>OU862904.1:10236221-10719959 GCA_917880725.1 Selenia dentaria
CAATCAATTATTATCTTGTCTTATATAAATAAATATGAACCCCTATATCTCTGATCACGCTATAACTTGAGAACGGATGGAACAATCTCGCTAATACTTTTTGTTGTTGCGTTAATTATTGTCAGGAGATAGTTCTTATGAATTTATTTATTTATTTTCTACTAGAACGGTTATGTACACCACTTACACTAATGAATAAACAAAAAAACTAAATTAATACTTATTACAAAATGTCAAAATACAAAACAAATGTCAAGTAAAACATCAATGTCAGAAATAATAATAGTAATTATACCATTGCTTCGCAGAGCGTCAAAAATTCAGCTAGGATATCGTTCAAGGCATCATTCAAGACGTCACGCTCTCGATTGTTGCAAGTGTGTCTACAAGAGCATTGAGCGATTTAAGGCGCGGTCCAATCCTAATTTTAAAACAATTTTAGATGCTTTACGTAAGGTTGAGAATTGCTTACCAGAATGGACGACGTAATGCGAAAATTCAATTGATTACGTGCTAATACTTTTTATATTTATTTCGTACAATCAAATGATTAAATTTTAATGATAAATGTATCCATAGTTCACTAGTAAATTTCATTGGGAATTCGAATATGATACATTCATTGAAGTATATTTGCCCATAATTGAATAATAATGCTTTTTCCCACGAAGCACGTCAGAAAAATAGCTAAATTTAGGGAATGTTGCCGTTTTTTTTTCTATCGAGCCAAGTTTGCTCAGTCGTGTATTGGCTCCCATACTTCATAAGAACGTATATTCAATTTACACTACGTTTTTTTTTCGAACTTCAGTTATTAGGTTTAAGCGTCGAATAACTAAGTTTTCGCGAAGTCGAATCATGAAATTTGGAACTCATTTCGCCTTAAGGGAAATTAAAGATAAGATGGGAGGTTATAGCAACGCCGAAGGCCGAGCCTACTACGCTAACGAAGTGGCGGGCAGTCGCTAGTAATTAATAAATGTTTACAAGATAGGCAGGCGAGATGTGCAATTTATAGCGAGTCTACTAGCAAAGAGTAAAGCAAGCACGTGCAGTTATGACAATTAACGCATTTATAAGTTGTTATTATATCGGGAATTATCTGAAGTAGCTCGTCATTAAGTATTTAAAACAAATAGTACTTAGAAAATATCAAGTATCTAATCGGATCAGAATTCTCATTAACAATTGGCACGATATAACTCAGTCAGCTGTAGGTGATTCATCACTAGCTACGCCCCGTGGTTTCACCCGCGTGGTGATGACTGATGAGGATGATGAATAATATCCCCGGGTCATAATCTTTAACCTTGCCAAGTTTGAATACGATCCCGTCATCCGTTTAGACTTGATAAGGTAACAAACAAAGAGAGACAGATTTTTTATAAAATTAAAGTGGCCTATTTTACCCCTTACAACATCAGCTATCTGCCAGTGGAAGGCTATTAAAATCGGTCTAGCCGTTTCAGAGATTAACCGGACGGAACTAACAGACAGAGAGACAAACATTTAATTTATTTTATGAAATAACTATCGTATAATACCTATACTCATCATCATCATCATCATCTCAGCCATTGGACGTACACTGCTGAACATATGCCTCCCCCAGATTTTCCAAGAGGACCGGTTGGAAGCGGCCTGCATCCAACGTCGTCCTGCGACCTTTATCAGGTCGTCTGTCCACCGTGTCGGTGGACGAACTACGCTGCGCTTGCCGGTCCGTGGTCTCCACTCCAGAACCTTTCGGTCCCATCGGTCATCTGTTCTGCGTGCTATGTGCCCTGCCCACTGCCACTTCAACTGGCTAATCTTCTTGGAATTACAGATACATTAATTTTATGTATGTACCTATAGATTGAATCTCGTATAGATCCAATCTCAAAACAGAACCACAGTATAAATATTAGTTACGACAGAACTTCAATGCTTCTCTATCTGTACTGTCTACCTACATACAAACAAATAAATAAAATTAATGAGACTGTTAATCACAGTATAGGCTTTGTACTAAATTCATATGGGAGTATTTTATATAAAGTACTTATAAGAAATAAAAATATATAAACGTTTGTGTGTGTGTGTTCCGGACAATCTCTAAAACAGTTGGACCGATTATGACGAGACTTTCATTGTCAGTTAGTTATGTTATAAGAAGTATTTAGACAACTTTTATGTCAATAAAAGAATTAGAATTCCGCACAAACAAAACATTTATTCAGGCAAGACATAAAGGTAATTCATTGTACTTATAAGCCGTACACACACGCATAAAATTGTACGAAGGAAAGAGACCAAAAGAATGCAGCCCAATAAGATGGTCCGACCAAGTGTTCCACAAAGTTATTTGCTGTTACATGACACGGCGGTGCTACAATAATTAAATGAAAGTTTCGACTTGTACAGAGCACAAAACAAGTTTTGAGCTGTGCAAACAGCTATTGGAGAAGGACCAACAAAAAAGAAAAATATAGTCTCAACCAAGAACAAAAGTTAAGACATGAAAATAGATTGGATATTGCCAATGAGATTGACTAATAGAGGCGTTTTACTCCTTGAATATGACAGTATAAACATGGCAAATTTTATGCTATACCTACCTATATTTAAAGTTCACTACTCGCACACCGACATTGAGAAGATAAAAGAGCACGAAGATATATGAATCCTAGTTGTCAGAAAGGGATCAATATATTATTAACAACGTTCGCCTGTGACCGACCATTCGACCGCCAATGACAGCCTCGTTCTCTCTGTCGCTCGCTACTTGTCTCGTTCTCGTGGGTGGCGAAGCGGCAACGTCGCAAAAGTTATTTTAAATTCACCCTTTAAGTAGCTTAAAAATAAAAATATTTTGGCGCCAAAACGAAAAGAAAAAGCGCGCGAATATTCACTTTTAAAAAAATTAGCGCGTGCCACAAACGTTTGCAGGAGTAAAATCGTAGTAAAACAGCTATTTGTTCTATTTTATATTTGTAAACAGCGTAAATTTACACTGGTTACCCAGTATATCTTCCTTTATTCTATTATTATGTTATCTGTTTCTTTTTAGTCAAATTATAGAGGTAATGTCAACCGAAAAAATACATAAAAACTTGAACCGCAACAAAAAAATAACAAATGAAATAAACTCTACAAAGACCAATTTTATCTCTCAAGAAGGTGTAAAAGGAGTAAACATACAATCACAACGGTATAATAGACTTTGAAAACCTATAATACCTATTTTATAAATTATCCATAATAAATCCACAAATTGTCATACAAACATATACTCTAACCCTAACCAAATAGATCTCAAAATTGTAGTCCCACTCGTTATCAAAACAATATGGCGGCTGCCTTTATCAAATTATGGGAATTGCTCATAAACACATAATATAAGAGGATTATAAGCTTTTTCTTAGGTTTCTACCTCGAAATAGTACTTATTCACGAAAAAAATACACTAGCACACGCACACCTGCGAAAGTTGAAGACCATTGTTTTGTTTACAACCCGGTCACAATATCTGTGCACCTGACCTCGTGACGTCATATCGGCGGTCTGGGTACGGTGTGAAAAAAAGTTTTTTCGAGAAATGTGGAGGTAAAAAAAAATTACTAACCTTTTCAAATCAATTTATTATTGATGAAGGGTTTGTTATTAAAAAACAATAATTTTGATTACAAAAACATTTATTATTAAACTCAGTCACTATAAATTATTGACTCTATGCCTGACATTGTATCTTCCTCACTCTCACTTTCTGAACTCTCCGAACTATCTTCCCCTAGTGATATTAAAAGTTGTGTGATGTTGTCATCTGCTAGATGATCCTTTTCTCAGTATTCTCGCTGTAGTCTCTCCACGTGATTGATGTACTGTTTACGCTTCTTACCCGGTGTCGATAATTTTGGTTCTGGGTGGGTTTCTAAATTATTACTAGTACTTGGAGTCGGACTAGCGCCCGGCGAAGTAGGTGGTTGTACTTTGGCTTCATTTTTAATTTTCATTAGAGTCCTCTTTGATATCCCAGTTGCAGCACAGGTTCGTTTCACCACTTGGTGGTGAATGGTGGTATGGTGGTGTACTGTTTATTTGCTTTCTCCGATTCAAAAATCTTGAGCACTTTCAACATTAAATTTAAGATTCGCTCTGTATTGTTTTTCCCATGACTTCAGTTTAACAGCTACAACAATTTTAATAACAACCAAACCAGTCCAAACTTAACAGTAAACAATCTAAACTTAACAATAAATATTAAAAAACAAAACAACAACAAAGCGAAAATATCAAAATTATCGGGACGTGTATTGGCAACGAAGATGCTAACCGTACTGTCGCACCGGGGAGTGCGCAGAGAGGTGACAGGGGAAGCGGGAGAGGCGCCGCATTCCAGCGAGGTGCACAGATATTCTGACCGGGTTGTACTAGCCTACTGACAACCAAAAAAATTTATATTTCTATTTAAAAATTATTTCTAGGTGCTTATTAGTGTATATATATTTGAACAGTTAACGTTTATGTTCAGTCCTGATATGGGTTTTGACTGCGGTACACCGGTGTACCTGGGCGTGTTTATAGGTTAAAAGACAATTTTTGATTGTGATAAATAACATAGAAAACAATACTTACAAATGAACAGATACATTCTTGTTTTTTACACTTGTTCCAGTATATGTTCTGCAGTTTCTAACACATAAGAAGGCATTTTTTCCTAAATGTAGTACACGTGCTGCGTCGTTGCCAGACAGTCTGGAACTAAGTTGACTCAAGACAACTAGCTTGTAGTACCTCAGTTTATAATATTAACATCATTGGATATTGCCCCAAAAAGATCTATTCAATGAGCTCGAATTTGATCCTCTTATTTTATAAATAAAGACTCGACTATACATGATATGTTAAATTATTTATATTCAAATAACTTAATGTTCGTGTTTCCTAATGTTGCAACATATATACCTGCTGATATATACGCCCTAATGTTGCAACATAAGTATTATATTTAACACTTCTTGAGACAGCGGCAGAAGGCGAAATATCCTTTTTAACCTACGAAGAAATAATGTCAGGAAGCATAACTCAGAACAAATTCCACACAAAAAGTGGTCCTTCAAACCAAAACGACGTATGATTCCAAATACGAATTACTTACCAGGTTACAAATAGACATGTTCGGTGATTGGTTTAAATTTCAGAAGGAAAGCAGGTGCAGGTCCACGCGCGTGCTGCAAAAGACAAGAAAGACTCTCAGCTGTGAATCTCAATTTATTCATTTATTTATTTTATTTTATTTATTTATTTATTTATTGAGTAGGTACCAACATGTTATACATTAAGAAAATTATAATAAATACAATTCACAACAGACTCTTACTAAATGGTAACACAATTATAGGTACCGACTACACGCACTAATATAAACGAGCGGTTCACAAATTAAAGTAGATATGAACAATTACGAATGAAAATAAATCACATTTTTTGACCAGTTTTTAAGACATCATAATAAGTTCAATTTATTGCAATAAATATAAACAACAACAAATATAAGCATAATCCGTAGCAATCCAGAGAAACATTTGAAACAATTTACAAAATTTTTGTCAATTTATTAAAAAAGAAAATAATAATATAATAATAATAAGTCTGAGATAATAAAGAAATCAAGAGTATAATAATAATAGTAATCATTCACTGGTTAGTCCTGCATGCATTATATTCAATGGTCCAAGTCAATACTGCGGATAGCTTGCTTAAAACTACGAACACTGTCAGTAAAAATATCCATGTAATACTTTGAAGTCAATCTATTAAGTTCGGTGATAAGTCTATTGAGAGGTGCATTTTTCCAAGATTGGTATAATAATTGAGGTTTTTGAAAACATTGAGCCTTGAAGCTCTGGTGAACATTTTTGGCGCAGAGAAGCATAAAAGAGACAGCAGTTCAGGCACATCCAGTGTATCCCAAGCATATTCATATTTCAAATTATTTATTTGCATTCCTCAATGTGGCTTAGATGGTAAACTTAGATCACAGTAATATCAATAATATTACCGTTCTTAGATGGAATTGTGGACCCTGTCGGGCACAACAAATCTAGTAGAGTAGAGGGCAGGTTCTTTTTAACATCGAGTAATAAGGCCTATCACAAAGAATCTTCCATGTAATCCTCAATATTATAGTAACTTTTTTTAACTAATAAAGTTTTCCTTCTTAAGATAGGTAATTACATCATATTATCAGTGGTTTCGTTTATTAGTAAGTCAGATAGTTTATTAATTATTATAGTTTATTTATATTTATTGGTACTTAAGCGAAGATTTGACAGTAAATGTCAAACAAAATTTATATAGAACTATAGTCTAGCTAAGGTCTATACTGAGCGTACTTCTGGAATAAGAGTGACAAATAATCCGGTAAAAAACCAAGACACTAGCAAGTTTACTTTGCTTATCAAGACTGGTCCCGATAATAGGGTAGAAAAAAAGGAACTTGATACCAAGCTTCACAGATAAAAAGGATTTTTTATATTAAATGGGCGTTTTTCAAAAAAGATGTACATGTGACGCTCCGGAACTGAATTTGGAATTATTTATCAATTCATATATTTAACTGTCTGATTGGGTAATATACATTCAAAAGTGCGTAAAAATCAATAATATATAACAATATAATTGAAAACATTATCATAATCTTAATTTTAATGTCAGGGTTCACAGGAATCGTTTCCGGTTCGTCACGGAAGAAAAATATGAATAAAAAATAAAATATTAAATGTTTTGTTCATTTGTTTTTATTATTTACTAGGTAACCATCAAATCTTTGGAAAACTAAGTCTTTACATAAAGAAAATGCCTACAATCATCACTTGAGAGTAACTTTTCTATCGAGATCGTCACAGTAGGAACTTTTGAGTCTAAAAATATTGTATCTAACACTCTATGATTGTGTTAATGTTAAATTAAATGTTACAAAAATATAAATCTACAACAGCAAGATCAACATAACAAGAATTCAACAAATATTCGTAAAGATTTCTTACATTAGATTAATTTTTCGTCTAGTAAAAACGAGGGACAGTGACTATCTGGAATCTCGAGTGACTAACTGGAATAAACTAAGCTTAATATACACAATTATAGAAATTTTGTTAATAATGTAAGTCTTTAATATAATAAATGATAATTGTAATGAAATAATATTTTTAATTAATTGGCAGTTTTGAAGTAAAAAATATATAAAACATTTTAAAAAGTATAGAACAAATAACTGAGGATATACATTTTTTTTATTCTTCAAAAGTAATGGTTCAGGTAATGAACACAATCTTGGTATTGTATGTGATACTGATAGTCAATGATAATCTGTAAGTATACTAAAATAATCATGCATATATTTGCCATGCCTTTACAAGATAAGCTTTAATTAGGTAGGTTTCGGGGTTTTGTTTTAATTTCGCTCGATATCTTTTAGCCCTTTCTGCAGCTGTGAGGGCCATGTTTGCTGAAATAATTAGAATAATATTTCTAATTATTTCAGCTAACATGGCCCTATTAACAAAATAAACTTATTAATGAAAATATAATATATAAATCCTACATATTGCAAACCCAGAGACCTATGTAAAAAAAGTACTGGTAGGCCGCTTATGCAGGGGCTGCCTGGTACCAATACATACCATGCCTTGGTCAGGTATTGAACCGCCTAATATGCTCACTATTCCTATTTTTAAAACTATAAAATAAAACTCTAAATCGGTCAAGCCTTAATATATAGGTATATGTATGTACCTATCCACATAAAACAAACAACATATCACACTAAATCCTTTATATTTATTTCGTTCCGTAGAAGTTAATAATCTGAGAACAGAAAATCAAGTACCTATTTACAATACACACTATTACATGGCTAATTTTGACATCAATTAATTACGAGTTCGATTTTTTTTGGTATTATCACGATCAAATGTATCCCCAGCTTAATAGTTCCAGTGCGTCACAAAATGATTCCGGATATACATCACGTGACTATCCTGATGTGACGAATCCACTACTTGTTAGCTTCAAACAATAATTCAAACTGTTGTATTCGTTTTATTACTAATTTAGTTTAATTTTACAATACTTCATAGAATAAAATGTGATTGTGTTACAGTTAATAATACAATAACATGCACATTACCTCATAAAATCGTGTTGCTATCTGGAACTTCGAATTGGAACCACTGTGACGCGACCACTTTTAAGCACAGATTTTTGACACTGGAGTTGGTAACAACATGGCGGCTATGACGTTATGCTTACCAATGTTGCCAGAATGAAATAAATAACCATGATTTAGTGCAAAAAAATTCCTAAGTGTCTAAAAATGACCGTGACTATAACCGGAATTCCGGGTTAGCAATATTGCTGGGACAAGAAGAAAACATTATTTTGAGCTATTTTGTTGCTTATTTCGACTGTATAGATCATTTAATTGTACTTATGGTTCCATCATACGTCGATCAAAGCTTAAAATAGCACGCTAAATAATTTGTAGTTTTTTTTATGGCGGCTTGAAAGTTTCAAAATGTGCGTGGGACATGTAAATTTTACACAGTTTTGCTGTTAGTTTTTATCGTAATGTCGTATTTATGACAGTTAGGTTGTTTATATAACTACATTTATAAACTAAAATATCATATTTCTACACGTAAATAAACTATTTATTAAAATTACTTAATTTTTTTTTTTAATGAGCAATTAAAATCTTGGACGCTACAAATTTGCATATGTACATCTTTTTTGAAAAACGCCCAAATAAACAATGTCTTGGAGTATTTCATAAACGAATACATACGAACAATATAGGTAGTACGGTAATTAAAAAGGAACGCTAAAAATGTATTCGTCTCTCTCTAACATAACATTATAATGCTATCAAAATGTGTTGTACAATAATTAAAATTAGAAAACATCTTTTAGAAGCCTGAATCTTAAATATGCTTAACGCTTAGATTAACTGTACCAACACATTTTTTTGACTTCTCATCTCTTTCTAAGTTAATTTGAAATTAAGATGTCATTAGGAAATTATTTCTTCACGTCTCTTCCTCCGTAGAAACTGATGACTAACGTACCTTCTTACGTACTTATTTACAAAATTAGCTGTTTGCAAGAAATTAAGTTTGCTACATTTCAAGAAAAAAAATGCGTATTTTGCTTACTGTCACAGAATATTATAACAGTGGGCCGAGCACGAACATCTGCTCAAGTGATACGTCATTTATCTAGTACAACAGTGGCACAGATAACTCATAGTTTGTACTGTATACGTCAAGGATACGATAACGTTTCACTTGAGCAGATTTTCGTGCTCGGCCCAGAGTAGGTACTGAATCTTTATCTAATCTACGACCAAAACACAAAATGTCCGTAAGCGACGCGGCAGTGTTTAGAAAATGTCGATGACGTAAGTGCACGTGTACTTAAAGCTACTTATAGCACTGTCTGGTAGTTACTGGTTTGAAGCGGATTCGACCGGTCGTATCCAGTTTCAGAGGTTAATGACCTCGAATTTTGATAAGAATCGCATGCGCCGGCGATTTTATGTCGATTTCGTGACGTTATTTTCGTTACTTTTACTGTGATTCTTTGTGGTTAATGAGTGGTGTTTTCAACAGCATATTTTAAAAGTTGTGATCTATTTATATAAAAACAATTTTTATGCAACATTTAACATTTCGTACGTAGCAGTTTTCACTACACTTTGCATATGTTCATGAAAAAACATACTTTAAGTTTCGTTTGTGAATTTAAACATGATTGTTTATATATTTTTAATTTATTGAAATATTAAAAGGATTGCATAGCCAGTACTTTCCGTACTAAAAGAAAAAACTCTTTTCTACCTCTTAGCATTGTCCGATTTCAGTGTTTTTTTTTCATGGAATCATCACATTTTTTATTATGCCCGTAGGTTTTGATTTTTTCAGTATTTCAAAGTACTACAAATTTCCTTTTTTGAACTCTAAAAAAACTGAAAAAATCAAAACGTACGGGCATAGTAAACAATGTGATGATTCCAAGAAACAAAAAAATCACTGAAATCGGACAAGGTTAAGAGGTAGAAAAGAGTTTCTTTCTTTTAGTATGGAAAGTACTAGCTATGCAATCCTCTTAATGACCTGAACTCTGTGGACAGACCTTGTTACATTTTAGTATTATCTATACAGAGCTAAATGGTATTAAAAATAATATATGTTACCTATCAGCTGCATAATTGAATTTAGAATGTATAACAGACTATTATTTAAAGTTATACCTAATTATTTGCTTTCTAATTATTATGATTATCTAAGCCAGAAGGTATTGTTAAAAGCCATACCCATAGGAATATTTAAAATTTTAAAAACCAATTATAAAACAATGTTAAGACGCGTTCCAACCCCAATTTTAAAATAGTTTACGATGGAAATAATGTAAGGTGGAAAATCGTGTGTTAGATTGGACGAATTTTAATGCTAAAATGCGTTAATTTTGTACGTTTTCTTTATATTTTCCGATATATACTAACACAATTGAAAAAACTGCTGGTTATTACTTTAGTACTATACGTTGGCTAAGTATTACCTAAAAAAATAAAGTGTTATCGCTGAAAATTATGAGAGTTTGGACGTGAAAGTTTATTTTTGCGGACCTATTTAGGATTTTTTTCTGCTGAAAGCGAGTTATATTTATGAATTCTATTCGGTTATTACTCTTTTCTAACCTTTGTATTTTTTTCATAATATACTACGAGTATCTATCTGTTTCGTTACACTAGGGCCTTTATTAATAAACGTTGCGTAAACCTATATTAGGCGTAACATGCTTTGTCTTGCTTTCACGCGTGACATTTACTGCAAGCGAAAAATTGACAGATAGATGTTTTAACTACTCCGGGTGTAAGCCAAGTTTATTAATAAGGCCGTATGTGTTTAAAGATTCTGCTTTTTCTTTAATCAGGGTACGAGCGCGCCTTAACTAAATTGTTATTAAACGTATGTTAAAACTTTTACTAGCTAACATTATGTTTCAAATGTATGAATAATGTTAATAATTATATTAACATTATTCATACAATTTTAAAACATACGTTTTAGATACATTAAAATTTCATGACATACATGCATGTTACATAAATTAAAATGTAAAACTAGGTGCTGTACGTCACCATTGACGTATTTTTGTATTGAGTGCGATTACCTAAGAATGTAATTTCAATGAAACATCCTTCCTTGTATCGGCCCGCAAGTAGTTTATTGGTTGGCGAGTGCATTCGCCTTAACGCTAGAGTTGTTTGACAAGAGCTATTATTACCTTAGTCGGCCGGTCCCAATAATCTATCTATCGCCGGTTTACCTTACTAGAGATAGATATTTGACACTATTTGTATGGACGTTATGTCAAATTTCTATAAGTAGTACTTAAGGAAAACTGTGGATAGATAGATTATTGGGATCCCCAAGTCGGCATAGCGACAAAAAGGTAATCTAAAGCGATTCCGTTTGTAAACAACCTTTAATCATATATATAATAAAGATTTATGAATGAAACTGACGTATATTTACGTCTCTGGGACGCAAAGGGGTAAATATTATAAAGAGGAATGATTTGTTTGTTTGAATTGAATATGCTCCATAACTATTGGACTGATTTGAACAAATTCTTTCACCATTAGAATCGTACATTATCTCTGATGACCATAAGCTATTGATATTTGATTCATCATCATCATCCATCAGCATAACTAATAAACTTAATAACTTCTTTCAAAAATTCCTTTACCATTAGAATGCTACATTACAGCCCGCGGCACGTAACTCTAGCGCTGACCGTTATTGCGCAGAAGTCAAAAATTGGGTAACACAGGGGGGCTAGAGGGACGAAGGACTCTTGTCTCTCTCTGGCACATCGAAGACGAGGGACTCTTGTCTCTCTCTGTCACATGTGCGCGACTGTACCCATGCGCAGATATGCCCTCCACATTTCGCTCAGCGCTAGAGTTACGTGCCGCGGGTTATACTCCTAAGTCTCTCTCTGTGGTTGTTTCCTCATGACTGAGGATCGTGGTCATCAGTGGATGTGGATGGTGTACACCGAGAACGTATGATCTGCTTCCATCGGTGCCTATCCATCGCGTCTCTGACAACTGAACAAAACTCGATTGAGGAAGGATGTTTCCCTTGGTCGCTCCATCAGGTTGGGGATCGCCCGCGGGGTCTTTAGCCCTCCGTATTCCCCACCACGATAAGTCTTTCAAGGCTCTCGTTACCTCTTCGAACTATGTGGCCAAAGTAGGTCAGTATTCCCTGTTGGAGAAGGATCGATGCATTCCTAAGTAAAATAGACTATATATTTTTATTCATCATTCATCACCATAACTAATATAAACTCAAAACTAATTTCTAAAACTCTTTTGCCGTTATAATGCTAGGTACATTATCTCTGAGTAACATGGGCTATATATTTAGACAGGCCGGTTGGCGCAGTTGGTAGCACCCCTGCCTTCTGAGCCGCTGGTCCCGGGTTCGATCCCCGGACAGGTCAAACATTTGTGTGCATGAACATGTCTGTCTGATCTGTGTCTGGGTGTGTATATGCATATAAGTATGTATATCAGTCATCAGGTTACCATAGTACAGGCTCTGCCTAGTTTGGGACCTGAAGACCTTTGTGTGGATGTTGTCCCATATTATTATTATTATTATTATTTTGATTTGTCATCCATCACAACGCGGGTGAAACCACGGAGCGTAGCTAGTATATTTATAAGTACCTACTTGATTTTTCTACCGACTTCCAAAAAGGAGGAGGTACTCAATTCGTCTCTATTTTTTTTGTTACCTCATAACTCTCGATACGAACCGCTACTCAAAATTCTTTTTTTAAAGCTGGTGCTTCCCGTGTGGTATCATTTAAATTTCTTCAAATTCGGTTAAGGAATTTTTGAGTTATACTTCAATAACTGAATAGAATGGAAGTCGGTATTAAATTTTTAAATTGTACTTGTTAATTAAATAGTTGGTTACTTATATCTACACATTCCAAAAAAAAAGCATACACTGTTCAAACTAAGACGGTTTTGTAACCACATACTTAGTCACTTCTATTTATGTTACTTACTCAATTGTCATGAAGTACCTAGATTTTTATAGTGCCTTAATAAAAAAAAAACTCTTACTTACAATTATAGGAATTCCTAGTGCTTACGTAAATACATACCTAGGTCTACAATAGCAGCTAACCAGCCAGCGCCTTCGCAAGCTTTTTCTATGGGATTGATACAAATAAATTGAATTAGATGACAATTTTTGCAGTAATCCTTGGCCCAATAGGATGCTTGCAACATAAAGTGCAATTAATTATAATTAGTACTCACGGGTTATACACCCCGATTAGGCAGGTTTTGGAATAGCCTAAATTTTAAGTTTGTAGCCTCAGTCAGTCGGTCAGTGGTCAGTCAGTCAGTCAGTCCAAGTAATTATATATAGTCAGTGTTGCCAACTGTTAAACTAGCTCTCCACCAGATTCAAATTCTAAAACCACCAGAAAACCACTAACAAAAAACAACCCTACTCACAAAATTGCTAAATTTTCCACTAAACTAATTTTTAGCTATTACGAAAGAAAATAATACGTATTTTAGTTATAAGTTTACTAGAGTTATAAGGTTATAACATATCAACAATCAACAAATGAACAATTCATGATCAGAAACATTAAAATGATTAAAGCACTAACTTACTGCTATATTAAATAACATGAAATCAATTTCAGATGAATCGTTTTTGTCCGCACAATCATCGACGATTTCAGATTCTTTGGTACTGTTTTGTTTAACAACATTTATTGGAATTTCATAGTTGTTGCATTATTTTCCAACCTCAAACCATAGCGTACGCTTTATATAACTGTTAAATAGTATATTTCATTACAAGTGGGGAAAAGCTGTCATTGCAAAGAGTTCCGACAAATTTCTAGTGGTTGACAGTCGGAACAAGTTGCAATGACGGTTCCGCACGTGTACTGAACGACTATTTTTAATACAGTTGCGAAAAAATTAAGCAATTTAATAAAATAAACTCGCAAAGAAAATTTCTGGAAAATGGCGCCAACCGTAGAATATAAGCACAGATTTTTTTTCTTCACCCATTCTGGTAGGCAAAGGGAACTATGCCCATACAGCCAAGTCTTCAGTAGATTTTTTTATTGATATGAAATGAAAATGAAATTTAATGAGATGAAATGAATTGAAACCTATCCTAACTCATTCAATCAAATCATTAAATCTGATATTGAAACAAATTAGTAGCTTCTTTTTAGAAATATACGTATTTGCATGAGTCATAAAAAATTCTATGAATTTTTTTAGTAAAAACTTCATGGTCGGTTTTTGTTAATAGACATTATTTTGACAGTTGGGAAAGAGAACGCAAAAGTTCGGGAAAGGTAAAAAAAAAGCACGAGTATGTAATAGCCCACATCCCGAACGCTATACGTCCCTGCAATACGCCACTTTTTGAGCAACTGTATTAAAAAGATTTTATTTCATCCTATTCCTCTGTTTGTTTTTTTACATTCATTTTGCTAATTAGTCTCGCAACATTGGCATTTGAATGAGGCATTATCAAGAGAGTTATCGCAAAAGTTGCTTGAAGTCAAATCCCCTTGAACGTCTTTAAAAAGAAATACTTCATTCCAAAAAAAATTGTATCTTTCCTCTCATTCCATTTCAATAAATCAATTTGTCGCAACTGATCGTTTACTCGTGCACTTGTATCTAACTAAGCCATTATGTCAATTAGATCTCCTTTGTCGTTATTAAGTACGTTAAAAATGTAATACAATAATTAAAACTGAATTTTACTACACCACTAGAAAAATCCACCAGCCACTAAAAGCAATATTTTGCCACTAAAAAAAAGGGTTGAAACCACCAGTTTTAGTGGAAAATCCACTAAGTTGGCAACACTGTATATAGTGTAGAAGATCGGTATACTTAGTGATTTTATTATTTTAAGCGGTCTTCAACAAAAAAAGAGGAGGTTCTGAATATTTCTACTGTATGTTTCTTTTTGTATGTTGCGCGATAATTCCGTCTAGTATGAATCGATTTTCATGATTCTTTTTATGTTTGGTAGATCATACTACAGGGCCCTTATTTGCTATGACCACTCAGGCGCACCATAAGGGGTGGTATCAAAGTCGATTTAGCGCTTTCTTAGAAAACCTACAAAAAATCAAATTTAAAATTCATATTTATTTATTGTTTCAAAAACTATACATTGAATGCGCTTAAATTAATTTACAATTTACTTGTTTTTACATAGGTAAACCTACCTATTTATACACCCTATTTGTATAATTACCAAAAAAAAAATGGGCGGTACAAAAGTGTTAATACATTGTAGATATGTAGTTAATTTTTTTTATTACTTCACAGTGAAATAATTATTAATTGTTAAAGTTTTCGAAAATTCCATCTAAAAGTATGGACACCATCTTAACAAAAATACTACATGCCTATGTACAACTTATTAATGATTCACATATAGATACACATGATAACACATGATTCGCGTCAGTGAAAAAATATCTCTCTTACTCTTTCTTACACCCCCCACCCGAGCGTTCGGTGTGAAAGAGATTGTCGACTTTCGGCTTTCGTTCGTTCGTTTTCGGAAGAAACAAAGGCCGCGCGGTGGCAGGGCGGAGGGTGCGGGGTTGGTCCGGTGGCCAGGTCTAACGAGCTAGGACGCGAGTTTGCCGAATGTTATGATTATGAATGATACATTTCTATGTAGGGGTGTTAAGTTTCATGCATAAACCGCGCGCATGTAGTATATCTTAATGAATAGTGGAAATGCCTAGAATAAAATTTGTAGGTGTGAATCAATCTAGACGTTTGACCAAATATTGATGATTATGTGGGCTTTTTTTTTTAAAGTAGTTTTAAATATTCTTCCCATGTAAATGTATTAAGTACCAGCAGCATATAGTGCTGTTTTTTTGGTAATTATACAAATTAGGTGTACATATATTAGAATAGAAATGCGATACAAAAATTTGTTTAGTAGATACCTTGTTATTAAGTACCAGCAGCATATAGTGCTGTTTTTTTTGGTAATTATACAAATTAGGTATACATATATTAGAATAGAAATGCGATACAAAAATTTGTTTAGTAGATACCTAGTTAGGTACAGAATGAACAAAATAAACGAAATACAAACACATACCTGTGTGACAAACATAGTGTGTATTTGATATTGTTGTTATCCATTTGTCTAAACCAAAATAAAAAATATATACACAGATTATTTGTATTAGGTTTGTGGTTTACATCAGCAAAAAATTTTAGATAAATAAAATTTTGAGCGTAGATTCTAATAATAATAGAAATAGAGTTTGTTTAAATCTTTTCAACTTTGTATATCGGGTATTCGTCGTGGGAATTTCTTTTGAGATATTACAGTACTTTCAACGATGTCGGTATCTGTAAACATTCAACAAGCTGTATGGCTGTGAGCGAAATGATAATCGCAAGCCTCGCTACAGACAAGAATAGCCTTATACACTTCCGCGTGCAGTTGAAAAGAGATGGGAAATTCCTTGGAACTTTATTTATATATTTATACTTTACTCCGTGAGGGAGTCAAACATTACCTCCCTAACTTTATGTTCTCCTGGTCAATCACCTTTGAATGTTTTGGTAATGCATCCATCTATTTTAGACCGTGACTTAGACAGGACGGTGACTTAAGAGGATTGCATAGCTAGTATTTTCCGTACTAAAAGAGAAAATTATTTTCTACCTCTTAACATTGTCTGATTTAAGTGATTTTTTTTCATGGAATCTTTTTGTTTGTTTTCTCTTTTAGTACGGAAAGTACTAGCTATGCAATCCTCTTACTGATAGACTTATTTATGTGACTGTATCTTGACACTGACAGTTTGATAAAAATGACTTGATCCTAGTAATAATTAAACATAATTAACAATAATATAATGAATCACAATGTTATTGTACTTGCTGTTATATCTATGATTAAACTTCAAAATATATTTGAACCCAAATTTAGTATACGATCACCAACTGTTTGTATTAAGAGACCAAATTTGGTAAATGATCACCAATTTTTGTATTCGAAGACCAAATTAAGTAAACGATCACCAATATTTTTATTTGTATACCAGATATAGTAAATGATCACCACATCTTTGTTTTTAAGGACCCAATTTAGTAATGTTCCACCAAATGTTTAGTTTATTTAGTATTTAGTTTAATTAGTAATTTTAGGTTTGATTAGGCTAGATTTTGCTTTATTTATTCATCACATACATTTTTAGATGACCGTTATAAAATTTTAGTGATCATTTACTATTTTCATACTATAAAGATGTATTTATGTAAAGTTATGTTGCTTTTAGTCATAAGTTCATACCTAAGCCGAGTTCAATTAGAAGATGGATCATTAAAAGTGCCCGAAAAATTAATATTTGTTATAATTTATTTGATACTGCAAAGACAGCGCAATGACAAAGTGACAGTTCTAAAGAGACACATATAAATTAAAAGTAGGTAACCTAAAATAAGATGGTGGAAGCACGCGTGAAGATAAACCATGGAAGTGTATACTCGTTGATTTCCTGCAGTGAGCTCACGCCGGGCAGCCTGGATGTGTGGCTGGATTTGCCTGATGAAATCAAGTACGACCCGCTATTGGCACCCTTCAAGCAACGCTACGAACAGCAACATGGTAAGTGTTTATAAAAAACCAGCTGCTCTCCGCGGTTTCAAATGAATCTTATATAGCCTATGTTACTCAGGGTGAATGTAGCTTTCCAATGGTGAAACAATTTTTGACATCGGTCCATTACTTTTTGAGCCAATTCGTTACAAACATACATAGGTACAAATCTTTCCTCTTTATATTATTAGTATAGATTGATTAACATGTATAATGGATCAAAGGTCGCACGGCCAGACACAATAGAAATTTCATTGTTATAATGACATCGACCCTTGAAGGGATAAACATCTTTACGATCTGAAGACCAACGAATCATATTATCTGATAATCTATACACTTATTTTCGCAGTCTGCCTTGGGAAGTACCTTTAGTAGTTATTTAATCATGAAGCAGTAGTTCGCCGATTCCACAGTGCCTGAAGACGAAAGTCTTCAATCAGTGCGTCCTACCCGTCATGACATACGGAGCCGAAACGTGGACACTGACGGCTCGAATGGTCCACAAACTTAAGGTCGCTCAGCGGACTATGGAAAGGGTTATGCTCGGTGTTTCTCTGAGGGATCGCATCAGAAATGAAGTGATCCGTCAGATAACCAAGGTCATCGACATAGCCCACTGGATCAACAAGCTGAAGTGGCAGTGGGCTGGCCATATTAGCCGTAGAATCGACAACCGTTGGGGTAAACGAGTTCTAGAGTGGAGACCGCGTCTCGGCAAACGTAGTGTAGGACGTCCTGAGGCACGGTGGAGTGACGATCTGCGCAAGACGGCTGGCAAAAACTGGATGCGAGAAGCCCAAGATAGACCTAAGTGGCGTGCAATTGGAGAGGCTTTTGTCCAGCAGTGGACTGCTACAGGCTGATGATGATGAAGCAGTAGTGTGCAAACATTACCTGCTTCCGTTGAAAGGGCAATGTTTCCAGTAAAATTACAGGGCAAGAGATTTGTCGTCTTATATATTTCATTTCTTTGCCGTCTTATATCTCAAGGTGACAAGTGTGGTGCATTGCCATCCAGTAATAATATAATAGATATAATATAATACTCCAGTAATACTAGCTGAACGGAAGCACTCGACTTGGCGATCTTAACCGATCAACAAGTTAAGCAACACTTGCTGCGGTCAGGAGTTGGATGGGTGGTCCTAGTGGCATTATTCAACTGAGCGCTTCCATGCTTCGGAGGGCACGTTAAGCCGTCGGTCCCGGTTGTTTGTCTTAGGACAACAGTCGTTAGGCTATGTCACCGGCCTTCGGGCGGCCTGAAAACTTCGACATTGGTTAGCCAGTGAACTATCCACCAATCCGCACTGGGCTACGTTTCCATTTGAGAACAGACTCTTTCTTTCATCATGGTCATCATTTCTAAATCATGTTAAAAAAATAATTGTCTGTATATTATGTTCTGGCGGTACGGGACTTCCACTGGAAAAACAAAATAATATTACGAGTAACTAAGACTCATTTTATCGTCAGACTTTTTTCAACTTACTGACGAAACCGCGAAGCATAATTGTGTGTATCTTCTTCTTCTTCTTTTTTGCCATGATAACGTCTTATAAATCGATGAACGCCAGCTGCACGCACATAAAAAGTATGACTCATTGTCACGTTCCGCCTGAGCCGAGCGTGCAAGCGAGAGCGCGAAACAAGCGATAGAGAGGCACGATCGGCCTTAGCGTACAGCTTGACATTATCACGTAAAAATATCGTCTGTAAACCGACTTTACAACCGTTTCTTTTTTAGGAAAACTGGAGCCTCTTGGTAAGTGTTTATAAAAAACCAGCTGCTCTCCGCGGTTTCAAATGAATCTTATATAGCCTATGTTACTTAGGGTGAATGTAGCTTTCTAATGGTGAACCAATTTTTGACATCGGTCTAGTAATTTTTGAGCCAATTCGTTACAAACATACATAACAAATCTTTCTTCTTTATATTATTAGTCATGAAGTAGTGTGCAAACATTACTACTTCCGTTGATACGGCAATGTTTCCAGTGAAATTACAGGGCAAGAGATTTGTCGTCTTATATCTCAAGGTGACAAGTGTGGTGTGTGGTGCATTGCCATCCAGTAATAATATAATAGATATAATATAATACTCCAGTAATACTAGCTGAACGGAAGCACTCGACTTGGCGATCTTAACCGATCAACAAGTTAAGCAACACTTGCTGCGGTCAGGAGTTGGATGGGTGATCCTAGTGGCATTATTCAACTGAGCGCTTCCATGCTTCGGAGGGCACGTTAAGCCGTCGGTCCCGGTTGTTTGTCTTAGGACAACAGTCGTTAGGCTATGTCACCGGCCTTCGGGCGGCCTGAAAACTTCGACATTGGTTAGCCAGTGAACTATCCACCAATCCGCACTGGGCTACGTTTCCATTTGAGAACATACTCTTTTTTGTACAAGTCAGTTCATCATGGTCATCATTTCTAAATCATGTTAAAAAAATAATTGTCTGTATATATGTTCTGGCGGTACGGGACTTCCACTGGAAAAACAAAATAATATTACGAGTAACTAAGACTCATTTTATCGTCAGACTTTTTTCAACTTACTGACGAAACCGCGAAGCATAATTGTGTGTATCTTCTTCTTCTTCTTTTTTGCCATGATAACGTCTTATAAATCGATGAACGCCAGCTGCACGCACATAAAAAGTATGACTCATTGTCACGTTCCGCCTGAGCCGAGCGTGCAAGCGAGAGCGCGAAACAAGCGATAGAGAGGCACGATCGGCCTTAGCATTCAGCTTGTCTTATGACATTATCACGTAAAATTATCGTCCGTAAATCGACTTTACAACCGTTTCTTTTTCAGGAAAACTGGAGCCTCTCGACAATGAGGGGGATAAAACCATCTTCAATAAGGATACCAAACAGATGAACTGTGGAAACGGTGAAACTCACCACGATGGTATTGTAAGGTGGGTAAATGTATTTTAGGACTTTACTACACACGTCCATAACAGACGAAAACCATCGCACCATGTCGAGAACCTATTGGTAGCTGTACCCTTTTCCTTTGTTTTTTATTATATGATAGACTGACGTATCTCATCTCGCTATAATCATCCAAACACGTTACATGACGCGTTACGATATCTACAAGTAGTTACATGTCACAAAAAACAAATAGAAAATACAATTTAACTATCATTCCGCGAAGATACCATGACGTGCTGTGTTACGATATGTTCAGAATAAGACCCCTTGTGATATACGTTTAAAGAAGGCAAAAAGCAGGTTGGAATCATAAGGCCCTTGTAGTGTTTGTTACTGTTACCCCCAGTTTCTAGAACGTGTGTCAAAGCGTTGATTAGTTGACTAACTAAATACTAAACGTCCATTGGTTAATGGTGTTCCATGACGCGATATGTGACCAATCAGCGGTCAGCATTCAGTCTGTTAGCTCTAACTTTGAAAAACGTTCCAGAAACTGGAGGTTAGTGTCTGAAAAGCGGTAATGGTAAAAAAGATGGTAAAAAATCGCCCGGCTCTATAATCTCAATGGGCGTTCCACAAGGTTCAATACTAGGGCCGTTCTTGTTTTTAATCTATATTAATGACTTACCTTATTATGTAGAGAAGAATCACGAGATTGTATTGTTTGCAGATGACACTTCACTGTTATTTAAAATTAAAAGGCAGTTACTAAACTATGACGATGTTAACAATGCATTAGCTAAAGTTGTGAATTGGTTCAATACAAATAATCTTCTCCTCAATGAGAAGAAAACTAATTGTATAAAATTCTCGACACCAAATGTGAGACAAGTAGAATCCAATATACAATTGAATGGAACAGGGTTGGACCTTGTGGAGTCAACAGTCTTTTTAGGAATTACTATAGACGCTAAATTGCAATGGGGTCCCCATATTAAAAAATTGTCTAGTAGGCTCAGTTCAGCAGCTTATGCTGTTAAAAAAATTAGACTATTAACTGATGTAGACACAGCTAGAATAGTTTATTTTAGTTATTTCCATAGCGTTATGACTTATGGCATACTGCTCTGGGGATGTTCTGCAGATATTAATTCTATTTTTATACTGCAAAAAAGGGCTATACGAGCAATCTACAGTTTGGCTCCCAGAGTTTCCCTTAGACAGAAATTTAAAGACATAAACATTCTAACTGTTGTCTCTCAGTTTATCTATGAAAATCTAATGTATGTAAAGAAAAACATTAGCAGTTTTGATAAAAGGAGTGATGCTCATTCCATCAACACGCGAAATAAGCACAAGCTATCCGTACATGTAACGCGTCTCCACAGAATAAGTCATTCTTTTATGGGACAATGTATACGATTTTATAATAAAGTTCCCAATGTTATCCGAGATTTGCCTATTAATAAGTTTAAAATTACTATTAAAACTAAACTCTGTCAAAAAGGTTATTACAAAATTTCGGATTACTTGGAGGATAAAACAGCTTGGGACTGATCACTCCAGGATCTATCTACTCGTGTACTAAGATGTCAAAGTGTAGCGTGTCTTGCCCTACTGATACCATTATTATGTTCTCTTTTGTAAGGCAACACACTGGAGCTAATATTTGTAGTACCTAAGTAAAAACATTGTAAAAACATCTATATAAAAAGAATGGCCCCGAGTTTCTTGCCGCTTCTTCTCGGTTGGCTCTATGTATTTTGGAACGCGGCGGTAGGCTTTAAAGTACATTATAATGAAAAATTGACGTTCATAAGTGCGTCTTTGATGCCTAAATTGAATAAATGATTTTGACTTTGACTTGACTTTGACTTTGATAAGAATCTTCAGATAAGTTCGGTTAATTTGTATCATATTTAAATATAAATATTAACTCTGTAAAAAATTGTGAGTCGATTATCGACATACCCACTTATAAATATAAAATTTTATTTTGTTTGAGATTACCCCCATTTTACCCCCGAATGGTTAATCTGGTATTTGAGCTCACTAGCATTGTGGAAAACAGTAATAAATATTAAACGAATTATAAACGTTCTCAAATACGCCAACGAATATCATACTATTTTATTTTTATATAAATAAATAATTATACTTATTATAATATAATAACATTGTGTTTATTTTCAGATTAATGGAAGCTGTACCAACTGATTATAAAAAGAAACTAAAATCAGTGAGGAAAAAAACGGTTGGTAATAATATATCTAAAAAATTGATTTTTAATGTAAAATTTGCATACTACTGTTATTTCTTTACAAGATCCCGACTGAAAACAAATCTGCCCGCCCGTCTACCAGATTTAGTACCACAGGAACACCTCATAAAGGTGTCTGTCCTTCCGTCTTTCTATTTTATGTCAGTTCCAATCGTTTATATTAATTTCATAAATCTCAGAGTAAGTATCAAATAGAGTTGTCATTAGCGTGTACCGGTAAGATATAGAAACGGAACGCACCCAACCAATTTTAGAAGTATCCATGATGCCTTGGAAAAAACTCACCTGGATTCATTTTTCTTACCTACATAATTTGGTTGGTTAATGCTACAAAATTTGATTATTTCTTAGGCCAATTTACGTACCTATTATTTTGTATTTTCTATACGTTATTGCAGTCATGCGAGACTCATAAGATATAATCTATATTTATTGATATCAACCAGGTGAAATTAAGATCAAAATTGTAGACTTAAGAATGAAATATTATGTTTTAGTCTTTTTAGACGATGAACCATTATTTATATACTCTATACATACAAACACATATCACCTTAACAATACAACACCGTTTTTTTAAAATGAAAACTCTGCTTTCACTAGTATTACAAAAATCTCTTACAACTATTTGGCACACTTTGAGCATGTGCCCAGATAAAATATGTGAGCAGGACAAAAATATTCTCCAGTTCTGTCACTCCTTGGGAATAGTGTATATTTTACTAATTTCGCTCAATAATGGTATTATTATTACCTTGACAACTCTTTTTGTTCATGTACTCTGATGTTGGAACTAATTTTAAGGTATTGCATAGCTTCTATCGCGGGCCTTGAGCGTGGAGACCGAATCCAGAAATTCCGTAACGAAAATAACCTAACACACCCCACTCTGACTCCATCTATCGATGAATAGCGGAACTTTTAATGACTTTTTGAAATATCACGCTTGTCTCTTTAGTTCAGCAACTCGCCTCTAGATGGCATTGGTTAAATAATTGTAATTGCATATGTTGATAAAAACAGCTATGCAATAGCTTTACCGCGGCAGTCTCCGAGTGCCACACGTCTTTTTTTTCTGAATGAACATTAACATGTCATTTACATTTATACATATATACATTATACATAGACTCGATCGTTTGCACATTTGCCGTTTTTCAAGTTAAATATGATAATACGATATGGTTGCATCGAGTGAGATTTTTGTTGAAGCAGTCAGCGGTCCATATTATAAACTGAATCTTTCTAAGACGATTAATGAGGAACATACAAAAAACGACGTTTTATGATTTTGTAAAAATTGCCTATACTCGTGCACTGTTACGACTAATAACCACCATCATACATAATACACGTCAAAGCTGAAAGAAACACAATTTTAGGAAATTCAATCATGAAACGGTATTCATGGTTGGGAATTTTTCTCGCCATCTTAAAACCGTAATGTTTTATTTGACAGAGTGACAGAGCGCTCCGATCTGTCAAACTTATAGTTCTAGTGGCTTGCTGGGTGCTGCTCACAGTGTCTTTACTCATGAACAGCGAGAAGACTGACGTCATACTGCACACGGCTGTAATTGGAGGACAGATCAAAGGTATAATTCAAAGATTATATTTATATATATAATATTTTTTATAGTATTACTATTTTTAAACACTAACGCCTGCTTCGCGATCTCAAACATTGAAATTTATAGATAGAAAAATTCACATCCTCGGAAGGGATTCGTCTTCTGACTATCCGTGTCAGACGCCATTGACCAACTAGGCAACCGAGGGTTAAAAAGGTTATTAAGGGTTGCGACGTCAATACGAAAATTTAAGTATTTCTAAAAATGCTTCTTTCGGTTGGATAGTGCTGTCAAAGCTGTTCAATAGATGTCGCTCCGCCCCCGTAGGACGGTTAAAATCAGATAGAGAGTTAAAATTCGATGCTTGAACCCCGAGCCTCGGTGGCCTAGATGGTCATGGCGTCTGACACGGATAGTCAGAAGACGCGGGTTCGAATCCCGTCCGAGGATGTGAATTTTCTACCGACTTCCAAAAAAGGAGAAGGTACTAAAATCGACTGCTTTTTTATGTTTGTTGCCTCATAACTTTTGATTGGGTGGACCGATTCTCAAAATTCTTTTTTTGCTTGAAAGCTGGTGCTTCCCGTGTAGTCCCATTTAAATAACATTGAATTCGGTCAAGTAGTTTTTGAGTTACACTCCATTAACTGATTTTTACTAAAGTACTAGAATGGAAGTCGGTATTTAATTTTTCAAATTGCACTTGCTCTCTATAAATTTCATATATAATAATAATAACAAATAAATATGTATAATTACATGTTCTGGCTGACTGCTTCATTAACGCTGAACCTTAAATAGTTGAAATCCTATAAAAAAGGATATTAGGAAATTTCACCGCAAACGTGAATTCAATTTATGTGTGTGTTTCATAAACCAAGCGAACAAAGCCGCTGGCGGGGCAGCTAGTCAAATAATAAAACTCTTTAAGCCACTGTTATGTCATAAAGTGTTTAGTAGAGTAGATTAAAATGCAATATGCAAATTCTGGTACGTTTTATTCAATCATAAGTTTTTTTTTCTAAAAGCTTGTGAATATTGCCATACGTTGGGCGCCAAAGTCTGTCCAAGGTCCTTCGGCTAGCTCAGCTTATTTTATCTAACTAACTAGCTTCACCCTGCGGTTTCCCTCGCGTGGTGATGGCTCGATGACGATGAAAAGTATCTTGTATTTCTTCGGGATGTAATTTCTCCTTGCTAAACATTCCAATCCGTTTAGCCGTTTAGTCGTAAAAAAGTAACAAACAAACAAACAAACGAATCACTTTAGCATTTAAAATATTACTAGCTGCGCCCCGTGGTTTCACCTGCGCGGTGATGAACGATGATGATGACGATGAAAAGTGTCCTATGTGTTTCTTCGGGATTTAATGTAGCTTCATGCCAAACATAAAGATCCGTACAGCCGTACAAGCTTGAAAGCAACAAACAAACAAGCTAATTTTCTACCGACTTCCAAAAAAAGGAGGAGGTACTCAATTCGACTGTATGTTTTTTTATGATTGTTACCTCATAACTTTCGACTGGGTGAACCGATACTCAAAATTCTTTTTTTTTGTTTGAAAGCTGGTGTTTCTCTTGTGGTCCCATTTAAATTTCATTAAATTCAGTCCAGTAGTTTTTGAGTGACACGCCAATAACTGAATACAATGGAAGTCAGTATTAAATTTTTCAAATTGTACTTGTTGCATTTACAATATTACTTAGTACTATACAATATAAACAATTACAGTCAAATTCTGTCCAACTGCGGGGCTCCAACTACTTCATTCCTGAAAGACAAACTCAGGAATAAAATAGTTGGAGCCCCTTACTTCGAAGGCAGTAACTATGGCCTAGCTGGTAGTGTGACGACCCCCTTTAGCCCAGTTACTAATGCCAACAGGACTAACATCGTGTCATATAAATTCTAACTTCACAGCTAAAAGGTTTTTTAATCTTTATTTCAGAATACGAGCTACCAGCAAGCGACGACAGAGTAAAAGTTTTAGTGACACTCACCGGCCCATTCCAACAGAACATCAGCAACTCCAGTGATAATGTTCTTCATCTGTGGCTTCATAGGGCCGTGGCGATGGACAACGAAGAGGGATATGAACAGGTAAGTGTTGCAGTGGACTTTGCAGAGTCCGTCTGGATGACAATTCAGTACCATTCAGAATTTGAAACTTTCAAATAGATCAAAACCCTGCATGGCAAAGCTCTGAGCTTCACATTGCAATGTATAGAGAGAATAATTCACATCCTCGGACGTGATACGAACCCGTGTCTTATGACTCTTCGTGTCAGACACCATTGACCAACTAGGCCACCGAGGTTCGGGGCCGAGCATCGAATTTTAACTCTATATCTGACTAACCGTCTTACGGGGACGGAGCGACATCTATTGAAAAGCTTTTGACAGTACTATCCAACCGAAAGAAGCATTATTTAGAAATACTTAAACTTTTGTATTGACATCGCAACCCTTGTAATTTTTATAGTATTAATTTTTAAAGCACTAACGCCTGCTTTAGCGATCTTAAACATTGAAATTTATAGAGAGAAAAATTCACTTTCTCGGACGGGATTCTGTGCCTCACCTTGGCTCTTGACTGGCCTCGTATGAAATTGAAATTGTTTTTAATTGTCCAACAATATACAGTTAGTACACATGCTTAACTCTAATTAATATAATATACTTAACCGTATTTACCTAATAGTATCCATATTAGGCTCTAGGCCTGTGTTGATAGATACTAGTAGGTTGATATTATTTAACAAACTGTCCAAAGAACATTCTCTAGTCCTTATACTAGGATTCCCTGTGTTATAAGGAATAGTTTCTCCCATTGACCTTTTCATTTTACACATTATAATGAACTATTAAAAAAGAGATCAATTCACTAATCCACACTAATATTATAAATACTAAAGTAATTGTATGTCTGTTTGTTCGTCACATATTAACTACTATTACTAGTAGTTACTAGTAGATTTTATCTTTACAAATAATTAAATAAAAACACAATCAGACTTATTTATATAAAAATACAAACATTATTACACTATTTTGGTAGACATAAAAAGTACTAATAACTTTTTTATATGTATTTTTTAATCATGCGTGTGAATCCAGGGGTCACAGCTAGTATTTAAATTATGACCGTAACAACCATTCACAACGGTGTGACAGAGGTGGTCTCGTTTCATTCGTGCAAAATAGATACTAACAGTAAGAGAAGTTGCCTTGTTTAGGATTTACTTAATAATATGAATTTTGGAATGATAGTTTACCAGAATGTGTCTATAAATGAAATTAGAAAACAAGTATAGTGGTGATGCAAGTTAGTGTTGCTTGTAGATATTCTAATTGTTGCTGCTTGTATATCTTGATCTGTAATTTTACTGGAAATATTGCCCTTTAAACCGAAACACATTGAAGTTTGCACACTACTGCTTCACGATTGAATAACTGGAAAAGGTATTGTACTTGTTCAGACGGACTCAAAAATCTTGTTATATATAACTAATCGTGACCTCCTTCGGCTTTTAGCAGCAACGTCTATCTTTATATATATATATATATAAAAAATATGAAACAATGATTGGTTAGTAACACCATATATAACTCATAAGCGGTAGAACGGGTTAGGATAAAATTTGGTTGGTAGATAGATGAGGCACTGGGTTAACCCTTTGCCTACCAGAGACGTAAATTTATGTGCGTTTCATTTATAAATCTTTTGTTTTAATTATCACGGTTTACAAAGGGTTGAAATATAGGATACCTTTCATTATCATCATCCACCACGCGGGTAAAACTGCGGAAGCCAGCCAGTATGACATAAAACATTAATTCATACAAGTTTATCAAACAGTGAGTTGCAATTACAGTTCAATTGCATGCAAACAATCGTTGCATATGGAAAGTAAACTAATAAACATTAACGATGCTTTGCTTACGTTATACGAGTATGAAGTCGAGCACTGTTTACGTTTCTAAATCATACACGTAAGTGAAGTACTTACAGAAGATAACACAAACAATTTGCGATAAAGTATTCGTATTGTGCACGTTAAACGCGTCATGCTCGGCGACAAACTATGAGTTATCTGTGTCACATTTGACAAGCTAGATGGTTTGTACTTATTCTTATTTTGATTGGGGGTGCTATGTCCTGCACTAACGTCCCGCTACGGGGTGTATTGTGCATTTCGCCCGCCAGCTACCCGAGCCAAACCAACTCCTTTATATAACGGAGTATGACCCTGGGTCGCTGGCACAACTGATCCAGTGATATTTGAGTTGTTAAAACTGATGATGATTTAAATCTATAGTGATCCTCCGGTAGTGTTCCGTATATTTTCCATGATGATGATCGATGATAGATGGTTTGTACTGTTTCACGTGGTGATTCGCTTGTGTAGGGACAGCAGCTTCTACACAAATGGTAATGGCGTCGCAAGCTACCGATCGCTAATTAAATAGCTTGCTTGCAAATTCAACTCTCTGCAGAGATAAAGACGCAAAATAGTTTATTTACCCGCCATTACTATGTCTGTACGCTAAACGTACGGTAAGGTTCATCCCTAAAAAACTAGGCCAAAGACGGCATTGGCCTCCAAAACGAAGACTAATTAAACAAGAGGCCCGTAGGGCTATTATGTATCTCAGTTGCTAACAAATATAGATTAAAATCGAAAAAATGGCGGGTTTAGATCACTTTTGTCAGCTTCAGTTATTAACTTACTAACATTTTTGCTTACTAGAGTTGTCAAAACCGACATAGAGCGGCCATTTTCAAGATTTCTATCAACATTTGTTAGCAACAGAAATATAATAGCCCTGCCGGCTAGGGCATCAGACTAGGCTTCAAATAAGTTCCAAACTTAGACTGGACTTAGCAACTGAGATACATAATAGCCCTGCTGGGCTGGGGAGGCAGGGTAGGTGGACGGAGATTAATGAATACGTGACGTGGGCATTGCAGAGCGCATTGACTCCAACGAACTCCAAGAATAGGCATGCCTAATAGGGCTGTCCAAAAAAATGTCAAATATTTTTTAACTATGAAAAAAGTTATAAGCGATTTTAATACTTTGCCACGTGAATCCTGACTAGGTACGTATGCACAGCTTTCAGTATTACTACACGTTGTAAAAGTATAAACGCTTCAGCCGCCATGATCCAGTGTCCAATGCCATTGCTATAGGTACATCTGATCCTTTGTGGACGCGTTTTTCTTTATTACAGTCTACGAAGAAATAATATCAGGAAGCATAACTCAGATCAAATTCCACACAAAAAGTGGTCCTTCTAACCAAAACAAAGTATGATTCCAAATACGAATTACTTCCGAGGTTACAAATTGACATGTTCGGTGATTGGTTTAAATTCAAGAAGGAAAGCAGGGATTGGTCCACGCGCGTGCTGCAACGTCTACTATGACAGCTGAGTCATAGCGGCGTGAACGATGTTAATGATTTAGCACGACTTTTATTGGGTCATTTTGTTAAGGCAGTTACTCTTCCTGATATTATTTCTTCATTATATGACAGTATTTTATTAGCTTTCAAATTGCAAGTTACCACCTGTCACAGGCAAAGGTGTGACTTACCAGTAGTCCAACAAATTGAACACCTCAATGGATAAAGCTTCTCAAATTAACTCAAATTCTTTCTTTCAGAAATCATCACGATGGACAGTTCATTTACCGCAAGACGACATTGATTTTTCGCCCAGTGCCACGGAGTCCAAGACACTAGTACTTGAGAATAGGGGGCGCATCCTCAAGTATGGATACAATGAAAGCACGCAGAATGGTACCCATGTAATGGGTGCATGGAAGGGAATAGGGAAGAATGGTGAGTTAGGTCTGATTATACCGTTAATTGAATTCAAGAAAAGAGAGTTCAGCGTATACAATATCAAGTTACCATATCATATCAAATCCATTAATTTACTATAACATAATGAAAGGCAAAGATCATATAATTAAGGCGCGGTCGTACCCTGATAATAGTAAAAAGCAGAATCTTTAAACATCGAGTGTAACGAAACAGTTCGATAATAATCTATGAAAACAAAACTTAGGTGAGAAAAGGAACAGGCAAAGAGTAATAACCGAACAGAATTCATAAATATTACTCGCTCTCTGCAGAAAATCCTAAATAGGTGCATAAAAATAAACTTTCACGTCCAAACTCTCAGAATTTTCAGCGATAACACTATATTATTTTTTAGGTAATACATAGCCAACGTATAGTACTAAAGTAGTAACCAGCAGTTTTTTCAATTGTGTTGGTATATATCGAAAAATATAAAGAAAACGTACAAAATTAACGCATTTTCGCATTACATCGTCCAATCTAACAAGCGATTTTCAACCTTACGTAAAGCATCGTAAATTATTTTAAAATTGGGGTTGGACCGCGTTCTTATACAGGGTACAATGTATCTTGCCTGCTGGCATACATGAAAATTTTCGATTTATACTGTTGAACATGATGAAATGAAACATAATATGCTCGAAATTCTACTATAAAAAGTGCTTGATAGTAACTAATCTGATATTATTACTTTTAAACATATTTCCATCCAAGGTTTTTAATATAGCAACGAGTGTTGTGATTGGTACTACACAAAGGAATTATCATGGTATTGGCTAGAATATTGTGCCAACCTCGAGTGATTGCTATTAACTTATTTTAGGTTTCCATTAGTCGTTTTCATTTAGTCCTTTTGTATTGTCATGTAACTTGAAAGCGCTTTTCGTTGGCTTGTTAACAAAGTTAGTAGCAACCCTGCCTTCTGAGCCGCTGGTCCCGGGTTTGTTCGGACAGGTCAAATATGTGTGTGCATGAACATGTCTATTTGACCCGTATCTAGGTGTATGTATATAAGTAGGTATGTATTTCAGCTATCTGGTTACTATAGTACAGGCTTTCAAATTGTACTAGATATATACCTACTCGTCTAGATTGTGAATGTAGCACGTCATTGTCTTGAGGTTGCCAGGTAATAGTAATAAGTAAAGCAAAAGCTATATCCTTTTTCAGGTACAAAAGTAACACTACAGCTCAACACTACCAGTAACACAACTGTCCCGCTGACGGTGACCTACCAGTTAAACCCTTTGGATTATGAAGACGGGCTTTTGTATGCCAGTATATTGCTGGTTGTACTGTACACGCTTATTATTTTTGAGGTAAGATCTAATTTACCTCATAATTTAGTAAGGGAAGTAATAGCTATTGTGTTACTGGGGGGCAGAGAAACTTTTTATGGTAAGAACGTTATTTTGAATTCACAGCAAAGCGAAGCGTTCTAAAGTAGAATCCTGAACGTAGCGAAAAATTCAATATGCGCCGCCCGAACACGAAATATCTTTGCTCCGAGTGACACATACTATTTTACATCACTACATATACTACATAATGTAAAAAATTGGGTTGAAGTATAAATAATAACAAAATTAATTACATGTTTTCATTGTTTTAATTAAAAATAAATTAATTGTTTTAAATTATTTTAACATTTCTCATAATGTTAAAATAATTTACCTCTAAGAAGGCAGTAAAGGTCTGCAAACGAGTTATACCTCAGCCTTCTAGATTTCAATAGATCAAGCAGAAAGGAGCATGAAAACGGTCTTGGAAACAAAGTGGAATTTTACTCCCACAATTATCTAAAGCCAACTGTCGTGTTTCGAATAGATGTGATGAAAAAATTGTTGTCAATTGCATTTTAGCTTAAGTATCTACCTATAGCTTTATCTATATAAATGAAAGAAAATCTATGGCTATAGGTACCTTTTTACACTAAAATACTATAGGTGCCTATTCAAACTTTTCGGCTATAACGGTTCGAGTTGTAGACATGTTTTGCACAAGATGCCATCATGATCACATGACCATTTCTGGTACGGGCTTAAATAATTTGTCAAGGTAAAAAAATATTATTTCAGATAGTAAACCGTACCTTAGCAGCGATGCTGTCCTCATCCCTCGGCATAGCAGTTCTGGCATGGAGTGGCGCTCGACCTTCGTTGGCCGAGCTGGTATCCTGGCTGGATGTGGAGACTCTGTTACTGCTGTTCAGTATGATGCTGCTAGTAGCTGTTCTTGGAGAGACTGGGGTTTTCGATTGCCTTGCTGTCAAAGCATTTGAGGTAACGCTATATGTATTTCAAAAATTACCTGAATAATTACGCATATAAATATTTCATCATCATCATCATCATCTCAGCCGTAGGACGTCCACTGTTGAACGTATGCCTCCCCCACAAACATATTTATGACGTCTTCTTATGCATGCGTAGTGGTCAGCCCATGTCGATATAATATTATGACCGATGTGGGGTTAAACAGCTCTCGAGTTAAGACCATAAAAGGAAGAGGTCCGGGAGACACCCACTAGGTGAATAGACGACGTTCTAAAGGGCGTGGGGATTTTTCATCTGCCGTTCGAAGAGGATGCCTCATGTTTTCATCTCTGGACGTCTTCCAGCTGATAATGATAATGCATTTCCAGTATCTGATAGCTGACATGACTGGATAACTAACTTAACTATAACGAACTAAATAAAGGTCTAACTTGATGCAACTTTATGTATTAATATAATTAATTTAAAGAATGGCAAATGTACAAGCTTACGAGTCCACGTATGCGGCCTGCGAGCTTAGATAATTGAGAAATTCTGCGAGTAATCATTGAAATAAGTACCTACTATTGTTAACTTAAATTGTTATTATTATATTATGGCTTTATAAATGATGGTATACTATATACAACTATAGGATAGATGTATACAAAACTTATTTTAGTTTGACATAACTAAAATAGCTTATTTACTAAACTTAGTTTGTGTCGTGTGTGTGCCAAATTTAGCTTTTATAGCGCAACAGAATAGCAAAAATACTATTCTGTTGCGCTATAAAAGCTAAACTTGGCATAAAAATAGAGATTTCAAACTAAAATTAATGGCCATATTTTATTATTAAAACTAACGTGGTTTTCAATCATTATTAATTAAAAAATACGGGATTACTCACGTAATATTTATCGGATAGGTCCGACTATAGTTTCGACCACATTCGGTGGCCTTTTTCAAGGAGTGTTCGGGACGCCCGCGTCGATGACGTCTCGCTTAGCACTGGTCATATTTTAGATGGCGATTAAATTGTTATAATATAACTACTCTTGAAGGGTTAAGTGATTGCGTCTAATGTCTGTAAAATCAATTTGATATTTATTTCAATGTTTTAACAGTTTCTGAATCTCGATAATGATGGAGGAATATACATATTAACATATTAACATATGCAGCTAGGAGAGGTATATGTAGGAGAATAGATTTGAAACTACAACGCCAAACTATCCTCCGATTTTGTAATCATTAGGTTTTTTGTATTGTACGTATTGTACAGCCCGCGGCACGTAACTCTAGCGCTGACCGTTATTGCGCAGAAGTCAAAAATTGGGTATCACAGGGGGGCTAGAGGGACGAAGGACTCTTGTCTCTCTCTGGCACATCGAAGACGAGGGACTCTTGTCTCTCTGTCACATGTGCGCGACTGTACCCATGCGCAGATATCCCCTCCACATTTCGCTCAGCGCTAGAGTTACGTGCCGCGGGTTATAGCAAACTTAAAGACTTTCACGTATTCACGTCATAAAAACTTTTTCCACATTTCGTTTGTTCCAGATAACCGGAGGCCGTACATGGCCGTTGATCAACTGCCTGTGCCTTTTCACGGCAGTTTTCTCGACGTTCCTCGACAATGTCACCACCGTGTTACTAATGACACCGGTTACTATACGGTAAATACGAGTATATGAACCCAGAGATATTTAGGCATTCATATAAGCCATATAAGATGTCATATTACTAAGGCTAATAATTCTTCGGTCTGTCTTTTCTTGTCGGTTTGTTCTTTAATAAACAAAACATAAACATAAAAACATACAGCAAATATTTTGACAAGTATGTTATGTATGATGTGACGAGATGGACAAATTGTGCCTGATTCACGCATTAACCTGGAGGTGGAAAATAAGTGGGTACATGGGCATTGGGGTGGGTCGTTATGACCCGTGAATTTAAAATAATATGATATTTCAGAATTTTTGGAAGAAATTAATAATTTTATTTAAGGCATAACTTTATAGACTCAAGGCTTAGGAAATAAGACAAGAAACTTAAAATCATCTTTGTAATCTTACTTATACAAAATTCTCAAAAAAATCTATAAAATTGGCATACCTAAGCTTAAGCTCACTCTTTTGAGTATTTAACAACAGTCTTTAATTTGTTTTGTCACTTTTGTAGACTTAACTAATATATCCTTGAAATAAAACCCCTTATACTTAATCAGATACATCGTTTGCACGCAGTCGGCGCTGAAAGGTATATATGTTTAGGTGCAAAATTGTTACATAGACTGCGGGGATGTGCCATAATTAAATTTTTGACTTTGCGCACGTGTAATTCCGATTGCCGTCGCCGTGCAACTGATTCTATGTCAACAACACTTAAAACAGTTCATAAACTCCAGCTATTGAGAAGAGCAGCAACGTAGCTCGCTTAAGAACAAAACTATAGGCAAACTAAATCACGTCGGGTCATTTTGACACAACCCCCTTGACGCCGGGTTAAGCTTGCCCATGACAGTTGCAGTGCTACCCAGAGCTGTACTTTGTGTAGAACAGCATTGTACACGACACCGTTGATTAGAAACTGCTTTTTAAAAAGCATTGTTTAAAGTTTGTTCATCTGTCTATTTGTCAGGCTGTTTGTTCCGGTTAATCTCGGAAGCGTCTGTACCAATTTCAACAAGCCTTTCTCTAGCTAATGTTATAATGAGTAACTTAGACTACTTTTATTTTAATAAAAGGGTAAAAATGAAAGTTGCTAGCCGGCTACACGCAGCAGCAGCAGACGACATTTCGTTGCTTCATGTCGCCGCGACACGTCGTTGCTTCATGTCGCTGCAGTCAGATTTCGAACCCGACTGCAGACGGCAACTGCAGATGGCATCAACCATTTGAAAAGCGATACAAAAGGTTTCGTTTAAAAGCTTTTCAGTTGTTTTACTCGCGAGCGCCACTACTGATCTGCCGCTCGACGACGTGACGTTAGCTTCGTGTCTACGAATGGTATTTAGTGTCCAGTAGTGTCGCTGTGACACGTCGTTTGCTGCGGCTTCATGTAGCCGGCTACCAACTCACACCTGAAGGCTTCTGCCCAAAAATAAAAACCCATTATTTCAAGAGGCCATGCGAGCTTAGCAGCAAGCGGATCAGCTAGTTTATAAAAGGAGAAAGAAATAAGTGATTCGCTTTGATATATTTTAGTTTATGTGAAGTAATGGAGCTGAACCCGGTGCCTATCCTGATGTCAATGGTGATATTCAGCAACGTGGGCGGCGCCGCCACTCCAGTCGGGGATCCCCCCAATGTCATCATCGCCACGCACCCCGCTTTAGTGGAACAGGTACAAACTGACATCTAATTATTGCTAATAGTACAGTACAGCCTGTCAAACTTGTCATTCCGGAACAAAGTTACTTACTACGTACATATACTACACTAGTTAACCCGCCAACGGCTTCACTCGCTTGGTCTTAGTGTAGTGGCAAAAGTTATTCTTTAAATTTCTATAACTTTTTTATTTATGAACCGATTGACATGAAACAAACACTAAATGTTTAGTGAAGCTTACCACAATATATTTGTGAAAACCACATCTTAATCGGATAAGCCGTTTCTGAGGTAAGCGTGCACAAACACACAGACAAACCGTTAACAGACAAAAATTCTTTAATTTTTATCATTCTGATTTTGTTTATAATGTTTTATTTCTTTTATATTCGTTTATAATTTAATAGTCCCAATAATATGTTTTCTCATATAATATATCTTCCATGTACAGACAGCGATCCCGATACATTTTTATTTTATGTAAAGATGGTATGTGTAATGGATGATGATATGTAAGACGCGCATGTTTAGAATGACTTTGACATTTTGTTTTTAACAGTAGATATTGCTCCAAAGTCCAAAGCAAAAACCTATATGTTTATAGAAGCATTTATTTCTAAGAGATCTAGCAGATACATCAAAAACGTCATATTATTGTAATCAAAGCACATCGAAAGATACAAGAGCTCCCAAGCGCAGCGAGCGTTTTAAAACTGGAGTCCTGAGCGCAGTGAGGGATTTCTAAAACTCGCTAGAGCGTAGAGCTTTATCTCAGAGCTTCGAGACAGTGTAAGATAATAAAATAGTTAAAAATATTGTTATTCTTTTTATTATTTATTATTATTTCCAGTAGTTGGTGCGACCTAGAATGTCAATCATCGCTTACGATCGGGCCGTATTTGGTTATTACTCATTTTCAGTCGATGGCAGATAAACCAATGAATGCGACTAGTGTGACGTGATGGAACGCATTCACCGACCTTTTATTGAGTGAGGGAAAATGTTGTCCCACTGCCGTTACACGACAGACGATGAAAGAGGGTGTGTTTGGCTCACATCCTCTAACCCCTCCCTAACTCTGTTCTCAATTTGGAACGCGATAGTTGAAATTTTCAAAATTTTAGTAATTTTTTTTGACGCCGGCGATTTTCAGCAGGCTTTTTTTCCTAAAAAGAGAGGGGAAAGTTTGCTGCGGCGCTATTGACCGATGTTAATAAAATTAGGTACACACATTGGGTCGGTAGTGTCGAGTGGTTTCGAGATAAAGGGTTGTGAAGTACTGCGAAAAAGTGCCGCTGATAAAATGTCTTTGGGAGGTCTGTTCGCAGAACTGAGTATTAAAATGCTTTGTATTCAAGATTTGGTGATATTGATCTTATCTCACTTGTACCTATATCTTGATGTAAAATGACTATTGTACTTTGGGTGGCTTAGTGTCCGCTAGGTATTATATTCATCTATGGCTTAGTGCTAGTGACTGCCAAGTTTGTTATGGTTTACTGTATTTTATTAAGGCGCGCTCGTATCCTGATAATAGTAAAAAGCAGAATCTTTGAGCATCTCTGTAACGAATCAGATCTATAACTTTGTAAGAAAAAAATACTTAAGTTAGAAAAGGAACAGGCAAAGAGTAATAACCGATAAGAATTCATAAATATTACTCGCTCTCTGCAGAAACTAATCCTAAATAGGTCCATAACAATAAACTTTCACATCAAAACTCGCAGATTTTTTAGCGATAACACTATATTTTTAGGTAATACATAGCCAACGTATAGCACTAAAGTAATAACCAGCAGTTTTTTTCAATTGTGTTAGTATATATGGAAATATTTAAGAAGACATACAAAATAAATGCATTTTCGCAATACCACTTTCAATCTGATATGCGATTTTCAACCTTACGTAAAGCATCGAAAATTATTTTAAAATTGGGGTTGGACCGCGCCTTAATAATTTAAATGACTAAAATTGTATTAAATAAACTAATAATTATAACAATATTATCTATTATAATTTTGCATACCAATAATGGTGAAATATGGCGAGCCGATAAAATATTCTAACTTTGTTACCCATATTTATGCAATTAAATTGATTTGATTTGGAATGAATGAATGAATCCGATTGCCTTTCCAGGATATCAACTTCACTTCCTTCACTCTTCACATGGGACTGGGCATACTCCTGGTGACTGTCCAGACCTACGCGCAACTCAGATACATGTTCCGGGATATCAACAAGTTGAGGCATAGCGTGCCAAGAGATATACAAGGTAACACCATATTTAAATCTGAATTGGATATTTATTAAAATGTATTTTTAGAGATGATAGCTACTGTGATGCGAGCCATGTCTAAAGCCCTTCGCACACGGCATCGTATCGTAAATGTATCGCAATACGCGCGTAGGACGAGAGCAATACGAGCGCGTACATCGATACCAGAAGTATCAATTAACGTAAGGGACATTTTGGCCAAAATGAGTTATATATACCATTCGATTCAGAATTTCGCACTCTACAGTTTAGTATATTTGGCATTTCTATATCGTTAAAAAAATGTCCCTTACAGTACACGTTTTTTTAGGTCTACACGGATTTTATAATCTAAAAAATGTTTTAACGGACGCAATTATTGTTACGTGTTAGAAAAATAACGTAAATAGTTCAGAAATAAAATTCAGTCCCTTACGTTAAACTTGTTTTCGTACAATTCTCACAACATGTCCTTTACGTTCAAACATAATTATAGTTTAATTATAATTTGTCCCTTACCTTAATGTACAATATCATTTTTTTAAGTATAACGTGTTTCTTACGTTAATGTTTCAACTTTACATCTCAATCGACATTGTCACTTAAACTAAACTACATCAAAATTAGCTAGTAGAAATTAATTTATGTTTCCTTACATTATTAGTATAAACGTGTAACATTTTCAATTAAGTACTTACATTAAAATTTACGCTAGTAAAAAAATATTCTTGGGCTCGCGATGAGCGTAATGGGCGAGTTGAGGGGGTGAGCGGGGCACGGGCGGGCAGTTACACCGGCCGGCGCGCGCGATATATTCCATCGCGCGCATTAAGGGATTGTTATTGTTATGATTGACATTAAAATCGATGCGCTGGTGTTTTTTTAAAGTATTCAATGTTTTATTAGTGTTTCTTATATACAAGTGAGTTCAGGGACAGTTATAAATATGAGTGAAAGTGAAAATAGTAAGACTATTAACAATTCTGACAAACTATTCGCTTTACTTGCCAGAAAGGAACAGTTAATGAGCATGAAAAGAACTTTAGAGAGGTAAGTTTTTAACACATTATTATTATTATTTAATACTAAGAAAATAAGGAAATAATACCAAGGAAGAAAAAAAAGACTGAAAATAAGCGCAAAGTACGGAAATGTTTAAAAGAAAAAGGTTTATCCTATGAAACAGAATCTGGTACCATAAAAAAAGAGAGAACATTACAGGAAAATCCTTGTAAAGAGGAAAAATGTAGCCGAAAGTGTTATGAAATTACAGAAGAGAGAAGGAAATCTATGTTTACCTTTTTTTGGGGACTCAGTAATGAAAAAAAAAAGAGACTGGATTGTGCAATGTTCTAGAGCAATTGACGTTAAGCGACAGAAGACAAAAAATATTAGCAGACGTACCTTAACTTATGAGTATTATATTAACGAAGACGAAGGGCGCAGGCAAGTGTGTCAACAATTCATTATGAAGACATTGGATATAAGCCAAACATACATATTGTACACTCTTAATAACGCAAAAGAAGGACTATCCCAAGATGATTTACGAACACGTACAGCTGAAAATAAATACGACGAAGCTACAAAAACAAACGCAAGAACATACATAGAATCACTACCAGCTTTACCATCCCACTACAGCCGAAAAAACTCTACTAAACTATATTTGCCTGAACAATTTAAAAATTTGTCAAATTTATATAGGTTGTATACTAAACACTGCGAGGGTTTATCCGCAGTCTGCTTAAGCGAAAAATTGTTCATAAAAATATTTAAGGAGTATAACTACGCATTTCATGTTCCAAATAAAGACAAATGTCTCTTATGCACTAAGCAAGAAAATAATCCTGATATGAGCACAGATGCTGGTCAACTCGAGACCCATTTAATAGAAAAAGAGGCCACTTACAAACGCTTCCACTTTCATCAAAATCAAGTATCCGATCATTCGTTACTTGTAGCTAGTTTTGATCTCCAAAAGGTATTAGCAACACCATATGGCGAAAGTATGCAATTGTACTATGCTAGAAAATATGCTGTGTATAATTTTACTGTATATGAGAACAGAACCCAGAAAGGATATTGTTATACATGGGGTGAGGCAGATGGTAAAAGAGGAAGCTGCGAAATAGCGACATGTTTATACAAATATTTGCAAGAAGTAGATAATAGAGGAGTGAAAAAGTTATTATTATATTGTGACAATTGCTCAGGACAAAATAAAAATAAGGTCATCATTTCAATGTTTAAAAGCTTCTTAGAGAACTCTGAAAATCTAAATGTAATACAAATAAATTACCTTTTGGCGGATCATACATACATGCCAATCGACAGCATACATGCTGTCATTGAAAGGGAAGTTAAGAAGATAATTGTTTGGGCACCTTCTCAATGGCCTAATTTTATGCAGAGTGCTAGAAAACGACCAACGCCATATAATGTTAGTGTTTTAGAACATACGGATTTTATTAACTTCAACAATCTCGAGAATTCTGTGTTCACTCAAACTACTCTGAAAAATAAAGATCTGCATTTCAAAAATATAAGAATTTGCACTATGAAGAAAGCTAACTTGAGCAACATTGAGATAAAATACACTATGTTAGAGAATGGTACGTCTCATGAAATAGAATTATATAGACAGCACGAAGAAAAGGGAAAAGGTAAAGGAATAGGAAAAAGGAGTTCTGTAATAGCTAAGACAACGACAAAAGACAGGAATTCTGATCTGGATAAAACAGGCTCACTACCCAGATTGGAAATAAAACGATGGAAAATAGATGATTTGCCGCGTCTATACAAAGAAAGACTGCCGATTTCCGTTGCAAAATTTAACGATCTAAAAAAGTTATGTGACAATGGAATAATTCCTAAAAGATTCCATAGGGAATATATAAGTCTTCCCAACAAATCAATTATAAAAGATACACTTAATCATACTGACAATGAAGAGTCAACTCATGAACATGATGATGAATAAAGGTTTGACGATTTAATTGATTTAATGACATACTATACTATAAATGAAGATTCTTAATTTGTGGATTTAAGATTGATTAAAAATAATTAAAAGAAGAAAAGGTACATTAATTATACTCTATAATAGTAAGTTTAGAAATACAATGTTTGTATTGTAAATTGTTTTGATCTCTGAGAAAGACTGTTATTTTTTTATCCCCGACTAAAAAGGGAGTTTTGTTGATTTTGAAATGTCACTGTATTCAAATATTTTTATTGATTTGTGGATTTAAGATGATTAAAAATAATTAAAAGAAGAAAAGGTACATTAATGATACTCTATAACAGTATGTTCAGAAATACAATGTTTGTATTGTAAATTGTTTTGATCTCTGAGAAAGACTGTTATTTTTTTATCCCCGACTAAAAAGGGAGTTTTGTTGATTTTGAAATGACACTGTATTCAAATATTTTTATTGATTCTTATTTGTGGATTTAAGATGATTAAAAATAATTAAAAGAAGAAAAGGTACATTAATGATACTCTATAACAGTATGTTCAGAAATACAATGTTTGTATTGTAAATTGTTTTGATCTCTGAGAAAGACTGTAATTTTTTTATCCCCGACTAAAAAGGGAGTTTTGTTGATATTAAAATGACACTGTGTTCAAATATTTGTATTGATTAAAATAAGTCTGCAATAAAAAAATATTTTGATCTATGTTTTTTTATTTATTTTTTGCTAAAGGCCCGTCACGGGCACGTATTACAGATCCTGGTGTTTTTTATTACCTTAGTTTACATTTTTGAAGAAATACAGGATCCTTAATTTAAAAAAAATATATTTTACTCATATTTTATTCGCAGCATTCTAATGATGAAAGAAGAATTATTGAAATTCGTCCAGTAGTTTTCAGTATATTTGCTACAAACATACTAAGTACATACAAACCCTAGCTATTTATAATATTAGTAGAGACTAACTTTCTATTAGTTTTCCATCCAGTGTTCCCATCACGTTCATAAGAACCTACCTCAGACTCAGATATATTTTTAAGAGAAGTTTTTATTAGTTAGAACATATTATATTCCAAACTTACATGATACAAGTTCTTAATAGTTTATCAAACATCATATTTCATAGTTGTTTATGTCCTTTACAGTACGTTTGTATTGTAGTTTCCTATTAAACTTGGCGCTTACTTTAATATGGGATAGTTTACATTGAAAAATGCAGTGCCGTAAAGGACAACTAACCAACTTTTTTTAATGTAAAGGACATGCTATTTTCAAAACGCAGACGTTTACGTAAATCTTTTGTTTGTAGTTATAAAGAAGAGAAAATTCTAAGAAACTTTGTCTTAGACATATTTTAGATAGGGGAAAATGACAAAAAGTTACAGATGATATTTGTAAAAAAAAATGGTTTTTTGGCTCTCCTAAAAAGTCATGTATTGTCCTTTACATTAATTGATATTTCTGGTGTCGACATGTTCAAGCAAGACCGCACACGAAGCGGTGCTGCAGCGAATCGTAGGAGATATTTATTGTCATTACTACATTGGCATATACATATATACAAGAAAGCTAACAAATACCTACATGTATATGCTAAATCGTTCTATGAATGTAAAAAATAGTAGATTAGTAGCCAAGGGCTGTAAGGCATATATATAAGGTAATGTATAGGCGCCCATAGTTCGAGGGTGCAATTGATGCTTACACCCGAGCTAACTGCTCTGCTTTACATCTCGATTGTGAGGTAAGTAGAAAAAAACCGGCATTACAAAAATAAAATTGATGACTATTATACTCATACGAAGACTAGGCTGAATAGTGAAGCGATCTCTTTTGTCATTGGACTGAATGCATGATGTCTATTGCCAGTATGATGGTAAGATGTACGCGAACTTTTTGAAAGAGAGAAGTGTTTTTGTTTAATTACTTACCGCCCTAGGGCTTTTCTAGCTACATTATTACCCTAGAGCGCTAATTGGTCACCTACAAGCACCATTTGGGGGTAATAAGGACCTACTTACCGAATATGAGAGATGTAAACCGCCCTAGGGCTTTTCTAACTACATTATTACCCTAGAGCGCTATTTAAATAATTTAATTAAAATATTGATTTGTGGAGTCAAAAATATGATATCATTTTAAATTATTAATAAAAAATATTTTTCTATTTGTTTTATTTCATTCTTATTTTTATTTTTATTTATAATATTAAATTTTTTCTGCCCCATTTGGGGGTGATAAAGGAACTACTTACCGAATATGAGAGATGTAAAATATCATTTAGTGGATACTACCGCTTACCTACAACGAAACTGAATTTCTAATTCAGGTTTAATAAGGTTCAATAAGTTACACAATTCAGCACTTACACACAGACACACGTTCACATTGTGTAAGGGGGTTACACAAACACTAACATTCCCATTCACCATCTTTCCCACTCACCACACACTTTAATTGTTTTTTTTTCCTATGTTATGAAAGAGCAGGAACTCCTAATACAGGCAATTTTTTGCTTAAAAGGAAGCCCTGGTCGCTTAAGATTGAAGATTGTATTTTTTTGTTACTGAAATAAATATTATTATTATTATATTATTACGATATTCGTAGCTTACTGACGTAATATTACCTGTTTATTAATTTCTTTAAAGATGTATCTAAATTATAATTTTTGTAACTATATGACTGAAAAAGTCGTTGAATTCGTGAAACTGGTTGAATCGTTTCCTTGTCTATAATTATAATCATTCATTTAAGTGAATATTAAAGGAAAGATTTAACGGATAAAAAAGACAGAAATATCGACAAAAAAAACTGGATAGGTACCTACCTAAGTAATGTAATATAGGTAATATTTTTTTTTTAAATACGATAACGATACGTCTACTCGGCGATTCGTCTGTAGAACACTGCCCTACCTTTTAAAGTAATCATATATAAACTTTACCATTAAATTTGGTACCACCACGTCAATATAGCAAGCTTAAAATAATAATAGATTACGATATACGTTTTGATGACGTATTATCAAACAGTGCCCTCAATTCGCGTACTTTGGAACTGCGTTAGTGTTCTATTCGGGTTGGGCATTATAGGTATTAATCCTGGATCGCACCATTAGGATCGATTTCGGCATAAAAGGAAACACGCCGTAAGTAGTATTGAAGTAATATGTTCGACCGTTTTGTGTCAGTGGGAGTACGATAGTAAGTATGATTCATCATCATCATCATCTCAGCCGTAGGACGTCCACTGCTGAACATACGCCTCCCCCATGATTTTCCAAAAGGACCGGTTGGAAGCGGCCTGCAACCAACGTCGTCCTGCGAATTTCATCAGGTCGTCTGTCCACCGTGTCTGTGGACGACCTACGCTGCGCTTGCCGGTCCGTGGCCTCCACTCCAGAACCTTTCGGCCCCATCGGCCATCTGTTCTGCGTGCTATGTGCCCTGCCCCCTACCACTTCAACTGGCTAATCTTCTGGGCTATGTCGGTGACTTTCGTTCTTCTACGGATCTCCTCATTTCTGATTCGATCACGTAGAGAAACCCCGAGCATATCCCTCTCCATAGCTCGTTGTGCGACTTTGAGCTTATCTATGAGGCCCATAGTAAGAGACCACGTTTCAGTGCCATAAGTCATCACTGGTAACACACATTGGTCGAAGACTCTTGTCTTGAGGCACTGAGGTATTTTTGACGAGAAGACTTCGCGAAGTTTCCGGAACGCTGCCCAGCCGGAATGGATTCGACGATTGACCTCTTTCTCGAAGTTGGACCTGCCTAGTTTGACTGTCTGATCCAGGTAGATGTACTCGTCAACAACTTCGAGAACTGAGTTCCCAACTGATATTGGGGTAGGTACAACATGGGCATTGGACATAATTTTCGTCTTGTCCATGTTCATCTTAAGGCCTACCCGTCGGGAAACTCGATGGAGGCCTTGGAGCATTGTACTGAGGTCTTCGATGGATTCTTCCATGACTACAATATCGTTCAAAGTATGATTATTCTAAGCTTATTACAAAACGCTCCTGATCTACGCTTACGATGACTCGTGTGCGAAGAGCCTATGATGATTTCTTTAAAGATTTTCCGTGAGTTATCAAATTAAAATAGCACAGGTGTATGTGTAGCCTTCAAATTGGCTTGCTATCTCTAAAATTTGGCAACTAGGACAAGACGCCTGAAAACCCCGGATTTAATAGCCCAGAACCGGGACGTCAACGGTTTTTGTTTATACATAGTCAAGGTAATTAAAAATTACAAAAATCACCTTTTTATTTATTTTCAGACCTTAAAATTAAATTTAGTCATCTTTTATGATCATTTTAAATGTACTAAGCAAACCAGAAACATAATTTTATTAAAATTTGTTACAAGTTGTGTATGTTAATAATCAGTTAGAATCGTTTTTTTTATTTGGGGCCCAAAGCTTTAAAATTTTAAACCTGGACTTTAAATGAAACCCCGCCCGGACGCTCCCCGGATGCCCTCTAAACTATCCATATTTACATAAGACAAATTTATTTGGGGTCCAAAGCTTTACTTTTTTAAACCCGGACTTTAAATGAAACCCCGCCCGGTCGCTCCCCGGATGCCCTCTAAACCATCCATATTTACATAAGACAAATTTAATTGGGGTCCAAAGCTTTACATTTTTAAACCCGGACTTTAAATGAAACACCGCCCGGACGCTCCCCGGATGCCCTCTAAACTAACACAAATCCGGGGAAACCCGGACGGTTGGCAACCCTACCTACAAATAATCTATAACCATCCGTCAGGAGAGTTTTCCGTGACCGCCATTTATATTATGCTATTCGAATTTCGAGACTGACGGATAACTGTGAAAGAAACTTAGACTATACTCTGATACGCATGCTTACGCGATAAATATGCGGTCCTCGTTAAATCCCTCCATATTGCGTATTGACATGAATTCTGTGCTAGAGTGTGAAAATTCTGTAACTATTATATATGTATAGCCGCCCAACCAACCCAGACGGGCTGAATAACTTTTGAACAAAAGCAATTCTGGCGACTTAAGAGGATTGCATAGCTAGTACTTTCCATACTAAAAGAAAAACTCTTTTCTATCTCTTAACATTGTCGGATTTCAGTGATTTTTTTTCATGGAATCATCACATTGTTTACTATGCCCTTACGTTTTGATTTTTTCAGTTATTTTAGTTCTATAAAAGGAAAATAATAGTCAAATTAAAATTTTTCAAATTCAAATTCAAAATTATTTATTTGCATGAACATGGGTATAAATATAAAATGTTACATAAAAGTAGGTAACGCTCCACATTCCATCATAATGACATGCAAAAATCAGGTTGGCTTTTATTATGCATCGACATATGGATTACTATTAGATTATATACGATTATGTACAATTGTTATACCTAGATTAAGAATGACTGGATTAGGAGAACAAAATAATTCAATTAATTATTAATAATTTTACAATCACACTGTTCAAAGTCAAAGTCAAAGTCAAATCAATTATTCAATTTAGGCATCAAAGACGCACTTATGAACGTTTTCATTATAATGTACTTTAAAGACTCTACCGCTGCGTTCCAAAATATATAGAGCCCACCGAGAAGAAGCGGCAAGAAACTCGGGGCCATTTTTTTATATAGATGTTTACAATGTTTCTACTTAGGTACTACAAATATTACATTTTATGGGTGGCAGAGAGACAGCTTGCCAGAAGTGGAGTATTCCAAGCATCTTTATCTTCTATATAATGTCGAACTTTATAGTAAGCTTTTTTTAATAATACGTTTTTTACAGTGAACTTGAATTTGCCCTCTGTGAGCTCAGTTATGTGCTTTGGGATTTTATTGTAAAAACGAACTAAATTTCCTAGGAATGACTTATTAGTCTTCGCAAGTCTAAAAATAGGTACAGCTATCCTATTTGTATTTCTGGTATTAAAAGTGTGGTGATCACTATTTAACTTATATTTATGTAAATTTTTACGAACATACATTATATTTTCAATTACATATAAGGAAGGCAACGTTAATATTTTGATTTCTTTAAATAAATCTCTCAAAGATTCACGGGGACCCATTTCGTATATAGCTCTAATAGCACGTTTCTGAAGGATAAATATGGTCTCTATATCAGCCGCTGAACCCCATAGCAATATCACATATGACATTACGCTGTGGAAATATGCAAAATACACTAACCGCGCCGTAGAAGCATCTGTTAGCTCTCTTATTTTACGTACTGCATATGCAGCAGAACTGAGTCTCCCAGACAGGGCATTTATATGAGGACCCCATTGTAATTTCGCGTCCATTTTAATGCCTAGGAAGACTGTTGCCTTGACCATTACGAGTTTAACTCAATCAAGCGTAAAGTTGGACTCCAAACATGGAACAGTAGGCAAAGAAAACTTCAAACATTTTGTCTTTTTTTAATTCAGAAGTAAATTATTAGTTGAGAACCATTTAGAGATACTAGATAGAGCGTTGTTTACTTGAATTAGTGTGCTATCTTTCCTATCTACCTTAAAAATCAGAGATGTGTCATCCGCAAATAAAACAATATCACAAAGATCCTTGGCCATAAGTGGTAAGTCGTTAATGTATACTAAGAACAAAAAAGGCCCTAAAATGGACCTTTGTGGAACACCCATTTTAATTATAGATCCTGAAGATGTTACACCAATTATGCCAACCTTTTGCATCCTGTCAGATAAATATGACTCGATGACATCAAGCGCAGCTCCACGAACACAAAAAACACCAATAGCATCATGTGAGCTCTCCCAAGCCTTTAAAACATACGTCATTAACTTCACACCGGCATCCTTAGTTGATCTTGTTTTCGTGAAGCCGAACTGATTTTCGTGCAGTATTGAATGCTCGTTGAAGTGCGCCAAAAGTTGTTTGAGCATAATTTTTTCAAAGATCTTACTCAAAATTGGTAGTATAGATACTTGTGATACTTGTTTGTCATACATGTCAATAACTCACATAATGTTATGTCATATTGATATTACATTATTCTACATAATATGATATAATTACATTTAGACATCAGTTACCCATAGTAGTATAAATGAATTTAACGTATACAAAATTGTCATTTAAATACTCTTTTATAGTATAATAACATTTCGATACCAACACTTTGAATAATTATCTCTTAAACATCATAACACACTCTAATTCCATTATTAATTTTGGTAGGTGAAAATTTTGGTAGGTATTTTGAAATACTGAAAAAATCTAAACGTGCGGGCACAGTAAACAATGTGATGATTCCATGAAAAAAAATCTCTGAAATCGAACAATGTTAAGAGGTAGAAAATAGTTTTTTTTTCTTTTAGTACGGAATTACTAGCTATGCAATCCTCATAAAGCTGCCACGGTTGATGGGTTAATGTCTGCGTAAGCGCTTGTACAGATAATATTCAAGCAATTTGGGCACAAAATAACTCGCTATATATAACCACATAGTAGCAAAATAAATGTAATATCTTCTGCATATCCTTTTACCTATCTTTTATCTAGCAATTATTACCCTTTTAGTGCAGTTGTTAATGTTTGAAAATTTGCACGTCTATATATATATATATATATATATACGTGCAAATTTTCAATATACAGTGGTGGTCATATAATTAAGAACGCTAATTTAAAGGGAAGATTTTTTCAAACTAACAAGTATAACCAATTGCATGTATTTTTTTGTATTTCTCTTGGTATCGCAAAACTTTTCCATACTAGCGGTACATTCATTGATACACATGATTGGCTAAAAAATTCATATATAAACTTTATACATTAGATCTGAGCCTAGTATTACTACTTACTGGCTGGTCACATAATTAAGAACGCTGAATAGTTTATTTTTTTATTCAAATTTAAATAGAGAACACTCTGTTGCTCTGTGGTTCTTGGGCACTATTCGTATAATTTTGGCGCCATTTAGTGCTGTAAACGTCTTAAAGGTGATTGCTTCATATAAAAACAATGGGGAAAAATAAAAGTTGTGATAAATCTAAAAGGGAAGTAATAATAAAACTTCGCGACAAGAATTGGTCATATAAAAAGATAGCCGACCATCTGCAATGCTCAAAAACTATGGTTTTCCACGCTGTGAAGCATTTTGCCATGTATCAAACTACTTCAACAGTTCCCCGTGTACCTAAACAGAGAAAGTCATCTCGTCGAGATGATCGCAATATCGTTCGTTTGGCAAAACAAAATCCTTTTAAAGGGTCTAATGAGCTGAGAAAAGAATATTTTGGTGAAAACAACCCTTCAGCAATCTCGGCACGCACTATTCGAAGGCGTTTGGTAGAAGAAAAGTTGCACGGAAGGATAGCAAGGAAGGTGCCCATGTTGAAACGGTGCCATAGGCAAGCCCGGCTTGCATTTTCAAGAAGGTATGAAAACTGGACAGTTAGTCAGTGGAAAAATGTTCTTTTTTCTGACGAAACAAAAATAAATAGGGTATGTTCTGACGGAAAACGATATGTACGACGCCCTCCGAATAAAGCATTTGACCCAAAATACACAAAAGTGACATTAAAGCATGGTGGGGGAAATGTGAAAATTTGGGGGTGCTTTTCTGGGTATGGTGTTGGACCTGTTAAGTTGATAGAAGGAAACATGGATCAATTCCAATACAAAAATATACTGGAAGAAACAATGTTACCTTATGCTGAAGACGTGCTTCCGGTTATCTGGACATTCCAGCATGACAATGATCCAAAGCATACTGCACGCACAGTTAAGGAATTTCTCACATCGCAATCAGTTTCTGTCTTAGATTGGCCAGCTAACAGCCCAGATTTAAATCCAATAGAGCATCTTTGGTGCGAAGTCAAGAAAAAGGTTTCAGATCGACAGTGTGGCAATTTAAGAGAACTGTACGACGTTTTCTTAGAAGAATGGAACTCTATATCTCTTGCGAAATGTCAAAAATTGATAGAGTCAATGCCTCGCCGGTGTAAAGCAGTAATTAAAAGCCGTGGACATGCTACTAACTATTAATTTTAGTTTAAATGTAATAAATTGTTCTTTTTTTCCTTTACGCACTTCATATTAATGTGATTTATTTAATCTAAGTTTCATATAAAACAACTCTTGAACAGTTTAATAATTCGTTCTTAATTATTTGTCCAGCTTCATTACTATATGAATTTGTTATTATAGAGTATAATTAAATAAAAAATGTTAGCAATTTTATTTTATATTTGTATTCCCCTTTGCTCTATCCATGTGGCTATTTCATAACATACCTAGTTATTTCTAAGAAGGAACACATAAATATACGTGACATGATTTATATTTTAAAAAACATGAACTTTAAATCGTTCTTAATTATATGTCCACCACTGTATATATAGACGTGCAAATAAAAAGATCTCGACTTTTTACATGTGTTCTAGCAAATAAATTATTTGATTGATTTGATTTGACCTCAGATACTCAGTTCATATTCAGTATTCAGAGGTTTAGTAGCGCCTCTGATAGCCTAGCTGATAGTAGGTAGTGGACAACGAGGGTTTCCAGGTTCGATTATCGCTGAGGCTATTATTTGTGTTTTAAGCAAAAATTTTTTCAATTGGGTCTTAGGTGCCTCCGCCAAATTGAGGCCCCGATTTTTAATACGTTCTAGTGGCGCCCCGCCGTTTCACCCGCGTGGTGATGGATGATGATGAAAAGTATCATACCTATGTGCTTCCCCCGGATATAATTTATAACCTTGTTAAATTTTATTTAGATCCATTCAGCCGTTTAGTGTTTCTAAAATAATAGTAAGTAGTATAAGTAATTCTTTTTAACATCAGCTATCTGCCAGTGAAAGTATCTGACAGACAGACACACAACTTTTTTTTAAAATTTTTTTTTCTTAATTACTTGCTGGTGCCACCGACTTCGTCCGCGTAATATTAGTACTTCCAGTAGCTTATTGTCTTCTCCAATGCCATATTTATCTTTATACCAAAATGACATAAAATATGTACCTACATGGTCAAACGCAATAGCTATTTATAAGTATTACATAAATGAGTAAATTTAAATACCTAGGTTATGAATCAGTAAACACTAATATTAAAATACAGCGGTGTAATTATCTAATGATACATCGACGAGCTCACCGATGTCAAATACTTTATGAGATATCGCCCTTGTAACAAGGTTGTTTTTCCAACGTTTCTTGTCATCTCGTAATTTTTTTCACGGATGTTGTCAAAGATGCAACGATGTTTGCGCTTAGAGAATCACACGGCTGTACTTACGTAGGTATACATACAAATATTAAATTAATCCCCATGGAAAAAACTGGCATTACATTTCATTACCCTTGATGGTAGCCAAGCACTGCCAAAAGCTGTCAAAATGATAGCGTGTATTGACTTAGCTATTAGAAACTGACACAAACTTTGACAGAACTGGCATCATTACGATCTTGACGCGGAGATCATTATTATTTTGTCTATGCTGTGCCCAAGAAAATTACGCTTTTTCACCCGCGTGTTGATGATGGTGATAATGAAAAGTATCCTATGTGTAAATACAACGCCCCATCTATCTCCATACCAAATTTCATCAAAATTGGCCCCGCCGTTTGAGCGTGAAAGAGTAACAAATATCCATACATACATCCATACTCACAAACTGTCGCGTTTATAATATTATAGAAAGTTTATAATTTCATACGCATATAGTGAAAAGCGGTTTTTTGGAATTACAAACAGACACTTGTATTTTATTTATAGATTCTGTGTACAAATATCACAAATTTTAACCGACTAAAAAAGCAGGAGGTTAAATTGTTCGATTGTATGTGTTTTTTTGTGTATGTTATCTGATATCTCCCCTATTTGTGGATCGATTCTCAAAGTTCTTTTTTAGTTTGGTAGAGTATACTTCCGTGGTATCCCAGTTAAATTTTATCAAATTCGGTCAAGCAGTTTTGTGTTATATTCCGGTGTAACCGTGTTGAACCTGTGTGTAGCAAGGCTCAAGGGTCACTAAAAACGAAGAAATTTTTTTTTACCAAAAAATTTAACCTACTTCAACAGCAAAAACTGTGAAATGACTTGTTGAAGTCGGTATGCGCGCACAGTATTGTGATAATAGGTACTTTTCATTCATCTTATTTCATACTTTTCTACCGATTTCCAAAAAAGGAGGAGGTACTTGATCTGACAGTATGTTTTTTTTTAATATGTTTGTTACCTCATAACTTTCGACTGGGTAAACCGATTCTCAAAATTCTTATTTTGTTTGAAAGCTGCTTCCTGTGTGTTTAAATTCATCAAATTCGCTCCAGTAGTTTTTGAGATACAATCCAATAACTGAACAGAATGGAAGTCGGTATAAAGTTTTTCTAATTGTACTAGTTGGAGTTAAAGTCGGTTCAATTTTTTGGTATTTTTTTTCCATTATTACACTTTAAGCCTAGAGTGGTTAGAGTTTATTTCCATTGGTGTTTTATTTTAGAGATGCGTCAAGCGATAGCAGTTTGGCGTCGTGCAGCTGGCTCGCTGTCTTCTTACTCTAGAGATGAAGATGTCGTACGACGAGCATTGGAGAAAAAGGTTCTTTAATTTAATTATTAAATTTATTAAAAAATACACACAAAAATAACATATACAAAAAGGTCATATAAATACAGCTTAAGAAATACAAATAAAATAAAAGTAAATACTCCAAGGACTAATTACGGTAAAAGAAACATTTTGTTTGAGGGTGCACAATTATTTGATAAGTTACCTAATGATGTTAAAAACTGTAAAAATATACATATGTTTAAAACTAAACTAAAAAAGTATATATATGAACATGTTTTTTAAGTCCATACCACTAGAAAACTGGATGTTTTATATGTTTTAATATTAACTAGTTCTTAATTAGTTACTAGTTTTAGTATTTTAAGCTCATTGTAAGTGAACTACGTTCTTTATGAGTAATAAATCGTTAAACCTAACCTAATTACCTTTTAGACTCTAAAAGCTTTAGAAGGTACGCGGGACGTGCGCGATGCGTTCCGTATCAAACACGGTTATTTAAAGAAGATGAAGAACTATTGATAGATTTAACGTACACACGTTTATGTGTAAGCAGTGAGCCGAGCACGAAAATCTCCTTAAGTGTAAAGTTATCGTATCGTTTACGTATTCAGTACAAACTATCAGTTATCTGTGGCACCATTGTACTAGATAAATTACAGATGATAATAAATACGTTAACGATGCGATTACGTTACACTTAAACAGATTTTCGTGCTCGGCTCACAGGTGCAATTTTGGCATAAGTTTTGGAGCTATATATGCTCAAAAACTTTTGTTTTGAGAGTGAGTTAAGACGCGGTCCAACCCCAATTTTAAAATAATTTACGATGCTTTACGTAAGGTTGCAAATCGCTTGTTAGATTGGACGATGTAATGCGAAAATGTGGTAATTTTGTACGTTTTCTTTATATCTTTCGATATATACTAACTCAATTAAAAAAACTGCTGGTTGCTACTTTAGTACTATATGTTGGCTATGTATTACCTAAAAAATAATATAGTGTTATCGCTGAAAACTCTGAGAGTTTGGACGTGAAAGTTTATTTTTATGCACCTATTTAGGATTTTTTTCTGCAGAGAGCGAGTAATATTTATGAATTCTGTTCGGTTATTACTCTTTGCCTGTTCTTTTTCTAACCTAAGTTTTTTTTCATAGATTATTATCGAACTGTTTCGTTACACTCGATGTTTAAAGATTCTGCTTTTTACTATTATATCAGGGTACAACCGCGCCTTAATGGCCACCCATGATATTAATAAATTTGCTCACTATCTTCATTAGAAGGAAAAACATTATTATATGGGCGGGAAAAATGCCATTAACCAAAATTGCACCTTGAGACACTGAGATAATTTAAATAGGTTAAGATAGGTATAGTCCTTTCCATAGCACGTTTGATAATGATGCACACATTATTTTTTTTTATAATTTGACATGTTATTTTCTCTTAGATAGTTTATAACTAAGTGTCATCTGAATAAACGGTTATATTAAATTAATTTTGTGAGTGTTTGTGTTTTCAGGTAGATAAATTAAACGCAGCCTTAACGAGGAGGGAAGCGAGGGGAGGCCCTTCTAAATCGGATCCTATGTTTTGTTCGACTCTTGCTAATATGAAACAAAAGGTACTTATGCAATTAGGTCTTAGTCATTGATAAATAATATTTATGAATGACCGCTTGTATATACGTTAGGGGTGATGAAGCAGCCAAATTCACATTTACTTCAATACTGTATATTAAACTTTGACCCGTCGCGGGTCGAGCGTACACCCTGTGTACGTGAAAAAAAGAGCTAAGTCATGTTGCGCGTACACCAAATGTATTACCTACAAATTTTATACCTTTTGTTACTACCGGTATAAATTTGCTTTTAGTTGGTCAAACTATTTAAGAGTAGTATTTTTCATCTGATCTTTTATGCGTAGTTTGAAATCACAGACCATATATGGTCTGTGTTTGAAATCAAACCGACAATAGTAGACATTGCAGAGGGAGGAAAGGGAGAAAACAAATCGATATGCAGGGGAACGAGTACTTAGTGTGAACAGGCCATAAGTTATTACTTTTAACGCCCACTTTCTGCTAGTGAAAGTCTCGTCGAAATTGGGCTAGCCATTTTGGAGATACAAATAGAAATTATTATTTTTTGCTAATGGTAATTTTTTATGCTAATATACACGTTCAATATGCATTTAGTATGTTGCTATTATGTTGATTTTACAAACAAAAAGAATAATTTACTTGTTTATATTAAGAAAATTCCTTATCTTCTACCGACTTCCAAAAAAAGGAGGAGGTAGTCAATTCAACTGTATATTTTTTTTTGTTTGTTACCTCATAACTTTCGATAGGGTAAACCGATTATCAAAATTCTTAATTTGTTTGATAGCTGGTGCTTCCCGTGTGGTCCCGTTTAAATATTATCAAATTAAGTTCAGTAGTTTTTGAGTTACACTCCAATAACTGAATAAAATGGAAGTCGGTATTAAATTTTTCAAATTGTACTTGTGTAGCAACGAGTAAGTAAAATAAACAGCAATCCCATTGTTAATATCCTATGTCACACGTACAGTCGACTGCAATAAGAATTATAGGAATAATAATACACGAAGAACATTATTAGTTGAATATACATTGAAGTGTATTAGTTATGTACATGCAGTTAATTAAATAAAAAGATGCATCCGCGCTATGTGTGGCTTAAAAAGCAATAAAAGCTGTCGTTCTCACTTTAAACATTTGAAAATACTGACTCTTCCTTCATTATACATATACGAGGTAGCTCTTTCTGTCAAGCAACATCCTGCCTTTTACCAAGTTGCGACTAGATCCCAAAATCGTAGTCGTCTGTATTCCATTGATGACTAACTATAAACTGCTTTTCATGCGATAAGTGTCCTTGCTATGGCGCCTAAAACATACAATAAAGTTACAAAATCTATAAAAGATTCCGAACATAATAAACGAATTTAAAGAAAAAAAAATCCTTTACTTGGTTGACCATACATTTTATTCTTTGAAAGATTATCTGCAAATACAATGACAAATTTATTTATTTTGACCGTCAATGTCGAGTTGAATGCAATTATATGTACCTACTGTGCCTCCCTAAAAAATAATGAACGCGATATTTTTTTAAACTGTGATGTAATTATTGAAAAACGAGCCATATATCATTGACATCATTTAATTTAATAACAATTTACCAATTTTATTTATTCTTCACAAATTAAAAACTCCTAATAAAAACTCCTAGGTTTTTTTCACATTTTTACGCTTAAAGCAGATCACAGCATGTACCTACAATAATCTATTTTATGATCCTGTCTTACCTGTGTATCACAAACAAATCATAAAAATTTGAATTTGAAAATAATATATATAACTTACCTATAGAGTAACGTACGTTATTAAGAAATTGAATACATAGTTTTAAAACCTACGTTACCAGTCTTATTATACATAATATATGCAAAATATACATATACATAATATATGCAAGTATATATGACCACAATATATGACAAATAAATAAATCCACAGAAGTAATTGAGAAATACTTTTAAAGTGCATAGATAAGTTATATATTTATAACTATTATACTAATCTGTGGCTTGATATTTTGCTATGCTAGGTTGAGTATTTGTTTATAATTTTGATAATATTGGTTTCAGTATAGAATAAGAGATAAACAGCTGCTTATAAAGTCGGCGGTGTGCGTGTCGTTCGTCGTCATAGTTTTCTTTCTGCACGCCATTCCCGTATTACGTAAGTACCTACTTAATTACAATGGTATACAACCGAAGGCTTTACCCCGGCGAACCAAGTAATCTTCATTTAAGAATCAGTATAGCAATTTTGATGTGTGTTGATCTGACAGTAGAGAGATAAATAAGGCAATCCAGTTATAATTGGATTCATAATATTTTTTTTGCGACGACCATCCGAGTTATGGAAAGGGCCGAAGTAATCTACACCAACTTAAGTAAAAGGTCGATGAGCCATTCTGACGTTCAATAAATTTATTATTTTTTGTAAAATGTGTGTTACCTTTAACTGACACGGAGATTCAGAAGACGCAGGTTCGAATCCCATCCGAGGATAGAATTTTTCTCTCTACAAATTTTAATGTTTGAGATCGCTAAAGCAGGCGTTAGTGCTTTAAAAAGTAATACTATAACAAATAAGTGTGTTCAGATCCTAGGGGACTACATTGAAAAATAAATTTTATTCAGAATTTTCTGCTTATTCTTTCATACCTATACCGAGAATACATTGAACTCCAAGTTATTTTTATTGTCATTAAGATTAGATACGATTATGAAGATTTTCATTTGTTATTCCAGACTACATACAATCTATATATGTGCAAAATGGTATCTAGATCCATTCTTCCTCCACTCTCCTCTAGCGTGGTTGAGTAATAAATATCCATCCAACTTACGCATGTATAATACTAGTACTTCGCACGCGATTGATTTTTTTCAGTATTTCAAAGTACTATAAATTTGCTTTTTAGAACGTAAAAAAACTGAAAAAATCAAAACGTACGGGCATAGTAAAAATGTCATGATTCCATGAAAAAAAAATTACTGCAATCGGACAATGTTACGAGGTAGAAAAGAGTTTTCTCTTTTAGCATGGAAAGTACTAGCTATGCAATCCTCTTAAACTAGTCTAACGCTGGGGGTTAGAGTGAGAGAGGATGCGTGAGAGAAAGGGATGCCAGACAGACTGGCGCCGTAACGCGTTACGTAACAAATCGGTTTTCCCTCCCATAAGAGTTATCACTTCAAAAATCACAGGTCATCATCATCATCTCAGCCATTGGACGTCCACTGCTGAACATATGCCTCCCCCAGAAATTTCCAAAAGGACCGGTTGGAAGTGGCCTGTATCCAACGTCTTCCTGCTACCTTTGTCAGGTCGTCAGTCCACCTTGTCAGTGGACGACCTACGCTCCGCTTGCCTGTCCGTGGTCTCCACTCCAGAACCTTCCGGCCCCATCGGCCATCTGTTCTACGTGCTATGTGGCCTGCCCACTGCCACCTTAACTGTCTAATCTTTTGAGCTATGTTGGTGACTTTGATTCGATGAAACCCCGAGTATAGCCCTCTCCATAGCTCGTTGTGCGACTTTGAGCTTGCTTATGAGGCCTTATAGTAAGAGACCACGTTTCAGTGCCATATGTCATCACTGGTAACACACATTGATCAAAGACTCTTGTCTTGAGGCACTGAGGTATTTTTGATGAGAAGACTTCTTGAAGTTTCCGGAATGCTGCCCAGCCGAGTCGGATTTGACGATTGACCTCTTTCTCTAAGCTGGACCTGCCTTAAAAATTCACAGGTATAATATTGTAAATGTAATCATTCCAGAACGGCTGTCCCTCGGCTGGACTGCTCTACTAGGCGCTATACTGCTGCTGTTGCTGGCCGAAAGAGACGACTTAGAGCCTATACTGGCGAGGGTGGAGTGGTCGACATTACTGTTCTTCGCTGCTTTATTCGTCTTGATGGAAGTGAGATAAATTATAAGCTGCATCCTGCATACTCACGTGGTGATGAATGATGATGAAAAGTATCCGATGTGTTATTCCAGAATGTAACGCTATATACCAAATATCATCCAAATCCTCTGGCGTGATTGAACAAACTTCAATTGATCCAAACATTCGCATCATATCCTATTTTATATTATCACTAGCGACTGCCCGCGACTTCGTTCGCGTAGTTGGCTCGTCCTTCGCCTCGCCACAACCTCCCTTCTTAGTTTTTTAATGTAAAAACCTTCTACGAAGTATTTCAGTGTGTCTCAAGAAAACATTTAAAAAAAAGATAAATGAAATCGGCAAAGCCGTTCGCAAGTTATAGCGTGACCAGAAGAAGTAGGGGTTCAACACTGTTTTAAACTATCACGGTTGTTCTCTAAAGTTATATGATTATTACAGGATATTTACCGTGGTAAGGTTGAGGAATGAGCTCCCGATATTTCGGCGCAGTTACATGCACCATGTTCACGGGAAGACCTTCCCAGTCTTCCCGTGAACATGGTGCATGTAACTGCGCCGAAATATCGGGAGCTCATTCCTGGGAAGTTCTTCCCAATCCCGATATTTCGGCGCAGTTACATGCACCATGTTCACGGGAAGACCTTCCCAGTCTTCCCGTGAACATGGTGCATGTAACTGCGCCGAAACATCGGGATTGGGAAGAACTTCCCAGTCTTCCCGTGAACATGGTGCATGTAACTGCGCCGAATTATCGGGAGCTCATTCCACAACCTTACCACGGTAAATATCCCGTTAATAATCATATAACTTTTTTAAGTAGGGGTTCATTTTTATACTTATACTAGCAACTGCCCGCGACTTCGTTCGCGTAGTAGACTCTGCCTTCGTCTCGCAATAACCTCCCATCTTTTCTTAATTTGTTTTAATGGTACGTAATTACGAAGTATTCGAAAACATTCTAAAAAAGATGATCGGTAAAGCCGTTCTCAAGTTTTAGCGTGACCAGGACCAGGGGCCCTACTCCCACCTCCTAAAGCAGTCATGTTTCAACCTTACCATTAAATCTGGTACCACCACGTCAATATAGCAAGCTTAAAATAATATTGGATTACGATAGACGTTTTGATGACGTAGTATCAAATATTTCACGCAATTCGCATAGTTTTTCATGACTTTAGTCACTAAGTGTCATTGTGCCAATGTCAAATTACTGAAGATTCATACTCCCAAATCATAAAGTAGTCTTAATGCAACATTACCATTAAATTTAGATGGCAGTTTTGTGTCGGTGGGAGTACGATAGTAAGTATGATTATTCTAAGCGTATTACAAAACGCTCCTGATTTATGATACTTTTGTAAAAGGTGGGAGTAGGCCCCCAGGGGTTCATTTTTATGTGTATAAAGATATTTGGTTTTACACTAAAATCATATTTTTTTCCTATCTTTAACCGCCCTTTTTAGCCGAATTCTAAAAAAGGGAATGTTCTCAATTCGACTGTATGATTGATACGCGACTACTCCGCAAATTATGAATTGTTCTGATATTTTTGGTAGTGTATGATGCCGTCTTGGTCGGTACCACCGCAGTGCCAGATATTCTATCGCAAAGCAATAGTGCGCGAGCATTACTGTGCTATGGTGTGCAGGGCACTGTAGCTGGTGAAATACTGCGCGATAGAGACTCAAAAACCACACGGGGTGATGATCTCTGTGCAGTGCTTAACAAAACTACAGCGCTCATCGTTGCGCTCGTCGACGAGCTCACCGTTGTCAAATGCTTTATGAGATATTGCCCTTGTTCACAAGGTTGTTTTTCCAACGTTTCTTGTCATCTCGTCATTTGTTTCACGGATGTTGTCAAAGATGCAACGATATTTACTCTTAGAGAATCGCACGGCAGGATGGCACTGCAACTGTCATGGGCAAGTGCCTTGTCACTTATAGGCATGTAACAAAATCAACTCTTCATCATCATCATCATCTCAGCCATAGGACGTCCACTGCTGAACATATGCCTCCCCCATAGACTCTTACTTTAAGTTTATTCCTAAAGGTATATAATATGTAACTTACCCGACTTCTACACTACTGTAGAAATCGGTATTTGTTTTGATGTCGTCTTATAAATCGATGAACGCCGGCTGCACGCACGAAAAAGTATGACTCATAGTCACGTTCCGCCTGACCCGAGCAAGCGAGAGCGCGGAACAAGCGATAGAGAGGCACGATCGGCCTAAGCGTTCGGCTTGTCTTATGACATTATCACCTAAAATGATCGTCCGTAAACCGACTTAAGAGACAATCATATTTTTTCTACCGACTTCCAAAAAGGAGGAGGCACTCAATTCGACTGTATTTTTTTATTTTAAGTTTAGTAGGTAATGGACATAACCTCATAACTTTCGATAGGGTGAACCGATTTTATAAATATTTTTTTGAAAGCTGCTACTTCCCGAGTGGTTCCAATTAAATTTCATCAAATTCGGTCTAGTGGTTTTTGAGTTACACTCCAATAACTGAATAGAATGGAAGTTGGTATGAAATTTTTCAAATTGTACTTGTTATAATTTCATTTTGATTTCAGGCCCTATCCAAGTTAGGCCTCATAGAATGGATAGGAAACGTCACAGAAACTCTCATTCTGATGGTGGAAGAAGAATCCAGGTTGGCGGTAGCTCTCATGCTTGTTCTTTGGGTAAGTTTACCTTAGTCCTTTTGTTTTAAATAGTTTTGGGACAAGCTTAGCTGTCAGGTCTAATGGTAATCGCATATCAGTAATGCAGCTCAAAGCCTCTAGTTGAGTTATCGTGACAAGCTGGATCGAGCTCTCGAACTTGCGTTTCTAGTTCCCATAAGTGTAAGTTTCACTCTAGTCGCAGAGCGAAGCGAATGCGCAGGTAGGGCAATAATGTTGTATATAAACGGAGGTAGATACGTTATACTGCGCTCGGCTTGGTGACATCAACACAAGCTAATTGTCTTGAGTCATCTTAGTTTCAGCCTGTCTGGCAACGACGCAACACGTATTCAACATTTAAGAAAAAATGCCTTATGTGTTCAGAAACTGCAGAACATATACTGGGACAAGTGTAAATAAACAAAAATGATGTATCTTTTCATTTGAAAGTATTGTTTAATTATTTGATTTAAATTAGCTCCTGCGACGTTGCCGTATGTCACCCACGCGAATGAGACAAGTAGCGAGCGACAGAGAGAACAAGGCTATCATTGGCGCTCGAATGGTCGGCCACAGGCGAATGTTGTTAAGGCGCGCTCGTACCCTGATTAAAGAAAAAGCAGAATTTTTAAACACCTAGTGTAACGAAACAGATCAATAGTATATTATGAAAAAAATACAAAGGTCAGAAAAGGAATAAGAAAAGAATAATAACCGAATAGAATTCATAAATATCACTCACTTTCAGCAGAAAAAAATCCTGAATAACGCCACAAAAATAAACTTTCACGTCCAAACTCTCAGAGTTGTCAGCGATAACACTATATTTTATTTTAGGTAATACTTAACCAACGTATATTACTAAAGTTATAACCAGCAGTTTTTTCAATTGTGTAAGTATATATCGAAAAATATAAAGAAAACGTACAAAATTAACGCATTTTCGCATTACATCGTCCAATCTAACAAGCGATTTTCAACCTTACGTAAAGCATCGTAAATTATTTTAAAATTGGGGTTGGACGGCGTCTTAATAATATGTTGATCCCTTTCTGACAACTAGGATTCATATATCTTCGTGTTCTTTTAATCTTGTCAGTGTAGTAAATGTCGTTCTGTGAGTTGTCTACTATAACTATAGGCAGACATAGTATAAAATTTGCCATGTTTAAACTTCATATTCAAGGAGTGTCTCTAAAGTTAATCTCATTGAGGCAAGGCAGTTGTCTCCCCGCGCCGGCGAGGAATTGATTGACTATCGGCTATTCTCGCTCAAGAAACGTACAAAAGATATACATTATGTGTAAACAAAAGAGATGCATATATTAATAGTTGATCGCTGACTGTTCACAACTGCAGGCGAGCACTCGCTGCATTAGTTTGTCGCGACAACAGCTATTAAAGGTACCTATTACTCGCTCAGCGAAGCTCCCTCTGCGGTCAGAACTCACGCCGAGAGAGAAAATGTATTGTGGCAGGAATGTACGCTCGGTCGTCACGAGTGAGTGGCGCGAGTAATTGCCCGTCGCACTCACTAATAGCCCAGCGACAAAACTATCGAAACTATAGGCTGGCAGTTTATCTTGGTCTTCGCCTGCGCGGTACAGGGGCGCGGGGGAATGACGACAAAGGGGACTGAGAGAGGTGCGGGCGCAGGGCGCATTTTTGTTATAGCTCATTTCGATCGCTACGTGGGCAGTGAAAAAAATAGCGCCGCAACTTCCCCCTTTTTAGTAACATGACCCCCCATAAAATTTAAAATCGCCAACGACATAAATATATTTATAACGATTGCATGTATACCAAGTTTCGTCAAGATTAATTGAATTGCGACCTGTACAGGAAGACGTAGGTACATACAACCTAACAAACATACGCACAGATGAAAGTCAATTTGGCCAGTTAAAGCAGAGACGCTTCGCTCACTCGGTCAATAAATGTAACTTGATTTTCAATATTATTATTCTTAACTAAACTAAAACCTACAATCTGCAGGTGTCAGGTCTGGCGTCCGCTTTCGTGGACAATATTCCGCTCACAACGATGATGGTTCGAGTGATAGTCGCTCTTTCCGCTCCCGACGGGCTGGCCCTCCCGCTCGCTCCTCTCGCGTGGGCACTGAGCTTCGGAGCGTGTCTTGGAGGTACAGTTACTGATGTTATATTTTATTACAATTATTTTTAAGTAAAGTTAAATCAAATTTCTTCGCTCCAGGTTAGTTTGCGCTTACACTCGCTTCGCTAACGTCTGGATCTAGTATGTATTTTTTTTTCTTAACCTATAGGTTATAGGTAAAGCAACGGTTGTTGCGATAGTTTAAGTTCATATATTTATGGTATATGTATATATTGTATCTCCCTGATACGAGTGCGTGTCCGTTCGATTAGCCACATGTTATGTCGTAGTTCCTGGAAAAGTAGTATGATTTCTAACCTAAGCGAAGCGAGCGAAACCTATTGTATTATTGGCCAAATATGGCGAATTGCGAGTCCACGGGTTAATATCCTATTGAACTGCAAGGCAATTACGTATCTTAGGTACAATCAAATGTTGATTTAAATCTTGAAAAAGGCGGCTTGTCTCTTTTCCTTCCTTTCATAGAAACAGAATGGAGTTGATTCATTCCATCGCTGCATCGACGGGATTGTCCCGATGGGTATTTTTTGAGAAAGTTATTTTTCTCTTGCGAGCCAAATTTCTTCCACCGTGTATAGGTAAACATATCCGAATGAATTTTGTGAACACACAAATAAAAATATATGAACCGTTTGCAAAGTTCTTTATTTGTGGGACGAATTGTCAAATCTGAAGCATAATTCGTTTTAAATTTCTCTTTTTTTTTTTCAGGAAATGGAACTCTGATAGGTGCGAGTGCTAACGTCGTCTGCGCCGGTGTGGCCGAGCAACATGGCTACCGGTTCACGTTTGTCCAGTTCCTGAAGACCGGCTTCCCAGTCATGATCGGCAATTTGCTGGTAGCCTCCGTCTACCTACTATTTTGCCACGTAGCGTTACAATGGCACTGAAATATGACCGGTTTTGATACCTTACAACTTTTGAAGGACATATACAACAGATTTGATAATATGTTGAAATGCTTTTTTTACTTACGTGTTTATATCAAAGCCTTCCAATGTCAAATTTTACTATGGTACCGAATGCGATCAATTCAACCTAAACTTTTACCGGTGTAGTCTAAGGTTAAGTTTAAACGTGGACTAAATATAGTCCCGAGTTTAAGCCGTGGTTTAAGGGGATTCCATAAATGAAAGGGCTACGAACATAATGTCAGGATGCAATCTGATGCTTATAGACACGTAACTCTATTCTTAATGATTGTCGTACTCGATCTTTACCCCCAAATATCTCGGTAACCTGACATTTTAGGGTACCATGTTACTTGACGTTTTTTGTTCATCTATGTGTCCTCTACCCATACATATCGTGCGTGCCACGTTTTAAAAAGAAACAAAATGGCGACAGGTCGATACGCCAGCTTCCATACAAAAAGGTTCAAACCCATTCGCTTAATCCATGGTTTAAATTCAAGACTCGATCTTTATTCCACGTTTTATATGCGGTATACGTTTATACTTACACAAACTAGCTACATAACAAAAATGTAAACTGTATAAATTATAATTTTCTTGCTGTAGGTGAAACGAACTACCGGATATTATAGAATAGTGAAGTTAAAACTTATGAATAATTTTTACATTTTAATTACAATGTACTTATTTGTATGTCAAGTTTACGTATAGAATAGGTGTAGGTACTTAACGCTTGTTAGTTTTAACTAAAAACAATTCTTTCACAATGTTTTCATTAAATACTAGTTGCGCTCCGCAGTTTCACCCGCGTAGTGATGGATAATGATGATGAAAAATTCCCTACCTTTGCCGGATTGTAATCTATCTCCTTGCCAAACAAAATCATCAAAGTCGTTCAAAATTATGGCGTGACCAAAGGAAATTTTTTTTTCAAGATTCACCAAATACTAATATTAAAAAGAGATAAGATTTGTATTTCTGTATGTTTGTAATGAATAAAATCAAAGACTACTTAACCTATTTCTAAAATTATTTCATCATTGAAATGTTACATTACCTATTTCTGAGTAACATACGTTATACAGGATGTTTGGTAGAGGGACCGACATACCAAATGAGCGTGTTCGGGGGCCCACTTGGAGAATACAAGTTGGCCAAAAAAAATCCCAGACCCCCCAATTTTTTTTTAAATTTTTTTTTGGAAATTTCCCTTTTTCTTCGAAATCGTACCTATTTACCACCATAACATTTGTAAAATCTGTTTTAGATTGAATTTGGTCTCTATACACCTTTCGGCCAAGCAAAGCAAAATTGGATACCTGGATTTTGAATTGAATTGGCCTGAAGGTGTATAGAGACCAAATTCAACTAAAAACATCCTGTTTAAAACAGATTTTACAAATGTTATGGTGGTAAATAGGTACGATTTCGGAGAAAAAGGGAAAATTCCCAAAAAAAATGTTAAAAAAAATTAGGGGGTCTGGGATTTTTTTTTTGGCCAACTTGTATTCTCCAAGTGGGCCCCCGAACACGCTTATTTGGTATGTCGGTCCCTCTACCAAACACCCTATATAATTATCATTATCATCATCCATCTCCACGCGGGTGGAACCGCGGAATGCAGCTAGCTTTATAGATACTAGCTGCGGTTAAACCCACGCGGTGATGGATGATGATGATGAATCTTACTCGTATATAGCCTATGTTACTCAGGGTGGATGTAGCTTTCCAACGGTTAAAGAATTTATGAAATCGGTCCAGTACTTTTTGAGCCAACTCGTTACAAACATACATACAAATCTTTCCTCTTTATAATATTAGTATAGAAAGAGCCTAGTTTTAATTGGGTCGTTGAAATCGACCGCATTATCATTTCCCTTCGAATGATCCGTCCAACACTATGAGAGTAAATGACAATTAAAATATTTCTATCAAAATATTTAATAATTTAAGTAAAGTACTTAGTATTAAATCAGTATTTTATTTAATTCACTTTGGTACTCGTTTTTTGGTACAAAATGTAGGATAATTTTTAGCTATGTGTAACATTTCAAGTACTCATACTTTAACGATACCGTCTTATTATGAAAAACCTGGACTAAATATAGTCTCGAGACTAAAACATGGTTTAAGGGGAAATCCCCTAAACCATGGTTTAAGTAATATTTCCTAATAAAATCCCCTAAACCCTTGTTTAAGGTAGTTTTCCTTATGAATGCCTTAAATCATGGTTTAAACACGGGACAACCTGTACCTCCAGTTTCTGAAGAGTTTTTCAAAGTTTGGTCAACTAACAGGCGGAATACAGACTGCTGATGGGCCACATATCGCGTCATAGAATATTATTGACCAATGAGCGATAAGTATTTAGATCAAGGCATTGCGAAACTTTCTAGAAACTTGAGGTTCGTCCACGTTTTATAATAAGGCAAATTGAATCTTTTCATCCGTATATGTAATAGGAAAGAATGGCATAAATGAAATTGAGCATTTTTTTAGCTGACTACATTTTTACAAAACTTGTAAATGAAGTTCAGAACGTCTTAAAGAGTTACGGAAAGACTCTTAGGAACGTTTTGTGACTATTAAAAGGGCCCAAAATCAACCCTGTATATTTACATGAGTATGTGTAAACATTTTATTATTATTAATAATAAAAATTGGTCCGTGAAGCTAAATATGAATAATCAGCATGAACTGTAACATTATTAGAATGTATTAGAATTTTTGGCTCATAATTCGTTCAATTTACTCGTATAATGAGTTCATACATGTATAAAATTAAAATTATAACAGAATAATTAAATGATTTTCTTTGTGATTAGTTTTTTTATTGATCATTTCCCTACTTTTGTTTAACCCTTAATAGGGCATGGCAGCAAAAGTGTCGTGATTGTTGTGAATTTTTGGATTTAAGGTCTTAAAAGGATTTAAAATAATGCTACGAAAACAAAATTCCTATTTATTAGTTACTTTTTTTTTTAAACCATGTGGTCACTATTGGACCATTGCCCTATAAATATTTTATTTTTTGTTGGAGATGTGGTCTCCAAATGACCATTTCAACCATTTCACTGGTTCTGGCGAAGGTGGTATCGCATTCCTAGCTAGCATTAGTGGTATGGTGCCCCTCGCTGGTAGTGGCGGTGGCGGTGAATCTTCGTTGGCTGAAACAGCTATACGAACTTTGAAACTACCGTCATTTGGTTTGTTTGTAATTATTTTCGCTGATTGAATTGGCTTTTCCGATAAACTGGGTCCCGAAGCGGCATCATCAAAAGGAGTAAGCTTGATACTCTTCATTGAAGCTTTACTTTGAGATGGCTTGTTTGATAAAATATTTTCGAGTTCATCTAGTGTCATATCCATATTACTTACACTGTCTAATGCAGCATGTATATCGAAGGCAGGATATGGACCATCCCTACATCCAATGGTTGTGGTCTTCATCATCTTCAGATGAATCAGATTGCATCGCAGCCAAAACGCGTATAATTTCGTCGTCATTTACGTTTTTACGCCTCTGGAAAGCGATAAAATTATTAGAACAACAGTAAAAAAAAAAATTTAAAGGGCAGGAGGCCAAATTTGTACCACATAATTTGCGCTTTCATAGTTTCCAAATTATAAGCATTATACGAAAACTGTGGTACCTAATCTATTACTGAATTCATAAAATCTAATAAAAACGAAGATAATGTGACTTACCGTATTTTTTCGCGACATAGTAATAAAAAACATGCACACTCAAACGAAAAAACGATCAACGACTGACACTTTTTTAAACTTTGCGTCACAGATAAAAGAAAATTGTTCGGATACACACTTAAACTGTTTCATTCTGTAATGTCATTCACTCACTCGCGATATTTGACATTTAGTGGTATAAATATAGACAATAAGTGTGTTCAAAACCGCGAAAACCGATGTGGTACATTTTGAAACCAAGACCCTATTAAGGGTTAAATTTATCAGATGAAATGAAAGTTACCTACCAGTTTGTTCCTGTTGCAGTGATGACTACTGTAGCTCTACCATGAGTTGGCAACATAAATGTCATCTATAGTCGAAACTCGATCTCGCCTACCTATTAAGCTTGTGATTGGCGTACTAGCTGTCAATTTTAGTTCTACAATTGACCGCGAGGTGGCACTTTTTTTTTTTTTATACATTTTTTCGCGGCAGTCGATATCGAGCATCGATTGGTGCCAATGTTGTAAATTCATGGTAGACCTACAGATAGTTGGGGTAGTGAACTTATCTGCTTCTTAAGAGAAGTTTATCGCTGATTGAGGAACAGAAGCCTTGTTTTCATACTAGCTGGTGAGAGAGAGAGAGACACAGAGAAACTCACCTTGGAATGGAGAACATTTGCGCTTTAGGATTTTATATCTTATGACAATTTTTGTTTTAAGCTTCTCTATTATATATAGGTTTCATATTACGCATGAGTTTAGAAAACATTGAGAAAAATATTCCATCACGAACGGGATACGAACCCGCGTCTTCTGACTCTTCGTGTCAGACGGCATTGACCAACTAGGCCACCGAGAATCTGGTCTAAGCATCGAATTTTAACTCTCTAGATGACTAACCGTCTTGCGGGGACGGAGCAACATCTATTGGACAGTTTAACAGTACCATCCAACCGAAAGAAGCATTATTTAGAAATTCTTGAAACTTTCGTATTGACATCGCAGCCCTTGTAATTTTTATAGTATTACTTTTTTAGAGCACTAACGCCTGCTTAAGCGATCTTAAACATTAAAATTTATAGAGAGAAAAATTCCATCCTCGGACAGAATACGAACCCGCGTCTTCTGACTCTCCGTGTCAGACACCATTGACCAACTAGGCCACCGAGAATCTGGTCCGAGCATCGAATTTTAACTCTCTATTTGACTAACCGTCTTGCGGCGACGGTTTATAAAACCACTATAAAGCCAACAGTTTGAACCCATTTCAAATTCCCAAAGGGATTTTCTCTCCCCAGTATGTTTTACAACGTTTACAGTTTATAACCTACACAATCGGTATCAAAATAGAAGCAATGTGTTTTTCTTCAATACAACCGGGTTCGATTCTCGAACTGAGTATAAGTATGTTTCGAATCTATGAATGCAGTTTTTCTTGTAAGTAAAACTGATGACTTAGTTCCTAAGAATATTTTTTTGGATGTCTTTGGTCAGACCTACCCATACTAACCAATCAATATGGCCCATTCTGTATCAACATTTTTTTGATAAGGTATTTGTTAATTAGTGCACAATATTGAACGGGGTTGTTTGGAATCGATAACTGCTCATGAAAGTAAAAGAAAAATTAGATAATATTTCTATTATTATGAACCCATATTCGCCGCTCCACGGCTATAAGAGCTATAGTGCGGCTGAACGCACGACCCACGCACCGCTACATCGTAGAATAGGTAGCAGTAAATGCGCGAGATATACCTACCGCTTAGAATAGGTACAATGTGCGGACGTTGACCCGCCCGGGCCAGCCGTCGTTTAGGCATATACATCAGCTGTGTAAACATTCGCGAGTAGGTAGGTTCGTACGTCGTTGTACCTATTCTAAGTGGGTAGGTATGTCTCGCGTAGTCACTATTGTCTATTCTGTGATGTAGGGGCGTGCGTTCAGTCGCGCAATGGTCATTAGCTGCAGAGCAATGAATATGGGTCCATAATAATAAAAAACATGCATATTCTTCCTTCACTATAATGACCAGCTAACGATTCCAAACGACCTCATTCGATATTGTGCACTTATTAACAATCACTTTATATACATCATATTACATGCGATGACGTTTGCATCTATGCCGAAACATCGGGAATGAATCTCGGACAAAGTACAGAATAATTGTCCTACTTCGAATTTAAATTTACTTAGTACCATATGTTTAATCATTTCATATTTATTACTTACTAGAATTTTTTTGCGCAGACCATTTTTTTTTCAGAAATATATATAAGGTAAGATACTCTTTATAATTTCAGCTATTTCCCAGTGAAAGTTCCATTCAAATCGGCATTAGGAATAAACAGCCAGACAGAAAGACAGAAAAAAAGATAAAAAAGGTATATTCTTTCTTATATACATTTACATTTTTTTTTTCATAGCACAAACACAGACACTTTATTTATTCATATTATATTGTATAGGTTATATTATATTAATTTGTATAGTTGTATATATTACTTATTATATGATATTAGTCTAATTTAGGTGCGTTCGTTTAGCTTTCAGGGCATTGGTGGCGTTGTCATTGATGGCTCTTATGTTAATGCGTTCATAAAGCTTAAAAACGTTATTTTTGCCACTTTTTCCCACACCCTATTCGAACGCTCAAGTCAACTGAGCATAAGACTTAAATCGCATGATTATATGCTGTCATCAATCACAAACAACCACGCTCCGAACGTGGGTTAAAATTGTGGGTGGGCAAAATACCTATTTTTTTTTGCTTTCCGAACGCTGAACAAAAAGAGGCATGAACGACATTTTTACCCACATATTCCCAATTCGAGCGTGTGTGTGTGTGCGTTGTTAGCGTTATTTTCGCTAAAAAGGCTCAGAAGGGATCTATTCGAACGCACAATTTATATGACATACGTTTTCTTAGTGCTAATGAACCAAATAACAAAAGTACGTATTTGAGTTGGTCGAAGTGTCACTTTGTATTCAGCCTCGTTCGGTTCCTCTTCTGATATAGTTTCCGTTTGATCGTCCACTTTTTGCAGCGCTCTGAAACGGAATATAATATCAAACATTGCAATTTTATACAGAAAAACACACATCCTCGATGGGATTCGATTCTGCGTCTTCCGATAATTCGTGTCAGACCTATCTTGGACTATGATGATGAGTGCGATCCTGACGTTACTGAGGATCAGCTTACCAGATTTCACCAGAGAGTCCCGTCAAAATCGGTCTGGCTGTTTCGCGATTAGCCGGACAATTATAAAAAAAAAACGAATAAAACTTTGTCTACCCAACTATACGACTCACACTAAGATTCCCTATGTCTTCCTCTCTCTCTCTGTTTAACACACAAATGTTTGCCTCAGTCAGGAATATAACTCGGAACTCCACGCTTCGAAGGCAGGGTCGCTACTAACTAAGCTACGGGAGCCATCGTTAATAATAAATGTCCGAGATACAAATGCAAATAGTTTATTGACATAAAAGGTAGGTACAATTATATTTGAATCCATAGGCTCCCGAGCTAGTGCAAACTGTGTTTCAGGAGCCAGTTGCTTCTCCCATAAATACATAGCAGGTAATTTTTTTTTTTTTTTTTTTTTTTCTTTATTGATCTAATAACGTCAATTCAAAGACAATTACAATTAAATCACAATTATTAAAATTAATATTAACTAATTAAAAAAAATAAAACAAAAGAAAAATGAAACACATACTAAATAATTCACAAAGTCATAAAAACAATATAAATGTAAATACAAATTATTCGTTATTCATTTGAGATTGATGACCATTCATGAAATTAAGTAAGGTTATCAACCTCAAATGAGTTGTCAGGGCTTCTTACATTACTATTCCATTGGTCAGGTACATTTTCACAATATTTCCTAATATCTAAAATCATGTTTCTCCAATCGTCAAAAAATAAATCACAATCAGTGCTGGCAGCAAGGAGCTCATTGAGATGGCGGCGCGTGCGGATCAGAGGCGACATCGAGCGCGCCACAGTGCTAGTTGTTTTCACTGCAAACAAGTTGCGCGGACGACAACGCCTATTCGCTGGGGCCCACGGATTGTCAGGCGCGAATAGCGTACAAACTAACGTAAGTAGCTTCATGGAATCAGTCGAGCCTCTAAGTATCTTACAGATTATTGTGATCTGATCTATGAGTCTTCTCGACTCTAGTGAGTTATACCCCAACTGGCCCAGCAAAAACTTAGTAGGGTACAAATATGGATAATAGCCGTACAATCTTTTGTACAACGACCTTAGAAAAACCTTTTGTACCTTCTCGAGCATTCGGGCGTAGGTGACATGGTGCGGGTTCCAGACGCATGCGCTGGCTTCAAGCTTGCTCCTAACCAAAGTGTTATATAAGGTTACAATCACCTTGGGATTTTCGAAATCCTTTGAGTTTCTTAGAACAAAGCCAAGCAGACGATAAGCCTCTACAGCCAGCTCAGAAACATGGTCATGAAATGTCAAAGAACGGTCAAAAATAACTCCAAGGTCGTTGATCTGACTCACCCTGCATATAGGTAGATTATCTAAGCGATAAACAAAATTGATAGGGAGTCTTTTTCCATCAAAAGACATTACTTTGCATTTAGATATATTAATTTTCATTTTATTAGTCACACTCCAGTCAAAAATATTATTTATGTCGTTTTGTAAGCTAAGGCAGTCAGTGATGGAATTTAATTATGTCAGATCTTTGATATTGAAAAGCGCATAAATGTGAATATGCTGTTATTAGGCGTATGGTTTATGTGTATATAGTGTATATGTTTGTGGTGTAATAATGGTTAATATGTTTTAAGTATAAAAATCTGTCAACATCTTCTCAAGCCCTTCATAATGGAATGTTTTTAACCAGGTACCTATTATGTCTTTGATTTTATTGTTACTATATTTTTTAAAGTTGTGATATTTATTAAGCTTATTGTAGATATGAGGAACGATGATTCCGTACTGTTTTTGGGCAATTTTGATTTAGAAGTGGTACAGGACATCTGTCAATTCTTTTGGTCGATTTATTTTATTTTCATATGATACCGCCGTAGGCTCTCATATACTAATAATTTTCTGACGCTTAGAACGTTAGCTTCAGCATATAAATCTGTTGTTGGAAACCTATAAGGTAAGTACAATAGTACCTTTAAAAGAGCTCGTTGCGCTATTGGAGATAATACTGTTCATTTAATAGGAATTCAAAAGTGTGTATAACATTGAATATTTAGTACATTCAGGCGTTGATTTGTCAGGAATGATCGTCCACCCATCGGCAAAGACATAACTTTGAAGCAACTTTTAAAACCTAAAGGAAGGCCAGATACAAACACCGGACAATCATAACATCACTTAAATAAATAACACTCACGCACACACACACTCACATTTTATTGTGTGTATGTACCTAGGGTTTGCTAATAATAGTTTCATATTTTATTAAATGGTTTTGTTAGTAGCTTTCAAGTAATCATTTCATATCTGAAGCAAGCTGGTCCTAATATAATTTTATTCTGTTTGATAACTGAATTTTTATTTCTTTAGTTTGTTTCTCGGCAAACATTTGCCCGAGCAGGGATATGCTGAAAAACAGCGCAGCGCACGTCTAATAGACGCAAGCGCTGCCTTTTGCCTGCTGCTTATGATATTTTAATTGTGTTTAGTTTTTTATAATTGTGTGCTAAGGCAATAAATGTTTTATCTTCCTTATTTATTTTTATTTGTGGCAATCTACTAACTAAAACTACTAACCAGTAGTATATATTTTATTTCTAAATAAACTTAATTGTATGTTAAGAAGAGCTGAGTGCGTGTGTGATGTAAATACCATATTCATAATGTCAATTATGCTTTTAAATTTCATTGAAGAAATGGGTCTTAGCGAATCTTTAAGTAAGGTATTTAACCCTTCTGAATCAGCAAGCCTCCAGTCCATTCATAAATCTTTTGTCATAGCGTAAACCTGATGCGGACAGTTTAAACAAATAAATAGACTAAAAATTTGTCTTCATTATAGGTACAATTTTAAAAACAATTTATGTGTGAAAGAACTTGAGTTGAACAGTGATCAGTATGTTCAAAATACTGAGAATAAGTAAAAGATAGCGGTGTTTAGTGACTAGCGAATTCTTTGTACCATAAAATTACATTACACTGTGAACATCTCGAGACTCTATTTTTTGCGTCTCTTTAGCCCAGTAATTTCGCCAAATAAAAATACATCCGCTATATTGGATTTCCGATCATTATATCCTATGGCACTTGAAATCTAATGAACCCTTCGTTGTCAAACACAAACTGCTCAGGGAATCGGATAACTCGAATAATCTCACACACATTCTATAATTATTACTCTCCAACGACTAGTCGGGGAAAAAATCAAACCTTTTCCTTCTAGTCTTTCTTTTCCACCCCATACTCGGTTTCCGCTTGATTTCATCCTCATCATATTCATCATCATCGCTTTCATCATATTCTATATCCTCGATGGGATCCCGTTTCGAGCTCTTCGATGAAGTTTCCACGCCACGGCGCTTGAGGGTTCTTGGGGATGGGCTATCTTCTGCAGACGTGAAATGGATTGCATAACAAAAATTATAAACCCTATTCCATACCCATGTTGAAGATATATTAATGTTAAGTATTATCAAAATAACTAGTGGTCAGATCTTGATCAATTTAAATGAAGCAATGTGAGAAGCATCAGCTTTCAAATAAAACAATAATCTTCGGAATCGGTTCACTAGGTTAATGTTATGAAGTAGATAATACAAATAAAAAGATACAGACAAAGTAAGAACCTTAAAAGAGACGAAAAAGAAGAGCATCATGGCAAGCATGGCGGCAATCGCATGGCTTAGATTCATCTTAGCCACATTTATAAAATTCATCCAATGATAGTCTGTGCAAAAAATTGAACTTTTGTTAGGAATTGAGGTCCCGTGAGTGCTAATTTGCGTTTTTATTGTGAGTAAAAGCAAAAACTTTAATAGAATTGCTGGTTATTTACCGTTTTTAGTTAAATCAAGTCAAAGAATGGCTGGATTGGGGTGCCCTATAAAAACCCATCGCCACAATTGTTCTCTTTTTGCAGAGAGTCCATCTAACTTATTAAAACTAATTCAGAGGAAATATTCTCAACCACAGATCTAGTTAGTACGCATTTGGCGTCTTCTCTACAGAGAGTTGAAAAAATCTTAGCTTCTCTATATATACGTATTGCTCGATTCCCTCTCTAGACTCTAGCGAAAATACTTTTGTTTACCTTTTATAGGTGTTATGCTGAACTTTAAAGCAATGATACTTCAAGTCAGCTCACTTCGAAAAAAAAAACAAAGTTCGACAAGTCATTGCTTCAACAGAAATAATTATATACGACCAGATTTTTTATCCAAGAGCGCTGCGTTATACCCTAATCGAGGTGTATGTAGGTTAGCGTAATTCTGTCGCCTCACCGGCTTCATATCGACAACGCGTAACTCTCACGTTAATCATGTTTTATTATTACATAATCAGAAAAGTAAATAGTTTAGAGCATAAATGTAACAAAAAATTGCGAGTTTACCTTGCAGAGGAATATCGTCATCAATGTCTAAGACACCACCTTCTTTCTCTTTCTGTGTCCCTCTGCTTTCTCTTCTTTCAGTTATGAAAACTGGCATTTCGGCATTTTGTCGTCTCTTCTTACTTCTACTTCTCGCCGCTCGTTCTATGTGTTCGTCACTTTCTTCGATTCTTCTAGACTTTTTCTTTCTTATGATTTTCATTTCTTCGGCTTTTGGTTTTTTATATGGGTTTTTAGGTATTTCCATGGATTTGTAATACATTTCGTACATGGATTTTGTGATGCCGTCGTCAGATATGTCGATAGTTATTTCTGCAAAATTATTATAGGAAATTAGAAGAATCTCAGCGTTTTCTTTAAATTACATATGATTGGCCGTGCGATGTGCGGTTTTTCATAGAATATTTAGTATTTTTGCAATTGTAGTATTTTTGTATACTTGCAACTGGGTTTGTTTATAAATAATGGGTTCGCAAAGAGTTTTTAAAATTTCGGTTACATAGTGGGACTACTAAACATTTCAAATAATAATACAGCTATTAAAATTAGCCCTAAAGTTTAAAAAGTATCTACGGTTTGTAATGTGGTATGGTATTACACATTTGTGAAAAATAAAATTAATTGGAGGTTTTTCTGAATTCACTGTCGTAATATTTTTTTCTGCTATAATAACCTAAATGTAGTGCACAAAACATTCATTTTTAAAATATATTCTAATAAAAAGTAACCAAAAAGCCATAATCACGTACGAGCACGAAAAGTATAATTCATTGGGTGTCCGAAATATCTGGGTAAACTATAACTGCAATACGTCGGTGAGGTGTTTAACTTTAGGTGAACAATTTGCCCGTTATGTTTTGTATTAAAAGGTCAAATGAACAGGCAAGGCTTACCATCTTTCGTCTTCTTTGAATTTCTTCCAGTCTTTCTTCTCGGTGACCTTTTCCGTAAATTAGAGGAGAAGTCTTCTTCAGAGGATGTTATTTCATCATTTAATTCCCAATTAAGATCCCTTAATTTTGGTAACTTTGGTTTATTCCAATAGTTCGATTTCAGCGTCTTCTTAACTTTCGGTTTCGTATTCTTTCGAGTATAATTTACTTCTGTATTCACCTCTGCCGTGTCATTAATATTACTAACTACCATAAGTGTTTTCAATGGTTTAACTTGTAGTTCTAGTTTAAGGTTGTTAATGGTGTCGTTTATAACAACATTTTCGTTCACATTAACAGATTCGTTTAGGGACCGCTTTTTTCTGTCGTAATTGTATCTCTCTGTTTTGATAACTTTGATTTTGTTTCGGCTTTTGTCCGTATATCTTCGGCTCTGGTATTTTCTTGGATACTCTGATTCTTCGTCAGAGTAACGCGCTGAAAATTGGAAAAGATTTATAGACAAATTATAGTTATATAGTTCCAAGATTGTAATTCCAAGTCATCTAACTATAATGAAAATTTTAGCCAATTCGATTGAGCAGTTTTGTTTTGAAAAGTATGGAACATCTATCCATCCATCCAAACGGACATACTTTCGTTTTAATAATATTGTTAGCTGCACTCCGCGATTTCACCCGCATGATTATGGATGATTATGGTTATGAAAAGTATCCTATGTCCTTCTCCAGGATATAATCTTTCTGTTTGTCTAATTTCATCACAATCTGTTAAGCGTGTTACGGCAACAAACAGACAGAGACAGATAGACAGAAAGAGTGACCAAGTTTACAATGTTTTCATAATATTATTATGGATATACTGTTATGGTGTAAAAAGTGTGGAAACAAATTCAAGTGAGACCACATCACCAAGACCCAGCATATAATGAAAGAGGCATATGGATAGTGGACAGTATGTACCTGCCGTCTCTGGGTTTATACCCTCGAACCAGCGAAGGGACCGTAATGGGCCGATTATGTACTCCTTTCCATCCTATTAAATGACTGAATAACATTACGCCAGTCATATCCTTGGTCTCACGGAAGATGAGAAGGAATATTCATATTCATATTCTTTATTTGCATTCTACAAAGAAATGTATTTCGAGCCTATTGCCTTCCTTATTAATTAGTGACTAGGCTATCATAGCTTTATATGTGCTGGTTATGCTTACCAGAGTCTTTCGTTTCTACAAGTTTCGAAGACTTATCTTCATCTGTAGGGCTGTCTTCAGCGAGTATCCCATCATCACCTCCACTGTAGACGTATCTAATACAAAAACATAACTGTATTATTTACCCACCCAAACATAGTTGTTTACTATTCTAGTAGCAATAGTGCGATATAGCATATCCATATAAGTCATAACCGCTTAACAGCGTTTTAGATGTGACAGACGTGGTGTAGTGAAGAAAATCCCTAGTACCCCCTTTAAACCAAGGCTCAAGGCGCGGTACAGCAATGGTGAGCATACTAGAGCATTGTTGTGTTTGTGTGTTGCTGATAAGTACAGCCCTCGGACTATGTATAAGGATTCATTAAATGCACCTTCTTAAAGACGTGACTGCTCCCAAAATCCTTTCATGAAAAATATTAGCATTTCTGAAATATTATATTATACTTAACTATGCGACGGTTCTCAAGAACATGTATTCCGCGTACAACAAAAAATCTGGATGAAACTTTCCGCCCAGGTTTTCCCGCTGCGCTACTATATGGGGTTGTTTAAAATGACGTCATTAAATTTCTTAGCGGTCGGCAGCGCGTTGGTAACGCCCTTGGTGTTGCAATCGTCTATAGGTGACGGTGGCAACTTTCAATAAGGTGGACCGACTGCTTGTCTGCCTACTTTTGGCAATAAAAAACATACCGTGATGGATCGGAATTAAAAGAATATTCCTTCCATCGTCGGGATGAAAATCGTATAAGAGGCGAGGAATCCCTACTTAATAGGAGGTAGGCCTCTTGTTTGAGAGGCCATCTTGATTGGTACCACCGCAGTGCCGGATATTCTGCCACGAGCAATAGTGCGAAATCATTCTTGTGTTAGGGAGTGAAGGGCACTGTAGGAAATGGAATTACTGACCTAATGACACTCATAAACCAATATCTTAGGGTGACAAGCAGTGCTACAAAAAACTGCAGTTGTAAGCTCTGGGTAGCTCTGCAACTATAAGTTGCATGACTTGCCCGTTTCGTCACTTATTGCATATCAAATTAAAAATTATTCAACCATCTGGTATGGTGTAGCCATTTTTTTTATGTTCTTTGGAATCGGTACAAGCACCTGATGTTAAATGGTAACCTATGCCTGCAGATGCATTTCCTCACAAGTGAAGAACTGCACTGCGCCCGTGTCTCTGGTACATGAAGTTGGTAAATCTCATGTGCCTGTAATTTCGCAGACAACTATACCTTCAAACCAAAACACAGTTTTGCAAACATTAATGATTCACGGTAGAAAATGGTATGGTGATAGTACTTCCACAGACGTCCTCATGCAGAAAGAGTTCTACTGCTCTAAAACTTTGCCATTGGCTAGTAGGCGTAACATCAGAAAAACATCTTGCTTTTTCTACCAGACAAAATTAAATTATTAATTTATCTGTAGAATGACCAAGTCAAGCTATTCGTGGCGGATTTTATATTCACAGTAAGAAATACGATTGATGGACAACAATAGTACTTATATTATGCAACTAGTGAATAAAGGACGGATTTAATGCGAGTGCCATAGATGAATCACGAGTAAGTGAAGGATTCTAACGACTGAATCACGACCGCAGGGAGTGATACGTGATTATTGAATCACGAGCGTAGCGAGTTATTCAACGGTTAGAATCCTGAGCGATGCGAGTGATTCATGGCCCTCGATATAAATCCGTTTTATTCAAGAGTTCCATACTATACTTTATACCATGACTACGAGAAAAAGAAATAATTTAAGTGAAAATAGACATTTAATGAAGAAAAAAGGAAGGTTAAATTAATTAAAATGCACATTAAAATTAGAACAAATACTAAACATAAGAGTAATGTAATTATTATTATTATATATTTTTTTCTATAATCGCAGCAAAGAACACAATACAGTTTTTATTCTAATGCTAAACTCCTTGTCTCAAATATCGACCAATCAAATCTCGAGGAGTTACTTGCACAAAGAGTTTGTATGTCGACTTTTATTTGCGTAAGGAAGATAAGCACTGAGATGGAGATCGAATATATTGGTGTGTTCGAAGTTCAAACACCAAAACAGTGATTAAAAGGCCTTTTTATTCACTGTTTTCAGTGAATAAAATAAGCTTTTTAGATTAGGAATGGTATAAAAATATTTTGGGTCGATTAATCGTGTTTCCCTACTAAATTTACGGGAAAAGATTGTGACGATTTCCAACATTTCTATTACTCAAACCTGAGTTGGCCCCATAGAGCTTTTTGATCCCTATCTGAAATAGGATCGATTGGCATAAAAAAAAATTTGGTACCCTTGGTAGGTTGCTTGTGCGAACTCGTACAGGGCGCCCAGAGCCAAAGCTGGTCTCTTGTGCGAGTTCGTACTGACCGCGAATCGAGTCGCATTATTATGCAGCATTTTTCGCAGCGGTTTTTCCAAAATCTGTGAATGCAGTTCTGAATATCTCAAAAATGTATGCATTAGCCTCCTAAAAACGTTTTCCTGTAACTATAACGGTTAAGGTACCTGCCCTTACTGTCCCGTCTTAAAAACCCACCCTGTATTTATATGGTTACCTGGTGCTCCAATCCATCTGCCTAGCGTCGTCAAGCCACTGGTTAGCAGCCAGGGTCGTCTCCCGCACCAGCCTGATCTTGTGCTGGAGGAATATTTTGCGAAGGTCTACCGTGATGTGGGATTTCGTGTCTTCCGGTGTATCCGCATTTACTTTATAAGAACCTGTTATGATAAAATTAAATTAAATTATAAGAAAATTAAAGTCAAGGTACATTCTATTTTATTGAAAATAATAAAACTTTTCAAGATTCGATGTTAATGATAAATTATTATCAATTAATTATTAAGTGGTTATTGTAAATCAATTCACAACCGATGAAATTAAGTAACAGCCATTATAATGTATATAAAAAAACTTATTAATTTCAATAAAAGTTTATAGAAACAACTCTGAAGAAGACCAGATACGATAAAAAAAATATAAAAAATTAACAAACATTCAAAAAACATACGGTTGAATTGAGAACTCCATCCTTTTTTGTAATTTATAAAACTTATTAAAAACATTGGTGAATTATATTTTCGTTATAGTGTTTGTAAACTAGTTCAGAGAGTAGTAAAAATAATTATCTTTTCAATAAGCAATTATTTTTATCAAATTCATTAAACTTCTTGCATAACTTGATAACATACCTTAAATACACCCTAAATAGGAAGTACTTGTTATGTCATTTGTTAGCCACTATATTAAAATCCACCAGGGTTCGAAAATTCTGGTTATTCCTTTTTCCAAGATAGAGTTTTCGAACTAGTTCGATAGGGTAGATGACACAATTGTTTACGAGCTTATTCCCAACGTAGTTTTTTATTAAACTGGTAAAAATTAGAAAGCCTTTTTTTGTCTTTTAGAAGAACCTGGATTCTAATACACTAGACTTCCTATTTCAGAGATAGAGTTTTAGAACTAGTTCGAAATGTAGAGTATATTTAACTGAATTGCAGAGCTCTTAACATCATGTTTTTGATCAAATTGTTTAAACTTCTTGCATCGTTTATAATACCGTAACCGTATATTGTAAGAAGAACCTAGACTTTCCTTATTACAAGAAACATAGTTTTCGAACTAGTTCCTTGGGTAGATAGGTATCTACAATTGTTTAAGAGCCTATTTTTTATCAAACTGGTTAAACTTTTAACGTCCATTGATACCGTAAACTAAACTACCTACAAGTACAATTTGGAAATTTAATATCGACTTCCTATTGCTACGGTTTTTTTGTCAATCTATACTGTAACCTCGGAGCATTTGCTTGGATACATAGCTTCATTGATATAGTCCCTTTGACAACCTTTAATTGTACGCATACGAGTTTCCAAAATTCATGTTTTACGTAGTCTATGGCTGGCCTATTAGTACATTACTAATAGGTTCTCCCTTAATTAGAGAAAAAAACCCCTCGAGTTTAGCTTTTAGCTGGCAGGAAGGTACCTATTTTGTATTGTTTCTTGGTACCTTCCCAAATTCTTGGGCAATCTTAGCGCATTCTAATTTCAAAGTATTTGTCAATCTTTCCTCATCACACGTAGTATCTTGTAGTTTGTGATTACAACCATACCTTGCTGCATACCTTGCTGGCACACAGAAATTAACTAATTGACATAATTCAGTCAAAAGTCAAAATCATTTATTCAATTTAGGCATCAAAGACGCACTTATGAACGTCAACTTTTCATTATAATGTACTTTAAAGACTCTACCGCCGCGTTCCAAAATATATAGAACCCACCGAGAAGAAGCGGCAAGAAACTCGGGGCCATTCTTTTTATATGGATGTTTACAATGTTTCTACTTAGGTACTACAAATATTACATTTTATGGGTGGCAGAGAGACAGCTTGCCAGAAGTGGAGTATTCCAAGCATCTTTATCTTCTATATAATGTCGAACTTTATAGTAAGCTTTTTTTAATAAAACGTTTATTACAGTCAACTTGAATTTGCCCTCTGTGAGCTCAGTTATGTGCTTTGGGATTTTATTGTAAAAACGCACACAATTTCCTAGGAATGACTTATTAGTCTTCGCAAGTCTAAAACTAGGTACAGCTATCCTATTTGTATTTCTGGTATTAAAAGTGTGGTGTTCCCTATTTAACTTATATTTATGTAAATTTTTACGAACATACATTATATTTTCAAATACATATAAGGAAGGCAACGTTAATATATTGATTTCTTTAAATAAATCTCTCAAAGATTCACGGGGACCCATTTCGTATATATAATTGATATATAATTTTATATGAAACTAGTAGGGCGTTGTTCGCTGACACCTAACCTCAATCAATCGTGGGTTCAGTCCGTAAGGAATCACTGACCGTTCAGTGTCAGGTGCAAGCGAGCAACCCTTTTTAGTACAATACTGCCATGTAGAGAAGTGTGTTCTTGAAGTAGTACCTACTTACTGTAACTGTTTTGAATGCCTGCAGAATTTTACATAAAACCAACCTTGTATTAAACACTTCATGTATTTGTTTAATTTCAATTATAGTCTCCTATTAGGCAGGTAGGTACTTAGTTGTGTATGGAGCTTCACTCCCTCAGCTCAGGGGGCCTACTCCCACCTTTTACGAAACTATTATAAATCAGGAGCGTTTTGTAATAAGCTTAGAATAATCATACTTACTATCGTACTCCCACCGACACAAAACCGTCAACCAAAATTAATGGTAACGTTGCAATATGACTGCTTTAAGATATAGGAGTACGGTTCTTCAAAAATTTGACATTGGAACAATGAAACTTAGTGTCTAAAGTCATAAAAAAGTATGCTAATTGCATGAAATATTTGATACTACGTCATCAAAACGTCTATCGTAATCCATTATTATTTTAAGCTTGCTATATTGACGTGGTGGTACCAGATTTAATGGTAAGGTTGTAACATGACTGCTTTAAGAGGTGGGAGTAGGGCCCCTGGTCAGCTATACGGGAAAAATATATCCCAATACATCAATATTTGGTAACACTATCTATTCAGTTATTGGAGTGTATCTCAAAAAATGCAGAAGCGAATTTGATGATATTTAAATGGAACCACATGGGAAGAACCAGCTTTCGATCAAAAAAAGAATTTTGAGAATCGGTTCACCCAGTCGAAAGTTATGAGGTAACAAATATAAAAAAAACAGTCAAGTTGAGTAGGTACCTGCTCCTTTTTTGGAAGTCTGTAGAAAACACCCCCTAATTAGGATTTCTTTTTGTCTTGTCTTTTGTAAGAACATAGACTTTAAAATACCGGTTATTCTTATTTCCGAGATATAATTATCGAACTAGTTTGGACGGTAAATAGAATATCGGTGATAATTTTTTATCAAATTTAAATTTCTTGCGTCAGTGACCTTAAATACTAAATTAGGACATATTATTACTATCTCGTAAATCCTAAGAACCTGGTTTTCAAAATACTGGTTATTTTGTTATTCTGAAATATATTGTTCGTTTTAGTTCGGACGGTAGAGTAAACAGAATTAAATGATTTTTTTAATGATTAATTATCTTGCATAATTTGATACCGTAACCTTAAATACACCCTAATTAGGATATATTTAGACATAATTAGAATTGTAGCCTATTCTTAATGCAAACTATTTTTATCAAATTACTCATATTTTATCCTTTGACCTCGTGATCCTTAACAGTAATAGTTGTGTATACAGTTTGCTAGTTTTACATTTATTCAATCTTACGTTTTAAGAAGCCTCGCTTCTCTATCTTTTCAATACCCTAGTAAGGAGTATTTTGGAATACGGCAGCCCGATTTGGTCTCCGTATTACAAAGTACATGTTGATAACATCGCAAGAGTACACAGGAAGTATTTAAGAATGCTTTGCTATCGTCTGAAGATAGGTCGATCGAACCTTAACTACGAGATGAGGCTTTTGAAATTCAAAGTACAATCGCTAGAGTTGCGTCGTAAGTACTTTTTGTTTATCTTTATAAGATTGCACATTCCATCACGGATACTTCCAATTTACTATTACACTTAACCCTTAACATAAAATACAATGCACGCAGATCCAAAAACACCGCCTTGTTTACTATAATCTTACTATAATCCCCTTGTCCCTATAGCCCGCCAGTATAACGAAACTTTCGTAAAATATCCTGAGGTAGACGTTTACATCAAAACTGTAAAAGATATCCTCGTCCCCAAACAAAATAACTCAGACAAGATCAGCGCCGTCGCGCGTCGTCTGTCTGAAAGATTGTTTGATTAAACATAATTTGATAATTTGTTTAAGGTTTTCTTTTAGTATTATTATATTAGCAACATTGCTAGCTACGAACACACACGCATGATTTATAATGTGTATAGCTGTAAGCGCATGTAGTTGGAATGCAATCTAGCTTTAAAAATAATACAATCTATATTTTATATTATTTTGATTGTGATCTGTTTTGTAATAAATAAATAAATAAAAATAAATCTATAAAAACAAGTTGACGTATAGAAATGTTACGAATAAATGAGTATTTGAATATCTGAGTATTTAATATACCCTGGAAGTGAAAATACTAGTTGAATGACGGGAAAAAACCCAAAAAGTCATCGTTTATTTTGTTTCATTTTCCTAGATTTCTGTCTTTGAGTTTGAGTTGCATAGTGGCAGTAATACGTCAAAACTTAAAGGAAACAGTGGTGGGTTCTTAACCGGCACGTGTTCTTAATGGTTAGTTCAAGTATCAAGTTTACTCAAAATAAAAAGAAAACTGAGATTAATTTAAACCGTTCATTAATGAAGATATAGAAAAACATATATTATGAACTAGAACGAATTGTTCTATTGGCGGATTTTTGTCTAATCTAAAGAAGTCATGGAGTATCTATGGAGCAACATATCTATGATGGTGATATCTCACCTCTGTTAGGAGTTTCAAGAGTGTTCTCAAGTCTGAGGAGTACGGAGCCAGCTTTCCATGGCTCCAGAGTCAGCACGTGGATATGAGCTGGTAATCCATGCAGACGGAGTGCTGAGTACTAAAAATAATAATAGTATAAAAAATAATCGTTTTCTCTAACACTGTAACTAACACCCAAAAACAAAATTTGTTCATCAATACTAAATACAATTAAATAAAATTTAACTGCTCGTAATATATAAATAACAGGTTTTTTAAACTATATAAACCCTTTATACACCTTTAACTCCTGCTATTATATTATTATCTATTACAAAAACTGTTTAAAATGGTAAGGCTATTGATATGTACTTATAAGTGGTACGGGAGATAGTGGGCTGTGGACGAGACTACGGCACCTGCCAATTTCAGTCTCATCTTAAAATATTTAGGCAGGTGGTGACTTGCCACGCACTAAACGGGCCCCCCCGATAAGGGTCACCATAAATGGTGACAAAAGGGGAAACGTTGGTGTGGATGGCTAAAGGGTGTCAAGAGGAGTGCTGCTGTTTCACTAGAGCGCTACTACCGGCGTTATGCCCTTTAACACTTCCATCCTTGGAGCTTTTTGTTACTTGCTCTTGCGTCTCCACCCCCATACGGTCAATTAAGGCAAGCCGGGTGTCAGGGGTCTCATTTAGCCCCAGGGAGAATCAGGGTCCACGGTGTCGCTACTCACCAACGGCTCGCCACAAAGCCGCGGTATTATTACTTTTATTCAAAAAAAAAAACACGGATTTCATCCGGTCCTTTACAAAGGCATAAGTAGGGCTGTAGCCAACACTTAGAGGCCTGTTTGGTATAAAATATGTACAATGTAGTTTATAAACAGCATTTGGTATGAATGTGAAATGGTATAGCTATTGCAAAAATTGGTAACATAGTAGGACTATTGACATGAACTCTTAATTAATAAAGAAAATTGAATGGCTATGGACGTGACTACGGCACCTGTCAATGTCAGTCTCATCTTTAAATATTGATTCTTGTAATTAAGGTAGTTTTCAAGAGCGAGAGATTTTATATAAACAAAAACGTATTTGTATTTGAACGGAAATAGATAGTTGTAGAATGGACGAAAATAACAAGTGCAATTTGAAATACTTAATACCGACTGCCATTCTATTACTTTGGTCATAATCAGTAATTGGAGTGTAACTCAAAAACTACTGGACCGAATTTGATAAAATTGGACCACACGAGAAGCATCAGGTTTAAAAAAATAAGAATTTTGGAAATCGGTTCACCCAGCGAAAGTTATGAGGTAACAAACATCAAAAACAGTCGATTGAGTACCTCCTTTTTGAAAGTCGGTAGAAAATGCAACAAGGATGAGGAATTAATATAGGGATCAAATCAATAATCTCAGAAACACGCCTCAAGAGAAGAAAAACAAAGATCTGAAAAAATAAGGCACGTATTGAAAAATCACTTGTTGTGAGCTATTTCTAGACCTAAACAAGTACAATTTGAAAAACTTAATACCAACTGCCATTCTATTACTTTGGTCATAATCAGTAATTGGAGTGTAACTCAAAAACTACTGGACCGAATTTGATAAAATTTTACACGGGACCACACGAGAAGCATCAGCTTTCTTAAAAAAAAAATAATTTTGGAAATCGGTTCACCCAGTCGAAAGTTATGAGGTAACAAACATAAAAAACAGTCGAATTGAATACCTCCTTTTTGGAAGTCCGTAGAAAATGCAACAAGGATGAGGAATTAATATAGGGACCAAATCAAGAATCTACGGAACAGGCCCCAAGAGAAGAGAAACAAAGATCTAAAAAAATAAGGCAAGTATTTAAAAATCACTTAACGTTTTATTTTTTGTGAGCTATTTCTAGATCTTTATCTTTATCTATATTTCTAGATATAATATATATAATATAACAATATAATATATTTGATAAAAATAATACCGACTTCCATTTCATTCAATTATCTCTGTATCTCAAAAACCACTGGACCGAATTTGATGAAATTGAAATGACCACACGGGAAGCACCAGCTTTTAATAAAAAAAATTGTAAATCGGTTTACCCAGTGAAAGTTATGAGGTAACAAACATAAAAAAAGAAATACAGTCATATTGAGTATCTCCTCTTTTTTTTGAAGACGGTAGAAAAATTTGATCACATCTTACCCGTTTGTTTCGCACATTTTGCCACTTTCTTCTATTGACCTGTATAAGACAATAAATGTTATTAGTATTAATTAGTCTCTCTAACAGCAATCGACTTCGTGCATTGATAGCGACTAAAATAGTATAGTCTAAAATACACCCTAATTATGACGTAAATAGAAAAGTCACGTTTTCAACGACAATAAAGTATTTAATAGTTTTTATTAAATATAGTTCAATATAGACATAAGAAAGAATATAGACTGGTAAGCGTGAAATAGGTGCCATGAAATAACACCCTAATTGGGACGCCTTTCGCTAAGTTAAACACGCGTATAGCACGGCCAATCCAGCAGTGCAAGTACCAAACTTACCGATCGATAAATTTGAGTCTTGAATTCGTCATACTTGGAAAAAACTGGATAAATCGATCTTGTGTCGATCATTGCAAGTAAGTAAGCAAAGCAAAACAAAATTAAGCAATCGGTAGACCAATTCCATAAGCTTTTACGATTAACGGCCGTTTTCAATAATCTATATATCCAAAGTTTTCCTTACTACCGATAGAAATTTGACATAACGTCCATACAAATAATGTCAAATATCTATCTCTAGTAAGGTAAACCGGCGATAGATAGATTATTGAAAACGGCTGTTAAACGATAACCAGCATGGAACTGTGTTGAAAATTGTGTTTGAGATCGTCTATTTAATCGATTTTAATGATTGTTTTGTCAGCTTTGAAAATAACCTCGATATACCTTATCGACAGGCGACGGGAATGGGGATAATTTTTTTTTGAGTTTGATCTTACTAGTATTATATGTTGTCTATGATGTTTGTTATTCTCTTACGCACAAACGGCTGGCCCAATTTTGATGAAATTCGGCATGGAGGTAGATGAGACGCTGAATTAACACATATGATAATTTTCATGAACATCATCATCATCCATCACCATGCGGGTGTAACCGCGGAGCGCAGCTAGTATTCAATAAAAATAGACTTTTGGACTTCTTTTGATCGTAGAAGAGCGAAACGCTCGTAGAAATGTTTAAATTATAGAAGGACGCATTGTGGAATGCAAACAATTCGTAATAATCGATATATTGTCGACAATTTGACGACCGTATAAGTCGTCAATATGACGTCCATACCTAGGGGCAATACGATTTGTTATCGATCTTGACGAATCGACAAATTTAACGACTATTACGGTACTTGCACTGCTGACTTATAATAAATAAGGTTTGGCCGCGCTTTTTTATATTTTATTAAAATAAGACGTGGTATTTGACACATATTTAACTATTATTATTAACCTGCAAAACACGTTAGGGATCGAATACATCGACCCGGGTGCCGGGGATGAGCTCGCAGATGCCGCTGCAAACTCGCCTTGCAGATGAGCATCGGACATGCTCCAAACCCGGCGAAACGTATTCGATCTCTAACGTGAGTGTTTTGTAGGTTAATAGTAATAGTTAAATATATTTTTATGTACAAGTTTAAGTATATAAATAAAGTTAAAAGGGACTTAGCTTTGCCACGCTGGATGGCAATGCTAAGTTTTTGCACAAAGTAGGCGCCAGCATTTTGGTCACCCGTCGCCTCAACCAAACGTTTCGCCAGATCCCTAAACAAGTTGAGAGCGGACGGCCCCCATGGGCCTAAAGTTTCGACCCCAAACGGCACAAACATGTACATTCTGTCTAAATACACATATTTATGACGTTTGAGGTCTTCCGCTTTAGACGCGGCAGCGCCAGCCCGATCAATCTTCCCAGGGAGATGCGACGGCGCCAGTGTTTCCACACATGTAGCATCCCGAACCAGGGGCTGTCCCATCTTCCACGGGACGATAGTCATACCATCTGATACATTTTTTTACAAATATTACCGAAATAAAACAATAATATTAATTATTAACGATAGTAGATTAAAATATCTACAATAAGTAAAATAAATAACAAAACGTAGGTACCTACTTGTACAATATCAGTACAAGTATCTATTATTAAATAGGTGTGTACCTTGTCTCCAGAGGTAAGGAATAGCCAGGGTTCCATGTCCCATCTTCTAGCAGCACGAGCCACTCTCTCTGATGACGTCAGATCATCCACTGTAATACGATGACGTCATAGTAATCATTAACTATTCGCATATTGTTAACGAATATGTGGAGGGTATAAGTTACCCCATCTATCGTTAGCTTACCACGTACGTCGGGGCGTTTAAAAACTTAATAATTTAGGTGAGCTTACCACCAGCTCCAAGTCTTGCTCTCCAATTTATGCCTCAATCGGACACTTGTACCTAGTTAGCTAGATTCCCTAACATTGCGCAATATCAAGAAAAGAAGACTAACCAAATACTCACGTGCCGACTAAGGGGCGCACCTTATCAGTGCGGAAGCCGATCCGTCGCGCTTCCAATACAACTTACACCACCGTTAAATTGTTCTATATAGTACTTGCGCGCGCGCCGATTCCCGCAACGCGACACTCTCACGCAAATCGATTGCCTTTTAAAACCACTGGATCACCTTCTCGATTGAGACCGTTTCCGAAACCCGTATTGGCTTGCGTCAGCACTACACAATACCGCACGTTTGTAAAGCCGACTAAAAACTTGGCGCGTATCCCGCCGGCCGCCTGACGAGCCGAGCTCCCCGCGCCCCGCGTCCACTCGATGGTGCAATCGAGTTTGTGCATTGCATGAGTCATTCATAGCGCGCGGCCTAAGACAACATAATTCCGCGTCGCGACGCATCTACTTTAAGAAACAACCACCCGCCCCGGACGGGGGACCCGTCCGCTAGTTCTATTCTACTGGGAGACGAGAGAGAGACGTTAAGGCCCGCCGTAAAATCGAGCCTCCGACCAGCACCTCAGCGACTCGGGGGGTCCCATCTGGCCCCAAAAACAATTTCAAAATGCGCCCCCTCCGCCAACACAGAGAAGGCGAATTGGCCTCCTTCAAGAGGACCAAGTCACCCTCTTTGGGGGGATCTGTCCGGTCTGCCCATTTGACCCGTTGTTGCAGTAAGTATAGATACTCCAAGGACCAACGACGCCAAAAGTCTTGGCCCATTTGTTGGAGCATTTGGAAACGAGACAGCCGTGTCGTACGTTGCTCCCCCCAGGGGTACTCGGGCAGGGCAGTAAGCGGCTGCCCAATTAAAAAATTACCTGGAGTCAACACTTCCAGGTCGTTAGGGTCAAGTGAAGCCTGAGGGCAGAGCGGACGTGAGTTGAGGACAGCTTCCACCTTACACAAAACGGTGGCAAGCTCCTCGAAGGTGAGAGCCGTCTCTCCTACTACCCGAAGTAGGTGCGTCTTGGCCGATTTCACAGCAGCCTCAAACAGACCTCCCCAATGAGCACAAAGTGGCGGACTCATCCTCCAGGTTATCCCTCGTTGGGATAGGGCTTGGCTCAATTCCGTGTTATGATCCTCCATAAATTTGGTTACCTCCCGCAAGTAATTCGACGCGCCCTGATAATTTTTGCCATTATCCGATCGGATAAGCGAAGGTAGACCTCTACGCGACACGAACCGATCTAAAGTGGCGACAAAGGCCTCAGTTGTCAGAGCTGACACCACCTCTAAGTGAACAGCCTTGGTGGCCAAACACACGAATACACACATGTATGCCTTAGTAACCTTGGCGTTGCGAAGCGTATTGGCCTTGATATAAAATGGACCCGCAAAATCCGTTGCAACCCCGGCAAACGGCCTCGCCTGTGTGACCCTATCCGAGGGTAAATTTCCCATTTGCGGCTGCATCGTGGAAGCTTTCAGTTTATAACAAGGCACGCAGCGAAAGATCACACTTCGCACTATCCTCCGTGCCGATAGGATCCAGAAATCTCGTTGCAAAGCCGCTAGCAACGCGTTGCATCCTGCATGCGCGTTGCGAATGTGTCTGTCCGAAACAATGAGTTCGACCAGAGCTCCAGATTTAGGCAGGAGCAGGGGATGGCGACTTCCGTAAGGCAGATTTGCCTTTCGAAGACGTCCTCCAACTCGCAGCAGCCCCTCAGAGTCCAAAAATGGGTTAAGCCGAGCTACCGCGCCCTTCAGCTTAGCCCGACCTGACCTCAAAATGGCTAACTCAGCTCTAAAGCGGTCTGCTTGTAGCGTCTTAACTAAATAGGCTAGCGAACTTCGCCGCTCCTCAACTGTCGCAGTAGGCGACAGCTGCTTCTGGTCTGGGTGCCGGCAGTTATGAACAAAGCGCCTGATCCAGCTGGTTACAGCCAGCAGCTTGTCCAGCCTGCTATACCGACCCGTCAACCAGTCCACGTCCACTTCCAGTTCCGTGGCCAGCGCATGTACATGTAAATGGGGCAACACTGGGACCGACTCGTCGGCCTGAGGCACCGGCCACGAAGTCTCAGGTTCCAGCAGCCATGGCGGTCCCCACCACAAAGGATGCCGCACGAGGTCCGGAGCGGTGCAACCCCTGGATGCACAGTCGGCTGGGTTGAGCTCCCCTGGAACATGCCTCCAAACAATGTCCAGGCCAATATTTTGTATCTGCGACACCCGATTCCCCACGAAAGTGTCCAGAGCATAGGGCGCAGTTCTGAGCCACGCTAGGGTGACCTGACTGTCCGACCAGGCGTAGACCTTCCCTATGTCTACCATGGAGGCCAATTCCTTCGCGACGTGGCTCAACAGTCGCGACATAAGATGAGCTCCGCATAGCTCCAATTTTGGTATGGTCAACCTCGTCCTGATGGGAGCGACCTTACTCTTCGCCAACAGAAGTATTACGCAGACCTGACCCTCGGCGTCAACAGTCCTTAGATAGACTGAGGTGGCGTATCCCCGCTCAGATGCGTCTGAAAACGCATGGATGGTGGCGCGATACTTACCTGGAGGTAGTATTCGCCGGGGCAAGGCAATCCTATTGACCTCACTCACGGTCGAAATGAGCTCCAGCCACGCATCCAGTGGTGGTCCGATGAGTGGCTCGTCCCACGAGACACCCAAGGTCCACAGCTGCTGCATTAGACATTTCGCCGTGAAGAGCACCGGGCTGATCCAACCATTGGGGTCGAACATCCTCGCAATGGTGGATAGAACCGTTCGCTTCGTCCACACCGTTGGCCTTTCCAAGTCCACTTGGAAGGTAAATATGTCGGCAGCAGGCCGATATTGCATCCCCAACACCGCGACCATATTCGGGTTCTCTCCATCCTCGAAGAGATCCGGGTTCTGCTGGTGTTCTTCGGGAATTCCATCCAGAAGTCTTGGTTCATTCGAGAGCCACTTGCGCAGTTCGTAGCCCCCGGCTGCCAAGATAGCTATAAGCTCATCCCGGAGTGTCAGAGCTTCCTCTACCGTCTGCGCGCCCGTGCATACGTCGTCGACGTACAGATCCCGTGTCAGCACGGCGGCAGCACGTGGGTAGCGTATTCGTTCACGCTCAGCCAACTCGAGCAGTGAGCGAATTGCAATGTAGGGGCTCGATTTGAGCCCGTAAGTGTTTGTGTTCAGCTCATAAACGATCACCGGATCGTCTGGGTGTTCACGCCAGAGAATGAGCTGAAACCTCCGATCCTCAGGATGTATCAAGGTTTGGCGGAACATCATCCGAATGTCCGCTCCTAGCACCACCTGGTGCCTCCGGAAATTAAGTATAATGTCAACTATGTCCCGGTGCAACTTTGGACCCGAGTGTAGACACTGGTTCAGGGACACCCCGTTTGCGGTGGGGGCGGAGCCATCAAACACGGTCCTCAGCTTACCCGTCGATGCCTTCACGACCGCGTGATGAGGCAAGAAGTAGTGGTCGGTCGAACTCCAGTCGACTCGAGTAGGAGACATGTGCCCTAGTGCCTCATACTCCCGCATGAATTCGATATACTTCTCCCGAAGCACGGGGTCCCGCTGCATGCGTCGCTCCATTGACAGCAGTCTCTTTTCCGCCAAATGCCGCGACGGACCCAATGCTGGCGGAGACGCAATGAACGGCAGCTTCGTAATGAATCTTCCTGACGGCAGCCTACCAGTGTTGTCGCGGAAGATGGCCTCGCACTCCTCATGTTCAGGATCCACCCGTGAAACAGCAGGAGGCTCCTCGACCTCCCAGAACCTCTGCATGGTTTTGGCGAGAGCACTGCTCGCGATGGTGTGAGACGCCCCGTCCCAAAGGCCATCCGAAGTAATCGGGCCCATGATTGCATGACCGAAAAGGGTGGAGATAGCCACCAATGAAGACGTACCCAGCGCCTTCTGATTGCCCGTTAGCACCCAACCAAGTACGTCGGAACCCAGAAGCAGGTCCACGGGGGCGGGGTGATAAAACAAGGGGTCGGCCAAATCCAAACCCGTCGTGCGCGACACCGCATCCGGTGGGATGTCCGCAGTTGGAAGCCAGCCTACCACGGTGTTCAACACCACAGCAGCGGCCGAGATTCGTAATGAGGACGAGCGCTCCGACGAAAAGGTGACGTAGGTCTGGCCCATCCGACCCTTCACCGTTGCGCCTCCGACCCCTAGGATTGGGGCCGATGGTCCCTCCAGCGGCAGTCCCAGTTTGTGTGTCACACGAGTGGTAAGGAGGCACCCCTGTGCCCCTGTATCAAGGAGGGCCCGCACCCACACGTGGTCCCCCTTCGGACCCCACACCCGTACTATTACGGTGGGCAGTAGGACGGTCCGCGGCCCTACTACCCTGTGGGAGCCGACTAGCTATGCGCTCTCTGGTCCTGGCCAGTAGGGGGGGCGCGTACAAAACGCCGACCCCGGCAGCGCGTACCCCGCGCCTCTACCGTACCTAAAGTAGGGGGGGTGGTACTCTAGCCTCGGACTTTCGTAGACTGGGTAGTGCCCCCCTGACGCGGATGTCAGGCGCTGCTCTTGCCGGGGGGCCCTATCTTCCGACATCCGTGCCCTGGCCGCGCGACCACCGCTGGCACTCCTGTAACCTGCTCGGCCCCTCCCACCGGGGCCCGAGCGCTGCCCGTCCGGGCACAGTAGTGGGCATGGGCCCCCGCCTCCGGTCCGGGCGGCGGGGCTTCACTCGACCCTTCCCGCTGCGCGCCTTGCTCCATCAACTCTGTGCCTACTCGCGGGGAGGGGCTTCGGGTGGGGGCCCACCCGCCCGTAGGGGGCTGTATTGGTAGGCCTTGGGAGCCCGTGCCGTTCTTGTTCATGCACAGGCTCCTGTGGTGCGGTCCTCCGCATTCCGGGCACGGCTTCGCCTGTGGGCACTCCCGATACAGGTGCTCAGCGAGGCAGGAGTAACAGGCGCGCAAGCGTCTGACGACCCGGCGCCGTTCCGGGGTCGGCAGCCGTCCAAACGCTCTGCACCCTGGCAAGTCGTGGCCCACCTGACCGCAATGACGACAGCCGTTGCCGTCGGGGGCAGACACGACAGTCGCCACCCGGTTGCCACCGCTCCAAGACGCCGGACTTCCTCTGACCCCTCTCCTGGGGGTCCCGGAGGGATCAGCGAAAGCCCGCCCCTGCGCTCTAGGTGCCGCAGTCACCGGCGGGCTGGTCTCCATGACCCGGGCCTCCCACTCGAGGAACCGCACCAGGTCAGAGAACTTGGGCAGACCAGAAGACTCCCTCGGCAGCTCTCCGCTACACTCACGCTCGAACCGGGAGCGTAAGTCTGCCGGCAGCTTGCCCAGTACGACGTGCAACAGTAGAAATGACCACTCATCTACTGGCAAGCCGAGTGTGCGCAATGAATTGCACGCGATAGTGACCGGCGTCAATAGCTGTGGCCGAAGGAGCGCCCGATCCGTCAGCTTAGGCAGATTCAGTAGTTGTGCCACGTGGGTATCGGCCAGCAGCCGCAGGTTTTGGTAACGAGAGTTCAAAATTACCCACGCCGTTGTGTAAAGGTCGTCCTCGATCTTGAGGTGACAGACTAGGGACCTCGCTTCCCCGTCCATAGATGACAATAAGTATGCCATTTTTTGCGCCAGTGTTAGATCCGTCCTGGAGTCTACTAGAGACGTGAACATGTTTTTAAATGCTATCCAGTCTTCCAGTTTTCCGCTAAAGTGGGGTAGTTCCAGGGTGGGTAGTCTGCCAGTCACGGCTGGCCCATGGTACGAATCGACTAAACCAGAGATCCGAGGTGCCCCAGCCTGTCCCGCCTTTACAGCCGCTGCGGCCTGGATGACGTCGTCGTAGATCTCAGATATCTGCTGAAAGTCCTTTTCATAACTCTTCATATCAATCCCAGGCTCGTCATCGACTAGCGCCATCATGGCGTTCTCTGCACTTTGCAACCGTCCCAAGGCCTGGCTTGAACGCTCCACTAATGCCAAGGTTTTGTCAGGCCGTTTGATTAGTCCTTGTACCCCCAAGAACCATCTCAGTTCGTTTCCTAGCACCGCCTTCGGCGTGGGTGGCGCCATCTCTGACGTGGGTACCAACGGTAAACAACAAGAAAGAAACAAAATATAAACCAAGTCAACACAATGTATTGAGGTTGAGATTGGCCGGACCCACCCTTAGCCGGTCCAAGAATGACGGCAAAATTTAAATAAAGATTTACAATAAACAACAAAAATATTAACCGACAATGACCACCTACTGGGGCGTTTACCCCAACCCCAGGTCAATATGAACAAATGAAATTCAACAGGCGTCCCCGCGATATTCACTATAGGTACCGAATTAAGTAATTATTTATATTAAGAAGATACGTAATAACAGACAAACCGTCTTACGAGATTCGATCAGATATACCTACCGTAAACGACACACGTTCAAATCCAACTAACTTCCCGAAAGTTAATTAATTTCATCAATGTCGTAGAACCCAGCTGCTTAATATTTGTTCACTAAGTGCGAGTATATTGTATCCGATACTTACCTAGTAACAATTTCAATGTACCGACATTTTTTTTGATTACCGCTATTACTAAGATACGGACTTGACTTGACATGTAGGTACCTACCGACATTCAATGTTTTTCGTGCTGGGCCCTTTTATAATTAATTTTAATTAAAATCGTGGTTTCGAACCGACAACCACGCTCTTGCTACCAAATGTTAACGAATATGTGGAGGGTATAAGTTACCCCATCTATCGTTAGCTTACCACGTACGTCGGGGCGTTTAAAAACTTAATAATTTAGGTGAGCTCCAAGTCTTGCTCTCCAATTTATGCCTCAATCGGACACTTGTACCTAGTTAGCTAGATTCCCTAACATTGCGCAATATCAAGAAAAGAAGACTAACCAAATACTCACGTGCCGACTAAGGGGCGCACCTTATCAGTGCGGAAGCCGATCCGTCGCGCTTCCAATACAACTTACACCACCGTTAAATTGTTCTATATAGTACTTGCGCGCGCGCCGATTCCCGCGACGCGACACTCTCACGCAAATCGATTGCCTTTTAAAACCACTGGATCACCTTCTCGATTGAGACCGTTTCCGAAACCCGTATTGGCTTGCGTCAGCACTACACAATACCGCACGTTTGTAAAGCCGACTAAAAACTTGGCGCGTATCCCGCCGGCCGCCTGACGAGCCGAGCTCCCCGCGCCCCGCGTCCACTCGATGGTGCAATCGAGTTTGTGCATTGCATGAGTCATTCATAGCGCGCGGCCTAAGACAACATAATTCCGCGTCGCGACGCATCTACTTTAAGAAACACATATTCTAAAACTAGCTGGTGCCCGCGACTACGCTGCGCAGGATTAGTACTTCGAGTAGCTTATTATTTCTCCAAGGGCATATCTATCTTTATACCAAAATGTCAAAAAATATGTACATGGTCAAACGCAATTGCTATAATAGTATTATTTGAGTACATTTTAATACTTAGTATATCAATCAGTAAACAATAATAATAAAATAAAATTAATCACCATGGAAAAAAAACTATCATTACATTTCCAACAGTGTTCTAAAAATGATTGCATCTCGCTACGAGTGTCCTATCCAAAAATACTGGATAGACATAGTCACAGGCAGGACTAAGTAACTCTCGTGTGTAATATAACATACTAACATATAATTAACGTAAACAGACTACCTATCGGTAACTAGCCAAATGAGTGATTTTACGAAAAATTTTAGAAATGATAATTTATTGAAGGAATAAGAATAGGATAGCTGTAAGTACCTAGTTTCAGACTTGCAAAGACTAATAAGCTGTTGTTCTTGTGTACGTTTTTACAATAAAATCCCAAAACACATAACTGAGCTCACAGAGGGAAAATTCAAGTTGAGAGTAAAAACCATTTAATAAAAAAGCATATTATAAAGTCCAACTGTATATAGAAGACAAATATGCTTGGAATTCTCCACTTCTGGCAAGTTGTCATCTGCGACCCATAAAATGTAATAATAGTAGTACCTAGTAGAAACATTCTAAAATTCTGTATGAAAAGATGGCTATATACTAACTATGGATTTTATCCGAAATAGATATTTTTATTATTTTATTATTATTTTAAATTTAAACAATTTCACGGGTTTCACCCCGTCCTTTACATAGGCATAAGTGGGGCTGTAGCCAACACTTAGAGACCCGTTTGGTATCAAAATACAATATAGTATAAAAAAACAGACATTTTGGATGAAGGGTAACATGGTATATCTATTACAAAAATGGGTAAAATGGCATGGCTATTGATATGAACTTATCAGTGGTACGGGAGATAGTGGGCTATGGACGAGACTACGGCACCTGCCATATTCAGTCTCATTTAAAATATTTAGGCTGGTGGTGACTTGCTTATTATTATTATTATTATTATATTTCATCACCCTTGACGGTCGCCGAACACGTCTAGTGTATCGAGCTGTCAAATTGACTTGGCTTTTGACCAAGCTATCAGAAACTTTGACAGAGCTGTCATCATTATGGTCTTGCCGTAGGCGGAGATCTTATTATTTTGTCTATGCTGTGCCCACGCATATTACCGTACCCGCTTGGTGATGGATGATGATGATGATGAAAAGTATCCTATGTTTTAAACCAGTGCCTCATCTACCTCCATACCAAATTTCATCAAAATTGCCCCAGCCGTCTGTGTTTAAAGGGTAACAAAGATCTATACATCCATCATCCATACTCACAAACTTTCGCGTTTATAATATTATAGTAGGAAAGTAGGAAGTAGGAATTCACTAGACCTAACACACCTAGGGCCTTACACGCGACCAAACCACCCGGCTGTCAGAACTGCCCATTCAGGTCGGTCGACCTACTACGTTTCGAAAACCCGAATGTTCATGTCGTCGTTCAACTTTAGAAGGTTACTCTGCCTCTCAACAGTAAAAGTCTAATCCGTGATTCTAAAACCCGAGGGATCCAACAAAGAGTCAATAAGGTCGAAAGTCTTGAAAAAAGTGTTTCCGCGACCGCTGAATGATTGATAAATCAATGTTCCTTTAAATCTTGAAATCAATTTTTTTACTAGTCCATGAGCAATTATAACACAAGGACAGCAGGGCTATTATGTATCTCGGTTGCTAACAAACGTTGATTGAAATCTTAAAAAATGGCGGCTCTATGTCATTTTGGACAACTCCAGTAAGCAAACATGTTAGTAAGTTGATGACTGGAGCTGACAAAAGTGACATAGAAAGGCCATTTTTTTCGATTTCAATCAACATTTGTTAGCAACTGAGATACATAATAGCCGTACAGGTAAAAATGTGCTTACATTTTATTTCTATATACAAAAAAACTTGCTATGTTAATTACTAACACAAAATTCAAGGAACTCTTGTCAAGATTCAAATCAGAATCCTTTAATTTTAATAAGACACTTCTTTCATGAATGTTAGTCAGTTTGACCAATGTTCGATTGTATTTTGAGGGGTTGGCAATCAATAATTACATACCATTACTCTTCAAGTTGCCAAACATGATCCGATGGGTTCCCTTGACAACCAGACCAACACCGTAAGCTTCCTCGTTCAACGGTTCTTCTAGACCAAACCCATCATCTGTCAGCAGCCTTCTGTGAACCTTGCAAAAGAAAATTCCGGCTAGTTAGCACAGTTGGTCGTGATCTTGCCTTCGCTGGGATCCAGGTTCAATTCGCTACTCTAGTTGGTACACAAAACAGATATTTTTAGTTCCAGTAAGCACTGTCAAGTCAATGCTCATGACTGTCGAGCCCCGAGTGGCGTTGCCTTTAAGACCCAAACCGAATGGAACGCTCACGCGGTTGCGTAAAACTCGCTAAATTATCTGTCAATGAAATCGAATGATACATATCTGATATTATGGCAGTGACAGCTCACGACGATCGCAAACACTCACCTTACATCAGCGAGCGTCGTAGTCGCGAAGAGTGTTATCGGTGACGTCATGGACTTTTTTAAAGTAGGTGCACATAATAGAAAAACTAAGAACACAATACTCTAATAAGATTGTATACTAACACATATTTTGACTCATTTACAAATTATATATAGTTCAAATCAAATTATAATTACAAGTTTCAGTGGTTGACTATTGGTAAACTGTACATTACTGACACCTTTACTTAAAAAGCAAACATATTTAATTTAATTTACATTTATGTAGTACATAACATAATTAAGACCTTAAGAGGATTGCATAGCTAGTACTTTCCATGCTAAAAGAGAAAACTCTTTTCTACCTCTTAACATTTATTTCAAAGTACTATAAATTTATTTCAAACCTATTTATTTCAAAGTACTATAAATTTCTTTTTTTTTAACTTAAAAAAAAAACTGAAAAAATCAAAACGTACGGGCATAGTAAAAAACGTCATAAATCCATGAAAAAAAACACTGAAATCGGACAATGTTAAGAGGTAGAAAAGAGTTTTCTCTTTTAGCATGGAAAGTACTAGCTATGCAATCCTCTTAATCATTTCATGCTCATTGTATAGGCAAAGATGAATAGCAAAGATAAAAGATAGAGCTTGAAAGGGAACGGCTGTGCAAAAGACGCGATCGATTTCTGCTCAAAAATGAACATGAGCCAGACAGACTCAGAACATAAGATTGCAGACTCAGATTGTTTGTGGATTGTTACATTACTATTAGTACCTACCGTGAAACCTTGGTCTTTTCTGGAGACGCACAGCCACAAGAATCAGGGAGTAAATAGCTTGAAAGACTTACCATAAGTTCGATCTCTCCATCATTATACCCAGTGCCCCCTTGCGTCCTGTCTGTAAGCACGCACATAGTCGCACTGCTGTTCAGCGAGTTGATACAGATACGTGACGTCACTGGGTAGTAACACGCTGGTACTGGCTTCTTTTGCTGTTGATCTATAATAAAGATAACAATAGTATAATGAGATAAACTGTACAATACAACCCAAGAATGCACAATACAACCCAAGAATGCACAAAACATCCCAAGAATTCACTATACGACCCAAAAATGCACAATACATCCCAAAAATTCACAATACATCCCAAGAATGCACAATACATCCCAAGAATTCACTATACTACCCAAGAATGCACAATACATCCCAAAAATTTACAATACAACCCAAGAATGCACAATACACCCCAAGAATTCACTATACAACCCAAGAATGCACAATACAACCCAAGAATGCAAAATAGATCCCAAGAATTCACTATACAACCCAAGAATGCCATTACATCCCAAAAATTCACAATACAACCCAAGAATGCACAATACATCCCAAGAATTCACTATACAACCCAAGAATGCACAATACATCCCTAAAATTCACAATACATCCCAAAAATGCACAATACTCGCTAAGCTGGACGTCGGAACAAGGCCGTCAATCTTAAAAAGAACTAACTAAATTTCAGCGTTCCATACTTACTACTTTTTTTCAATTGTATTGAATAAAATATTGAAATTTATAGAGAGAAAATTCCATCCTCGGACGGGATTCGAACCCGCGTCTTCTGACTCTCCGTGTCAGACGCCATTGACCAACTTTTTTTCTCTCTATAAATTTCAATGTTTTGAGATCGCTGAAGCAGGCGTTAGTACTCTAAAAGTAATACTATAAAAATTACAAGGGCTGCGATGTCAATACGAAAGTTAAGTATTTCTAAATAATGCTTCTTTCGGTTGAATGGTACTGTTAAACTGTCCGTGACAAATAGATGTCGCTCCGTCCCCGCAAGACGGTTAGTCAAATAGAGAGTTAAAATTCGATGTTCGGACCCGAACCTCGGTGGCCTAGTTAGTCAATGGCGTCTGACACGGAGAGTCAGAAGACGCGGGTTCGGACGGGATTGTCCGAGGATGGAATTTTTCTCTCTATAAATTTCAATGTTTGAGATCGCTAAAGCAGGCGTTAGTGCTTTAAAAAGTAATACTATCTATCAAAAAATATTTATGATATTTCATATTAGTATAAAAACAGAGATTTAGTACGTATGCAGTATTCTAACCTATGAGGTTTAACTTTATTTAGTTTAACCCGTCCAAATCAGCAAGCCCCTGGTCCAAAGTCCAAATCAGTAAACCTGATGGGGACAGATTAAATCATGTTTGTTGAACAAAAAAAATGTATCCAAATGCCTATATGTAGGCGAGAGTTAGTATTGTATGCTTACTACCGCTTTTTTTTTGTTCAACAAACATGATTTTGTTGAACAAAAAAAAATGTATCCAAATGCCTATATGTAGGCGAGAGTTAGTATTGTATGCTTACTACCGCTTTTTTTTTGTTCAACAAACATGATTTTGTTGAACAAAAAAAAATTTATCCAAATGCCTATATGTAGGCGAGAGTTAGTATTGTATGCTTACTACCGCTTTTTTTTTGTTCAACAAACATGATTTTGTTGAACAAAAAAAAATGTATCCAAATGCCTATATGTAGGCGAGAGTTAGTATTGTATGCTTACTACCGCTTTTTTTTTGTTCAACAAACATGATTTTGTTGAACAAAAAAAATTTATCCAAATGCCTATATGTAGGCGAGAGTTAGTATTGTATGCTTACTACCGCTTTTTTTTTGTTCAACAAACATGATTTTGTTGAACAAAAAAAAAATTATCCAAATGCCTATATGTAGGCGAGAGTTAGTATTGTATGCTTACTACCGCTTTTTTTTTGTTCAACAAACATGATTTTGTTGAACAAAAAAAAATGTATCCAAATGCCTATATGTAGGCGAGAGTTAGTATTGTATGCTTACTACCGCTTTTTTTTTGTTCAACAAACATGATTTTGTTGAACAAAAAAAAATTATCCAAATGCCTATATGTAGGCGAGAGTTAGTATTGTATGCTTACTACCGCTTTTTTTTTGTTCAACAAACATGATTTTGTTGAACAAAAAAAAATTTATCCAAATGCCTATATGTAGGCGAGAGTTAGTCTTGTATGCTTACTAGTGCTTTCATTCCAGCATGTTCTCTTCATCATCTGCCGTCCGTTGGAGTCAGTGGTGAACTCGCCGCCGTTGCTGATGTTAGTCTTGAAGATGCTCACCACTTCCTTGCCGAGGTCTGCACTGAACGTCGAAAACACCGTTTATAGGCTGCATTACTCAATGTATGTAAATATAACGTTTTGCGTAAATGAATTAAAGATTTTTCACTAGTGGCATTGTAGTTTTCTACCGACTTCCAAAAAAAGGGGGAGGTACTCAATTCAACTCTATGTTTTTATTTTTTTTATTTATGTTTGTTACCTCATAACTTTTGACTGGGTGAACCGATTATCAAAAGTCTTTTTTTGTTTGAAAGCTGGTGCTTTCCGTGTAGTCCCATTTTAGTTTTATCAAATTCGGTTTAGTAGTTTTTGAGATACACTACAATAACTGAATAGAATGAAAGTAAGTTTTTAATTTTTCAAATTGTACTTGTAAAAATATTGACGTAAATAAGTTAATATATTAAGTTACTGATAACCAAAAAAACACCGAACTGATTTAAACATAATAAACTAGATGATTATTACCAAGTTCAAGATTTTTACATAAGTAGTAAAATAGCTACCTTCATGTATCAATTGTAGGAGACTGTTTTGTCAATAACAGGTAAGAAACTATTAAAATCCATTTTCTAGGTAAATATCAGAGTCATCAGTCCAACAAAGACAACATACATTGTAAGGCCTTATTTTGTGGGTACCTATAGTTTCGAAAAGATAATAATTATATATCGAAAAATATTATGAAAATAATATGCGTTTATGAGTCACCTTCATTTAAAGGTAAAGCGGCTATCAAATATAAAAAAAAAACATAAATTTCTGACTTTTTTTTTTATTTTAGATTAAGTACTTAGACAATTTTTAAATTTACATATTTTTTAAATGATCCCATTATAATCTTATGTATGTACTTATTGTAGACTGGGACTGAAGTATTTTTTTTTAACAAACAAATCTTTTTTTTTTATAATAAGTGATATGTTTGATCTATTGGTCACTCTTGATGATCATGCCAGCTATGGTGGTATCATACTACACCCTAAATGGAAGATGGCTCTAAAGAACATATGCCAAAAAAGGATTCCAAGGACTTGTACCGCCATTTCTTACGTAAGACACTACAACGGTAAAAAGTTATTAGCCGAGCGATCGGAGCGTCTATGCTTTAACTGACATTGACATTCATATATCTGTCCGTATGTTTGTTAGCCGGTGTGCTGGTCCTCCAGAAAGGCTGTACTTCTCAACCACAGACCATATAACCACTATGGACAGGCCGGTTGGCGCAGTTGGTAGCAACCCTGCCTTCTGAGCCGCTGGCCCCGGGTTCGCTCCCCGGATAGGTCAATCATTTGTGTGCATGAACATGTCTGTTTGATCTGTGTCTGGGTGTTTATATGTATATAAGTATTTAATATCATAGGTATATAAGTATGTAATGTAATAATCAGTCATCAGGTTACCATAGTACAGGCTCTGCCTAATTTGGGACCTGAAGACCTATGTGTGGATGTTGTCCCATATTATTATTATATTATTATATTATATTATATATTATATTATTACTATGGTCTGTGTTCTCAACCAAAGTTTATTTGACGAGTTGGTATGCAGTGCCCCGGGCATGGTTTCTGCTGCAGTTAATACTGGTTACAATTGACCTAACCAATGACAGTGTAGTAACACCTAGCACTATCCCAAAGTCTAACTGCAGCAAAAACAAACTAAAAAAATATGTAAAAATTAACAATTATATTAAAAAAACTCAAAAACTTGTAAAAAAGCACAAATTTTTCATCAAAAATGTTAAATTAAATGGAGAGCGTCTTCGTCTGTTAGATACGTTGGAAATGTATGCTTCTAAATTAGAAAATAATACATTGCAATATGAAAGTGACACACATAACTTGAAATGTGAGATTGACTCTCTAGAGGAAAAGTTAAAATCAATTAAAAATAAGTATGAACGCTCAGAAAAACAGCTAAAAGAGTACATATTGGCAATGAATGAGATGATTAAATGTCATTCTACTGGCTATCCTGTATACAATGATAACATAAAGAACCGATTATCGCTGGATCATTCATTGCCATCATGTAGTTCTAAAATAGTGCGAACATGTAAAAATGTATGTCAAGATACAACTTTAACAAGTAGTTCCCAAAATACAAATAGTATACCATCAACTATAGACAAACCAAAAATTGTAATATTTAGTGATGAAATTGGCAAAGACATAGGTCACTTATTGTCGAATACATCCAAGGGACATAATGTAATAAATTACTGTACACCTGGTCTATCATATCAGGAAATTATGACTAGAATTTTAACTTATAGCTTTAGCCCCAACACAACATTATTAATTTTAATAGGAAATAGGGGGAATGTAAACAAAAAACAAATAATTGATTTCAACAACCGTCTATCTAATCTTACAGTAGATAATGTCATAATGTTTACATTTCCCTATAGTAATAGTTTGCCACAGGTGGAAAATGATATTAGATATAAGCTTAATTTGACATTATACACTATATGTAATAATAATTTTAATGGAGATAAATTTAATTTAATTGACATTAATAATTATATAAAAAAATTCTTCTTGACAAAAGATAATTACTATCTTTCTAATTATTATAAAAGACAGATAGCTGTGTCGCTATCATATTTATTTGATATTGCAGCCAAAAACTTGGCTAACAAGGTTGCTTCTATTGAGCAATCCAATAGTATTGACAATGCTTCTATTGAGCAATTTGACATTTTTAATTCAGCCAATTGCTTGGCTACTAATGACATTGTACATAATTTAAATTAGTGCCTAAGACAATAGAGACAACCTCTTGCATTAAATCAATCAATATTGTTCATCAGAACATTCAAGGTATGATGGGCAAAGAGTTGGAACTGGAATTGTTTATAGATGATAGCAAAATAGATATTCTTTGTATTACTGAACACTGGCTTAAAAAGAACCAACTCTTATTTAATTTTAATAATCATCAAGTTGCTAGCTCCTTCAACAGAGAAAAATCTATATGTGGTGGCTCTTTAATTATTACAAATAAAAATATAAAACTCAAAGAACGAAAAGACATTGTGAGCCTATCTGTTGAACGAGTAATAGAAATGTCCTGTATTGAGTTTGAGCAGTTCCTTGTTCTATGTGTATACAGACCTCCATGCTCACCATATGATGATTTTGAAAAGTGCATGGAGGAAACATTAATTAAGCTATCTAATACAAATAAATCAATGATTATCTGTGGAGACTTTAATATTAATTTGCTAGAAAATAATCAGATAGTGGATAAATTTTTGTTACTGTTTAAATCTTATAATATGTACAATATTTTCTTGGAACTAACTAGGATAACAGCCACAAGTTCCACCTGCATAGACAATATATTTACTAATCTCAAACCTATTAAAAATTTCATTATAAATAATCTAGAATCAGACCACTGTGGTCAACTAGCAGTGTTTCCAAGAAAAACAAACAAACCCCAAAGCAAATATGTTAGCTTTGTTCCAATAAATGCAAGCCGCCTAGAATTGTTAAGAAGTAATATATCCCAGAAAGTGCCAGAGATGACCAGTCACAATGACCCAAATATATTATATAACTCACTGTTCCATCTTATCAGTGATGAATTTGGCAAAGTGTTTGTACCAAAAACAATATCTGTTGGTAATCGAGCTAAGTTTAGTGAATGGGCAACTCCAGGAATTTATAAAAGTAGGCAAAAGTTATATGAATTGTACCATGAAAAATCGCATAATCATAATCCTGTATTTTTGGAATATGTCAAACGTTATTCTAAGTTATTTAAACGAGCCTGTTCCTCAGCAAAATCTATTTATTTAAGAAATAAGATCAAAAATTCTGTAAATAAAATAAAAATGACGTGGAACATTATAAACAGTGAAACTGGTAGAAATACAGTGCGTAATCGAGACTTTAATTTAAAAATTAATAATAAAGATGTAAGAGCAGATTTGGAGGTAGCGGCCGAGTTTGAGAATTTTTTCACTAATATTCCTTCTTTAACAACCAAAACTCTAAAATCTTCCTCCATTTCTGCTGAGATCTTACTTAAACAAAGTGTAACTGAATGTGACACAACTTTTAAATTTTCAGTAGTTAATTGCAAAGATATTGTAAGCAGTTTCAAAAGTCTAGATGCAAATAAAACGGCAGACCTATGGGGTCTTTCTGTGAAGACCGTTTCTTCAATTATAGATGTCATTGCACCCAATCTAGCAGCTGTGTTTAATAGTTGTGTTGCAAGTGGTGTATTTCCTGACCTAATGAAGCACAGTAAAGTGGTTCCTTTATTCAAATCTGGTAGTACTACTGATCCAACAAATTTTCGGCCTATTTCTGTACTACCTACGCTAAGTAAGATTTTCGAAAAAATCATATTACATCAATTAGAAACTCATTTTAGTGCAAACAAAATTTTCCATAAAAATCAATTTGGGTTTACAAGGAATCGCTCTACTATAGACGCAGGTATAGAACTAATAAAAGATGTGTTTGATGCCTGGGAGAACTCTCAAGATGCCTTAGGTGTTTTTTGTGACTTATCTAAGGCATTTGACTGCGTCCGACATGATATACTTGTCAGGAAATTACAACACTACGGTATTAGGAACATGGCTCTCAACCTTTTGACTTCATATTTAAATGGTAGAATTCAAAGGGTTGACATAAATGGTAAAAAATCGCCCGGCTCTATAATCTCAATGGGCGTTCCACAAGGTTCAATACTAGGGCCGTTCTTGTTTTTAATCTATATTAATGACTTACCTTATTATGTAGAGAAGAATCACGAGATTGTATTGTTTGCAGATGACACTTCACTGTTATTTAAAATTAAAAGGCAGCTATTAAACTATGACGATGTTAACAATGCATTAGCTAAAGTTGTGAATTGGTTCAATACAAATAATCTTCTCCTCAATGAGAAGAAAACTAATTGTATAAAGTTCTCGACACCAAATGTGAGACAAGTAGAATCCAATATACAATTGAATGGAACAGGGTTGGACCTTGTGGAGTCAACAGTATTTTTAGGAATTACTATAGACGCTAAATTGCAATGGGGTGGGTCCCCACATTAAAAAATTGTCTAGTAGGCTCAGTTCAGCAGCTTATGCTGTTAAAAAAATTAGACTATTAACTGATGTAGACACAGCTAGAATAGTTTATTTTAGTTATTTCCATAGCGTTATGACTTATGGCATACTGCTCTGGGGATGTTCTGCAGATATTAACTCTATTTTTATACTGCAAAAAAGGGCTATACGAGCGATCTACAGTTTGGCTCCTAGAGTTTCCCTTAGACAGAAATTTAAAGACATAAACATTCTAACTGTTGTCTCTCAGTTTATCTATGAAAATCTAATGTATGTAAAGAAAAACATTAACAGTTTTGATAAAAGGAGTGATGCTCATTCTATCAACATGCGAAATAAGCACAAGCTATCCGTACATGAAACGCGTCTCCACAGAATAAGTCATTCTTTTATGGGACAATGTATACGATTCTATAATAAAGTTCCCAATGTTATCCGAGATTTGCCTATAGTATATAAGTTTAAGCCTATATAAGTTTAAAATTACTATTAAAACTAAACTCTGTCAAAAAGGTTATTACAAAATTTCGGATTACTTGGACGATAAAACAGCTTGGGACTGATCACTCCAGGATCTATCTACTCGTGTACTAAGATGTCAAAGTGTAGCGTGTCTTGCCCTACTGATACCATTATTATGTTCTCTTTTGTAAGGCAACACACTGGAGCTAATATTTGTAGTACCTAAGTAAAAACATTGTAAAAAAATCTATATAAAAAGAATGGCCCCGAGTTTCTTGCCGCTTCTTCTCGGTTGGCTCTATGTATTTTGGAACGCGGCGGTAGGCTTTAAAGTACATTATAATGAAAAATTGACGTTCATAAGTGCTTCTTTGATGCCTAAATTGAATAAATGATTTTGAGTTTGAGTTTGAGTTTGAGTCTGAGTTTGAGTTTGAGTTTGAGTTTGAGTTTGAGTTTGAGTTTGAGTTTGAGTTTTGAGTTTCAATCTTGACGAAACTTGGTATGCGTGTTCAACTATTCAATATAATTTTTTGTCGGTGGTGATTTTTGAGTGGGGAGGTACTTTTCCTAAAAGCGGAGGAAGTTCGCTGAGGCGCTATTTACTAACAGATTTTTATAAAATTAGGTGCACACATTAGTTATCTGACTTTAAAAACTAATTTCAAATATGAACATAATTGGTCTAGTTGTTGCCGAGATAAAAGATGGTGAAATTTATAAACTGGACAGTTTTGGCAATATTTGGAGAGAGCATTTGGTACCAACAACAATATATGAAACTAGCTGCTCTCCGCGGTTTCACCCACGCGGTGATGGATGATGATGATGACCTATGTTAATCAGGGTGAATGTAGCTTTCCAAAAGTGAAAGAATTTTTAAAATCGGTCCAGTACTTTTTGAGCCAATTCGTTAGAAACATACATGCAAATCTTTCCTTATTGTAATATTATAAGTAATAAGTATAAGCATAGATTTTGCCGTCTCGGCAAACGTAGTGTAGGACGTCCTGAGGCACGGTGGAGTGACGATCTGCGCAAGACGGCTGGCAAAAACTGGATGCGAGAAGCCCAAGATAGACCTAAGTGGCGTGCAATTGGAGAGGCCTATGTCCAGCAGTGGACTGCTACAGGCTGATGATGATGATGATAGATTTTAGCAAACTTGGTTATGATCTTGTTGAATGTCAAAGTTTTCTTTGAGTTTCGATGACCTGCAGAAAGCTCAGACTGCGAAATATTTCCACTGATAAGACTGTGAGCTCGCGAGGTCCATTTATTTATTTATTTAAAGCACAAAACAGAGCACAATCAAAATAATATAAAATATAGATTGTATTATTTTTAAAGCTGGATTGTAATCCAACTACATGCGCTTACAGCTATACTAATTATAAATCATGCGTGTGTGTTCGTAGCTAGCAATATTGCTAATATAATAATAATAAAAGAAAATCTTAAACTAATTATCAAATTATGTTTAATCAAACAATATTTACGACAGACGACGCGCGAGAGCGCCGTTCCTCTACTCACAGAACTACTAGTAGTGTCTAAGAAATTTAGCGTTCTGCGGGTTAAACGCAATAAAGAGCATTCAGCAACACTTACCCAATCGGGATAGGTCCTATGATCCACTCCAGCTCCACTAACTCTTCTCCACGGTACACGCGGACTATCTGAGCAGAACAGAAGATGATATTTAGTGGAAGTGCATATTTGCCACCACAAAGAGAAGTATTATAAGTAGATAGTAAATCAAAGAACGCCCCATTACAGCACGACATAGCGCATTTAACCCCTCGATGATTTGCTTATGCAAACATAGAAAGATTTGTGAATTCAACCGTGTAAGTCATATATAGTCAAATAGTGAATTTAAAGTAGTGTCAATTTATACAAGGGGCCGCTCAATGAAATAGGTTTTATACAATATTCGATAACTTTCAAAATATTCGTGCTCTCATTTAAATAAAATAGGCATAACTATTAGTATACAGGGTTATTGGTAAGTCGACTTATTCTCGTTAAGGGCGTGTAGTTTACATCGTTCCTGACTGAATTGACTATGCAACATCCTATCCTAAATCTAACCGTTTTCGAAATATTTGAATTTAATTGTTTTAGAATTAATTAGTTTTGATACGTTTTAATCGTCTACAACGACTTATTTATATTATTTTTCCGTAAAATTTTGGTTACTGAGGTCATAAAGCGTCTTATTTTATATGTAAAAATCAATTAATAAGAATTACAAAATTCGATTAAATTGACTTATCTCGAAAACGGCTAGATTTAGGATAGGGTGTTTCATAATCAAATCAGTAAGAAACGATGTAAATTACACGCCCTTAACGGGAATAGGTCGACTTACCAATAAACCTGTAAACTTAACATTTATTTCAACGGGCAAAAAAGTGATCTTATAAACGTTCCTTTTTTTTGAGCTACGGAACCCTAAAATACCTCATACTGTTATTTCCTTTCAGAGGCCGTAGCACAAATAATTTGCAAAAAATTATTCGTATAGTAAACGTCAAAATATCAAGCTTCGCCGTACAAACTATGAGTTGTCTGTGCCACAGTTGTCCTAAATAAATGACAGTTTGTACTCTTCCTCGTAAACGACAGGTCATGTTACACTAACGCATTTATTCGTGCACTGTAAAGTTTGTCTAAAAAGGGTGATAGACGTGCGAGTAAGTTCTCGAACTTGTGGCTCGACAACCTTTTTCGCTGGTGTGTCACCCTAAGTATAAGTACGCATACTTAAAGTATGCGTACTCCGCCGTGTAAGTTCGTTGGCAATCTGACAAGTTTGAAATTTTTCTCGTAACCAGCCTCCGCTCGTACGTGTGACAGCACTGCGAGCCCCCATTTTGTTCGCCAGTTCGTGGACGCGCAACGCTTGTAGTGTTTGAGGTTTTCATAATTTTTGTTAATTTGATTCAGAAATTTGTCAAAATGAATGCTCTGCAGGTGACATATACGCAAAAACAGTACAACGCTCTCCGTGTGCAATATAATAATGATTTTAGGGTGGTGATGGGGTTGCCTCGGAGATGCAGCGGATCAGGGATGTTTGCAGATTGGGACATTGATTGCTTTTACGCCACCATGCGCAAGCCATGCTCATCCCTGGTGCGCAGAATCCGGACCATTCCCAGCAGCATCCTAAAAGTATTCTCCAACAGATATGCCAGTACATGAATCATTGTCACAGGATTCATGTACTGGCTGATTGTTTGTATGCCAAAATATTTTAATAATTGTAAATTGTGTTCAGTTAATTTTTGTAATAATATGATAATTTAATAATAATAATGAATATGTTATAATTTTGAAATGACAAATGATAATATTATAAATTGAATTGTGTATGTATGCATATGACTTGGAAAATTAGTCGAAATAATTGGTTCTGATTTGATTTGATTTGAATGATTGCCGATCTTATTCGTATGAACTGCTAACCGATTTTATAGAAGCTTTTCGAAATAACAGAGACAAAAATATGAAGTTAAATATAAAGCATACATTAATTTATTAGAAATTATACGTAACATGGACAGAGATTGTACGATTGATAACGTCAAGATAATAATGTATTTAGTTTTTAAAATGTATACATGATAATTGTTAAGGCGCGCTCGTATCCTGATATTAGTAAAAAGCAGAATAATTAAACATCTAGTGTAACGAAACTGATCAATAATATTGTATGAAAAAATTACTTAGGTTAGAAAAGGAACAGGCAAAGAGTAATAACCGAAGAGAATTCCTAAATATTACTCGCTCTTTGCAGGAAAAAATCTTGAATAGGTCCATAAAAATAAACTTTCACGTCCAAACTCTCAGAATTTTCAGCGATAATACTATATTTTTTATAAGGTAATACATAGCCAACATATATTACTAAATTAGTAACCAGCAGTTTTTTCAATTGTGTTATTATATATCGAAATATATTAAGAAAACGTAGAAAATTAATGCATTTTCGCATGACATCGTCCAATATAACATGCCATTTTCAACGTTACGTAAAGCATCGTAAATTATTTTTAAATTGGGGTTGGACCGCGTCTTAAATAACACAAAGCTTCATCTGCCGACGACATCGCAATACAAAGCGAGCTTCGCGTGTGTCACCGACGTCGAGCCGAGTAAGTTCACGATCTTTAAAACCGCATAGGTACTTTAAGTTTGTACGTCTATTACCTATCACATATTGTCTATCACACTTATGGCTGTGAATGGGCAGAATGGTGGTCTCCACGGATCCCACTTGAAGAGTTTCTCTCACCTGTGATATCCAGTCAGTGAATCGTTGTCGAATCTCTTTCACCAGCGAGCCTCGGATGGTGTTGTATTGCACTCGTTCTGTAACCTGCCAAACGATAAAAGAGATACCTATTAAAATGTATATATAAAACAATTAACCCCTATTTCTGCTGGTCACGCTATAACTTGAGGACTTACCGATTTCATTCATCTATTTTTTAATGTTTTTAAAGGTAAAATTTTTTTTTTGTTCGCTGAAGGTTCTTACATCAAAAAAAAATAGGAAAAGATAGGAGGTTATGACGAGGCCGAAGGCCGAGCCTACGACGCGAACGAAGTGACTTATGATAATTTTATTGAGGTTAACTATAATTGACGGTGAATGACAATCGATCCCGTAAGTAGCAAGGGTCACTAAAAAAGTTAAAAAGTCTGTTTACTAAAATATATGCCACTCTATAGTGCTCATATTTAAAAGACAGGACTGACAGCAGATAGAGAGAAAAAGCAACATTGCAAACTTGTTATACAAAAAATTGTTTCAACAAGCTATTTCACACTTTTTAGTATTGAAGTTGGTTCAAATTTTTGGTAAACATTTTGTCATTCTTAAACTCAAACTTGCACGCTCTTTTTTTCTCTCTATCTCCTTCTGTCTTTTAAAATTGAACACCATATAGAGTATTTTTTACCTTTAATTTTTCACACCAGGGTGTGCAAAATTGCGCAAGTCTCGACTTTTATGTTGTTTACTTTTAGAAAAAAGTGATTATGCTTGCTTATTTAGAACTTAAAAATAAAGAAACCTGTGATTATTCAATTTGTTTAATTATGTTTACCGGCTGATTCAAAACTCCGCAAACTTACACCACCGTACCTTATGTATACTGCCATTAAAATTTATAGATGCAAAATAGATTCAATAGATATTTTACTATATATTTATTGATATTATTTCGCAGGTTATTTTCTCGGATTTTCTACAAAATAATGTTTTCAAACAACTCCAAGGGTGCAAAACAAAAATACTGCAGGATGTCTGACATACCGGAGTAGGTCTAGGCTGCTCAGGCCTAAAGCTGTAAGTTCCTGACTGCAGCCCCTGGTGACCCTGGCTGTATGAGTAGAAGTTCTGCGACACCTGGATCTTGACTCCGTCTACGTGCTGGATGGACTCCAGAAGACCTGTCGTTTTGTCTATTGTCACTTTTAGGTACTGTAACAAACACAGAATTATAATTAGTACTCACGGGATGTACTCTACGATTTCCAAGGTTTTGGAGTTCACGATATTTCGGCACAGTTACATGTACCATGTTCACGGGTAGACTGAAGATGCGGATGGATGTGAAATACGTTCGAAGTTGTTTAAGAGCAGATAAAACGGTCTACCCTCTTTCTCACTCTTTTACTACGGATACTACTGGAATAGAGAATAATTAACTAGCCTCTATCTAGTAACCTGGTTCCAACTACAGATAAACACGATCTAAAATTACTAAATGCAGTAAATCGGTTATTTCGATCACATTAATATGATATCGTATAGTATCAACCTCACAGTCATCACTCAGTTGTTAGAGAATACAATAATAAACAATCATAATTATCAGTAATATCAGCCGGAAGACGTCCACTGCTGAAAATAGGCCTCCCACATATCCATTTAATTTTATCTTTTTGAAACACATATACTAAATAAAGGATACTTAGTTTCTGAGTTACTATAAGCATTCAAGGCAGACCAGTATCCGCAGGCAGCACCCGTTCACGAGTTGAGGCATGTGACAGCCATCGCCTTCCTTAACCATATATGAGGTAAGATGGCGACACGCCACAGCCTGCCAACACATTTTCGTGAGCACGAATGCTCTTAATGCCCATACCCACTCTTCATCTACTGCACTTGCTGAGAACCCTCTTTGCACTGAAGCAGGCCTTTCATCACCGTTACATTCCGATCCTTAATCGCCATCTTGAGGTATTTTCGTGCCTTCGAATGCCATAGAACATGTGAGCGAAGCCGCTGGAGGGTCAGGTGGATAGTATCTTAAAAACAAGTACAAATCATACCTCATTTGAAATAAAAGACACCAATTCTTTTTCAGCATCAGAACTGACTTGCGATGTTTTCTTGTAGTTGTTCTCTTCCTGCACAGAAAATATTTAATATAAGTTCTAAAATCTCTACCAAGCTAGCCACATAATAAAACGTCTTTTATTATGTGGCTAGTTTGGTAGAGTTCGCTTATTTTGACGCTTTATTGTGTCTAGCGCCACTATATACAAGTACAAGTTCATACCATCATGGCCGTGTAAAAGCTGCTTAAATTTAAATATCATTTCATTACCGCGTAAAACACTTCTTATTAGGTGTTTTTTCTTCATATTTTAGTATACAACAGATTTACGGACTACATCTCTGATAAGGAACTTCTTACTAATTTTTATGTGCGCATTTCAATGCTTAGGCAAAGATACATTTGAGTATTTTTGCCGAAAATGTATTTAAAATGCTTTATGCTTCAAATGTTTATTTATGGCTTTACATGTCATGTCTTCGAAATGTTTATAGTCAAAACATTATGTTCAATTAAACTGATTCCCAGTTTAATTGAACAGTGAGGTGATCTTGCACTTTTGACATAAAGAGCCAAAATAAAATAAACAGGTATCATCTGCATAGCGTGGAAGGATGTAGACCAATTTCATTCATATCGTAAATATATATCAAATAGAGTAACGGACCTAAAATGGATGCCTGCGGGGCTCTACACGTTCTTGGCAGTGCATCATTTTTATGGTGATCTGCCATATTCACTACTTGAGTACGAGTTATGAGTTTTCCGGAGATATATACGGCTTTTATAGGTTCCACAATAGTTAAAATACGCATGTATAGTTTTATTGTTAAGTTACTTGTGGCTGACTGTCTCAAAGGCTTTCTTTAAAACAATAAATGCATACAAAGCGATATTTAAGGCATCTATGGTATATTTAATTTATTTGATTAGATCTGTTGTCGCTGTAAGAGTGCTACTTTTTGTTTTTCCCTTCAAAAGGAAATTGAATCTAGGCATTGTTATAGTCTGTATAAGATATGTTTTAATATTTTAGATACCTAGTACTGGTAAAACTGAAATTGGTAGATAGTTTCCTGGTTCTGTTGTTGCTCCTAATTTATATGTAGGAGTCATTTGGGCTAACTCACCTTTGTTCATCAATTTGTAAAAATATTTAGTAAGGCTGTCAGCTACAATAAGTTTTATGTACTTAACTGCTTTGGTATTGATCTAATCTAATCCTGTACTAAATTACGAGGGCGGCACTGAAAATTTCGGGAATTAAAGAAGTGACATAACATTACTATTAAAAAATATATTTATTGCTTTTCGAAGTATTCTCCGCAAAATTTGTCAAATTTTTCCATACGATGGAACCAATCATTGAAGCAACCATTCCATTCGGAAGTTGGGGTCTCCAAAATGGCCGTTTTGTAGGCGTCTACAGCTTCTTCAGGTGATGAAATCCTCTGTCCACGCAATTTATTCTTTATTTTAGGGAATGTATAGAAATCATTAGGGCTTAGGTCGGGGCTGTACGGCGGATGGTCTAATAATTCTACGTTTTCTTGCTCTAAAAACTCTTTTGTTCTGAGCGCGGTGTGAGAACTCGCATTGTCGTGATGGAGGATGATGCGGCGGTTGCAGTTCTCTTTACGGAGTTTTTTACTCGTATTCGTCAAGATATTCAATTGTTTTAATGATTTTTTGTTAGTGGTACAAGGCGTAAAGATAGACAGTCCAGAAGAGCATTGAAAAAAACAGGTACTCGTAGATAAGGAAATAAAGTCATTATGAAAGCTCTTAGGTATTTCGTTCGCCAGACATGAACATTTTGGTACAAAAAGGCATATATTATTAATTATGAAAAAGTTCATAATTAAAAGGGGACGGAGGTCTGGATACGAATCCTAAAAGGCAAGGAAACTACATACTAGATGGTAAGTCTCTTGTGCAAGCCGTCGTATATGTAGGTACCATCGCAGTGCAGACATTCTAACGCAAAGCAATAGTGCGCAAGCATTATTGTGTTCGGGTGATAAAGACACTGTAGCAAATGACACTACTGTGAGGAAGAGGCTCAAAAATGAATGTCTTAATGACGAACATAGAGCAATTATACACAAAACTACAGTTCTAAACTGTGGATGGCCTTAAAAAGCCTAAACCGCTGAGGCTACAAACTTGAAATTTTGGCAGTTGAAGCCTTTTATGTTCTAAGCATCCACTAAGGAAGGATTTAAGGTTTTTTGGAAATTTCACTAACATGTTCGTAGTAAAATAGCGATAGCGAGGAAAATGATTTCATAATAATTTAAAACATTGGTATTGTTAGAAATTTATCTTTAGCCATGATAAGTACCAGCTGATCCCGCACAGGCGTGACGTAATACGCAGTATATCCCAGCGGGGGGACGTTCTCCGCCTCGAACCACAACTCCTGGATGGCTGTCGAGGTCCTGCCCGGGAGATTGATGATTGCAGCTGGCAATGGGTTCAGTTGGTATTCTATTTCTTCGTCTGTAAGATTGAACAAAATATTAGTTTAATGTTTTAGCTCTTATTACTCAAAGTATTTAGCAAACGCAACAAGAGGATGGGTTGCACAGTTACAAAAATTGCGGATAGATGGCGCTATAGGTCAGATAACAAAACAGAAGATACCAGTATACTTCCTTCTTATGAAAAACTGTTATTAATACTTTTATTTTAATTGGACTCGTTCGTTTGTCAATTTACAATTCCTCATGTTAACTTATAGTCAGTCACAGAAATTTAAATAAGTTTCTTATTAAGTCACTGTCCTATCTAAGCTATGGGTGCATTATTAAAACTTTGTAAGGCGTTTGATGAGACACACTCAAAAGCAACGTTTGTGATTTTTTTAAATTTTGCCAACACTCGTGCAATACTGCTAACACTTAAAGATTCATCATCATCATCATCATCTCAGCCGTAGGACGTGTACTGCTGAACATAGGCCTCCCCCATGATTTTCCAAAAGGACCGGTTGGAAGCGGCCTGCATCCAACGTCGTCCTGCGACCTTCATCAGGTCGTCTGTCCACCGTGTCGGTGGATGACCTACGCTGCGCTTGCCGGTCCGTGGTCTCCACTCCAGAACCTTTCGGCCCCATCGGCCATCTGTTCTGCGTGCTATGTGCCCTGACCACTGCCACTTCAACTGGCTAATCTTCTGGGCTATGTCGGTGACTTTCGTTCTTCTACGGATCTCCTCATTTCTGATTCGATCACGTAGAGAAACCCCGAGCATAGCCCTCTCCATAGCTCGTTGTGCGACTTTGAGCTTGTCTATGAGGCCCATAGTAAGAGACCACGTTTCAGTGCCATAAGTCATCACTGGTAACACACATTGGTCGAAGACTCTTGTCTTGAGGCACTGAGGTATTTTTGACGAGAAGACTTCGCGAAGTTTCCGGAACGCTGCCCAGCCGAGTTGGATTCGACGATTGACCTCTTTCTCGAAGTTGGACCTGCCTAGTTTGACTGTCTGTCCCAGGTAGATGTACTCGTCAACAACTTCGAGAACTGAGTTCCCAACTGATATTGGGGTAGGTACAACATGGGCATTAGACATAATTTTCGTCTTATCCATGTTCATCTTAAGACCTACCCGTTGGGAAACTCGATGGAGGCCTTCGAGCATTGTACTGAGGTCTTCCATGGATTCTGCCATGACTACAATATCGTCGGAAAATCGAAGGTGAGTGATGTATTCGCCGTTAATATTAATGCCAAGTCCTTGCCATTCCAGAAGCTTGAAGGCGTTTTCCAATGTAGCGGTGAACAGTTTCGGAGATATAACGTCTCCCTGTCTCACGCCTCTTTGCAATGGAATTGCCTTCGAACTCTGCTCCTGTACTCGGACTGACATGTAGGCGTTTTTGTACAAACACTTCAGCACTTCAATATACCGATAGTCAATACGGCACCGCTGGAGAGACTCAAGCACTGCCCACGTCTCGATCGAATCAAAAGCTTTCTCATAGTCCACAAACGCTAAACAAAGAGGCAAGTTATACTCTTCGGTCTTCTGTATAACTTGCAGTAGCGTGTGAATGTGGTCTATGGTACTATAGCAGTTTCGGAAACCGGCTTGTTCCGGAGGCTGGAATTCATCAAACCTGCGACTGAGACGGTTCGTTATGACCTTCGAAAACAGCTTATAAACATGGCTCAAAAGCGAGATGGGTCTGTAACTTTTAAGTAAAGTGTTGTGACCTTTCTTGAAGAACAGCACCACCACGCTTTTGTTCCATGCTTCTGGCGTTGAACCTTCGAGTAAGAGGGTATTAACTTAAACTTAAAGATTGTTCACCTCTAATATAGGAAAATGAACTATGTTTAAAGATAATTTAAAACATAATATTAATATTTAAATAATTGAAATGTTATATAACCAACATAACTTAAAAAAGTACTACATGTACCTACTAGCAACTTTTCAACCATCTTGTTCCTGCCTGCAATATCTGTATCAAAGTCGTTGCATTGTTGTAAAATTATAAATTCATAGAAATACAGTCTATTGCTTAAAATCAGACAAGTATTTTATTCTACATACTTGTTTTATGTCTGTCGAGACTTGTGAATAGTAGTGCAGTGGCAATCGTGGATTACGGAAATTTTGGTGTTCGAAACGCGAAGCTATAGTTCGTGCGAGTCGCTGGTTGCCGGGATTTTTTTGTTAGAAATCGATAATTTCCCAGCAAAATTTAAAAAGAATCGTGAGGAATCCTGCGTATTTCACAAGAGAACAAGAAGTGCAACATAATTGATGCAGTGCATATTGGATTGCAAGCTATATTGCACATCACATTTCAAAATCAACTCAAATGTTGAGTTATTTTTGGACCATTCGTTCTAATTGGGGTTTACGTGACACTGGAAGCTAATTTCAACCAAAATTACCAACTAATGAAGAAGAATAAGACATTGATCCTATTATTAATAAAATGATTACCATTATAATCTCTGATAGAGTAGTGAAGAGCGATGGCCGGCAATCTTACGTAATGGTAGGTCTTTACGCTCAAAGGGTTGTATACCAGAATCAATAGAGTTTCTTGCGACTCTGCAAACTGTAAAAAAAGATTAAATTAATATGTACCATGTGATGAGATTTGCAAGTCATTCGCCTGATTTTTAGCACAAAATCTGACCATCATAGTAGTTGTGTAACCTTATTCATCTTATTTTGTCAGTCATCCGTCGCCCAGTGATTTTATTTCCTATAGTGCCTTTCGAATCACAGCACAACACTCATGCACTCTGTAAATTGGAGAAATTACTGATCCGATGGTAAAGCCTCCAAGCATTTTAATGATTTGACAAAATTAGCTATAGATCAATTTACTTTCACAGGTCAACCCAAAAACTTTTTGCAATATGTTCTTTATTACCCCAGTAAGCTGAAGCAAAAAGATGGGTTATGGTTTTGACCGGAATTTTGTTAATCTAGTTCCCTCGTAACTTCTAAACTACTCAATACAAAATCTATATAATAAATCAAACCTGCTCACGCGTAGAAGCTCTGGCAACTTTGAGCGTCTTATAGTAACTGGCAAAGTTGAGGGTAAGATACCAAGAGTACGAAGCCCTAAGCGATGGACGGATCAGGGGACCGATTCCACTAATTAAATTGCAATCGAACCGTAGCCTGACGAACGAGAACGGTGACTTTTATGCGTTTTCTTATTCTGCTAATGAAAAACAGTCCAAATGCAATTATGTTTCTATTGACGCAAGCGATAGATCAAAACTATGTTCTGCTAACTCGATAGATCATAAACGCAACTCATATTCGTGTATAGTAGTGTCAATTATATATTTATTATAAAGTACCGTTTACGTTATGTTTATGTGACGCTACAATCCAATTTGTCTTTAGAAATAGTAAAATGGCTTTTTGCCAAAGTATCGAACGACAACCGGAGTTGAACTGAAGTTGCAGTATAGATATAGATTGTTGGACGTTGCGAAATAACAGAATTGGCCTCCTGGTATTGGAACAGCTGGAGATACCTTTCAGCACAGCTCTACATCAGACCAGCAACAGAACTCGATGGAGAGAAACAGTTAACGAACTGCAACAGAGGAGTCACGATCCTCAGTAATGAGGGAACGATTAAGGAAGAAGATCGCGAGACGCTTCGTTCGTGTCGCACTCGCTCGGGCAACAACTTACAAGTAACATAAGTATTTAACGTACACTGGGCAAAAAGCTAGTAGACTATAAAAATGCGATTCTCGTAAAAATTTTAGAATTTCTTTTCAAAATAATTTAACTACTCGTATATTCCGGCAACGCCGTGCGCGACCGTCCCACGGGATGACGAAATAGCACGTTATTCTAGCACACGACTACACGCTACACCACCCGTTACCGCAGACATCTTTAGTACCTCGTCCCCGCCACCGTCTGTCACCATATGTCAATCAATGTCATCTATAAGGTGCGTTCGCTTAGCTTATGAAGGCATTGGTGGCGTTGTCATTGATGGCTCTTTTGTTAAAGCGTTCGGAAAGCTCAAAAACGTTATTTTTGCCATTTTTGCCCATACTAGGGTATGGGCAACGAACGCTCAACTGAGCATAAGACCTAAAATCGAATGATTATGCTGTCAAATACATAGCTGTCATATAACAATCACCAAAAACCATACTCCGGACGTGGGTTAAAAATTTTACATTTTGGTGGCAAAAATTCCTCTTTTTTAGCTTTCTGAACGCTGAACGAAAAGAGGCATGAATGACATTTCACCCACAGATTCCCAATACGAATAGCGTTTGTAGCGTTATTTTCGCCAAAAACGATCAGAAGTGATCTATTCGAACGCACTAATATATAATATATATAATATATATATAATACTCGATCTCGCCTACCTATTAAGCTTGTGATTGGCGTACTCGCTGTTAATTTTAGTTCCACAAATGACCGCGAGGTGGCACTATTATTTTTTCATAATTTTTTTCGCGGCAGTCGATATCGAGCATCAATTGGTTTCAATGTTGTAAACTCATGGTAGACCTACCGGTAGGTGACCATAGGTCACCTACCAATGGCGTTATCGGACTATAAATTTAAAGTAAGTAGGAAGTAACTAAAATTAGTGAAAATTTTATGTTTGTTACGGTACATGTTTCAAATTCCAGTATTTGTTTTTATTTTAAACACAAATACAATGGTTTTGCTTCCTCCTATACTAAACTAAAATTAGCCCCTCGAAAACTTGAGAACTGTCTTAACTTACCCGACATTGACTTATGTTGAGCTGGTGGCATACAACAAACAGCTGGCTGTTCTTAGATCTTCTACTGCCGCCCCAGGTTGGTGTCAAGTAACTTAAAATATAAAAAATATATTTATTAGGGGTTATTTTAACTTATCTCACCAAATATAGGAAAATAGTCTAGTAACTTACGAAATGTAAACACAAATTTACCAATGACCACAAAATAAGTCAGTGAGGCGCTTTGCAGACGACGGGCAGGCCGGGGCGGTCAATTTCGCCGCGAACGATAGCGCAAAGGAAATCTTATATTACCAACGCACACGGAGGGCAAAAAGGCGGCGCGGCATATCCGTAGCTACGTAGCGGCGAAGGCATCGACGGGCAGACGCGGTCATAATTGCTTCACGGTCAAAAAGAACCGCCTCGCCCCGTCGTCTGCATAGCGCCAAAAGTCCCGTCCAAATAAGTTTCACCTTATCGGAGATCAGCCGGAACAAACCAACAGAGAGAAAAAAAACATGTGCCCTACACATTTTCTTAGAGTGGTCAAACAAAGAGCGGTCACGCGTTCAAGCGGTCAGTTTTGCGTTCGTTGTGTTGTATTACGTTACATAGACCCACAGTCTACCTACAGTTGACCGACGCAATCAGAACGCATCCTGTTTGAACGAACGCAAAACTGACCACGTGAACGCGTGACCGCTCTCTGTCTGATAGCACCCTTTTAATAATTTAGTTTGATATTAGAAGCAGACAATAGTATATTATGCAATTAGTGAATAAACGACGGATTTAAAGCGTGGGCCATAGATGAATCACGAGCAAGTGAAGGAATTTCATTCGTGCTCATTGAATCACGAGAGTAGCGAGTTATTCAAGTGTTAGAATTTTTGCGATTTGAGTGATTCATGGCCCTCGACATAAATCCGTTTTATTCAAGAGTTGCATACTATACTTTATATCATGACTACGAGAAAAAGAAATAATTTAAGTGAAAATAGACATTTAATGAAGGAAAAAGGAAGGTTAACGGTTAAATTAATTAAAATGCACATTAATCTGTCCGCATCAGGACAAAACATAACAATGGATTTATGAATGAACCTTGCCTCTAATAAGGCTTGCTGATTCTGACAGATTAAAATTGGAACAAGAGTAATTTATTTATTATTATTATATATATTTTTCTATAATCGCAGCAAAGAACACAATACAGGTTTTTTTTTTCTTTTGTCCTCAACTCAACTCCGTTGAGGAATATGGCGTCGCACGTCATGTACATTTGCCAGCGTCATGTTTTTTTTCAAAATTCTTCCAAGTCTTCGGCATCGATTCATTTTCAGTTTCAGGTTTGACGTGGGAGCGGCAATGTTTGGAGTATGATTTATAGGAAGTACTCGTATGTACAGTTAAATGTTTTTTTTTTGTTTGAAAACGGGAAAACAGATATGTTATATATTATAAGGAATAAGGGAATTTATAGGGTCAGAGGAGTTATGTATAGGAAGAGAATACATCTAAAAATAAGTCTACATACAATTTAATAATATTAAGAGAAAAATATTAAAATATATATCATTATTTTAAACCAATTTTTTTTACAAATTGATGTCATTAGCCTCAATGAATGAAGCAATGACTTTATATATAGGTATATAATTAGAAGATAATAAACATAATATGTTAGTAGGAAGAGGTACATCAAGATCTATCAGACTTTGGTATAGAAAAGAGTAATCATATCGCGGGCAATTAAGAAAAATGTGGTTAGAATCACCCACATCCTGCCCACATTCACAACTATTTGAATCTAGTATACGTATCCGAGCAAGGTGTGCTGGAGTGCACATGTGTCCCAGTCTCATTCGTATAATCACGGATGTAGGTCTTTTGTTCAACTTAGCCATATAAAACCAGGGCTTTACTGGAATGTTAGGTTGAACACGGAAGTAATACTTTCCTTTTAATTGAGCGCTCTTTTTCCAAGCTTCACTCCAAGATTGTTGAAGAAAAGGTTTGGCAAGAGCAGCCAGGTCTGCACTATAATTTTTGTACGGGTGCATCTCACCACATTGTATAGCGCTATTAGCCAGTTGGTCAGCTTTATCGTTGCCCTTTATACCGCTGTGACTTGGAATCCAAGCAAAAGAAACAGAAAGGCCCTTACTCACACACTTCAAAAGCATTTCTCGAGAAGCTGTAATAATCGGGGAGTAAGCATTTTTTTGGAACGGGAATCTTTCAATAGCCTGTAACGCACTTTTTGAGTCGGAAAATATTACTGTTTTCGAAAGTTTTAGTAAATGTATGTATTCTAGAGCCTTATAAATACCGAAGCACTCAGCTGTAAAAATTGATGTTTGTGGAGGACATTTAATCTTTTGTATAATTTTGTACTGTTGATGAAATACTCCTACACCAACGTAGTCATCATTAGAATGTTTGGAGGCATCACAAAATATTTGATGCCATTCCTGCCAATTGTCACTAATTATTGAATTTAAATAATTATTTGCTAGAATATCACCCTTGTGAATTCCTAAGTTAAGGTATACGTTTGGTGGAAAAATTAGTCCTTGGTAACACGACTCGAAAAGGGCTAGATTACGAGAACGATGTGTTGGTGCATTAACAATTTTTAGTTTATGGTAAGACTGAATTAAACAAGGTGGAGATTTATGTTTCCAATATGAAGATGAAGCGATTTGGTCTGCGAGAAGAAGAAGTTTAAAAAAAAGCGGGTGTTCAGAAAACTGTAACATTCGGCAAAAGAATCTATCAGCCAAATATTGTCGACGTAGATAGAGTGGAGGATCAACACATTCAACTTGTAATGCATTAATAGGGCTGCTTTTCATTGCTCCAGTTATAATCCGAAGGGCTTTGGCCTGAACGGCATCCAATTTCTTCATTCCAGCTAGGCTACATGGCTCTAACAAGAAGGCCCCATAATCCAGAACACTTCTTATCAGAGCATTGTAGACCAACTTTAAAGAATATGGGTGCGCACCCCACCAAACCCCCGAAAGACACCTAAGATTGTTTAGTGAGCGCTCACACTTGGCAACAATATAAGAACAATGAGACAAACCGGAAAGTTTTGCATCAAAAATTATACCCAAAAATTTAGCTTCGGTTTTAATGGGAATGCATTCTCTATTGTAATGCAGTGTAATGGGGGGAGGCATACGCTGTCTAGTAAACAAGAGTGCACAACTCTTGGACACAGACAGTTCCAGATCATTCTTGTCCAACCAGGTTTTCAGAAGTGATAAGGAGTTAGATATGTGGGAAGAAGCAGCATTGACGTATTTATTGGAGCTGTATAATACCACATCATCAGCGTATTGTAAAATATTACACGATCCATTTAATGAACTTTCTAGATCATGTGTATAGATATTATACAAAATTGGGCTCAAAACAGAGCCCTGAGGAAGTCCCCTCCAGATTGTCCTACAGTGCTCGTCTATTTTGATTGTACGTCCCGACAATAATTTTATGATAAAGTTGGTAAGATTCATTGGAAAAGATAATGTTTCTAGTTTATTTTTTAGTATTTTGAGGCTGACATTATCATACGCTGATTGAATATCTAAAAAAACACCTACAACTGATTCGTTTTTAGAAAAAGCCAATCGTATGTCAGACATAAGGATACTGATATTGTCGTATGTACTTTTTCCTTTTCGAAATCCAAATTGTGAGTTTGAAAGCAAGTTCTATTTTCAATAAACCATTCTAATCTATTTTTAACTAACTGCTCGGCAATTTTAGCAATAACAGGAGACAAAGCTATTGGGCGGTATGATGACACATCGGACGGGTTTTTATTTGGTTTTAAAATTGGCAACACTATCTGTGATTTCCATGTCATTGGTACTTCACTGTCATTTGTCATAATTATTGAGTTTATCAGCTGTAAATAATAATTTAGTGCATTTTCTCCAAGATTTGAAAAAAAGGAATAAGGGATACCATCTTCACCAGGAGCTGAGTCCCGAACGTTAGACAGCACCCCTTTGAGTTCATATAAAGTAAAGGGAGAACTTATGAAATCATCATTATTACATGCCACTTGTGAAAAATTGAACAACTCTTGCTCTGGTACAAATGGAGGTGCTAAGTGATTCAGGTACATACTGGACATCGATGATGGGATTGTGTTAAAGGTGGAATCTGAAATGCCTAGCCGAAAGCGTTTAATTTTGTTCCACATCACTGCAGCAGATGTTTTAGTTTTTTTTGTTTAAGAAATATTTTAGTATCAGCTATTAAATCTATTAAAGTTTTAAAATTCTCATCAGTCATATTTGTATTGTATTGTACCTCTGCTTCTTTCCTTTTGTTTACTACTTCTGTACATTCACTGTCCCACCATGGCGGAGATGCTAATCTACCTGTGGACGCATTCTTTAAGGGAAAAGAAGCATCAGCTGCTTCTGTAATTAATTGGCACAGTGCTGTGCTACATTCTTGTTTACAATTAATAGCTATGTCAGGTAAATATTGGAACTTATTTTCAGTATGTTCTTTGAATTTAGGCCAGCTATCTTTCATCAATCTATATTTCATTCTAGGTTTAGGTGGGATATTTTTCATTTTACTACCAGGGAAACTTATGACTATTGGATAGTGGTCACTGCCAAATGTTGATGAAAGTGATCTCCAAGACAGTGAAGAGGCTAATGTTGGAGAGGTGATTGAGAGGTCTACAGCACTAAGGTTTTCGTGTGGTTTTGTCCGTCTAGTTGGTACACCAGTATTTAATAAACATAGATTGTTTTGTTCTAATAAATCTATCAGTTCTTCACTGTGACGCCCTGAGATTGAACTTCCCCATGATCTGTGGTGGCAATTAAAATCACCTAATATAAATAATGGTTTAGGGAGTGATTGTATGATGCGGTTAAGATCCTGTATTATAGAGGACGATATATAGGGAATATAAATAGATACAAAGCATATATTAATTATTACGGCTGCAACAACAAAAAAATCATTATGATGAGGAAGAGAAATAGGGTTTATATACAAATTATTTTTGACGAGCAGAGCTGCACCATCATGCCCGCCAGAATTTGCTCTGATTTTGAAAGGAGAGTTTGGTTTTAACCAAGTTTCTCCTAAAGCAATAACAGATGGTTCATATTTATTTACAAGGTTAATTAATTCAGGTTTTTTGTCAATCACACTTCGGCAGTTCCACTGCAGCACCACATGAGAATACTGCAGTGGAACCGCCGAAGAATGACTACAGTTATTCATGGTTTGGTAGTTTATATCCATTATGGATATCTATGATTTTTTTGAGTAGGTCTATTATAGGGGCAGCGTGGTTCGGTTTTAAAAGGTTGGACTGAGAAAGAGTGCTTATTAGCATAATTATAATTTCTGTCAAAGATTGGTCATTAGAAGTAGTATCTGATTGAAAGCCACATCCATTAGCTGGTGCCGGCATATCATAGTCTTTTATAAGTTCCTGGTGAGTAGTACGGTCATATCCAGTAGAAGGCTGACGTGCCAGGGAGTGTTTTGATGAAACTGTTTTTTTATATGAAATGGTGGAGGGAGATGATGTTGGGATTTTACCTTCTGTAGGAGATGATGCACTAGTAGAAATAATTTCTGCATATGATTTAGAGACAGGTGGGTGATATTTTAAGGCTTCAGAATATGATATACAGGATTCAGCCATGGATTGCTTTATTCTCCTCTGTCTTTCATGTTCTGGACAACACTTGCTGGTTGCGAAGTGAGAACCAGAACAGAGACAGCAAGCAGAGCTCATTTCATCAACATTACAGCTGTCAGCTGTGTGTGCTTGACCACATTTATAGCAGCGAGGTTTGGACCTACACTGGACTTTTGTGTGACCAAAGCGGCAACAACTGTAGCATTGAATAGTTGGGTATGTATAAAGTTCCACTGGTAAAGCATTATAGCAGATATATATTCGTTTTGGTAATACTTGACCATCAAAAGTAACTACCACTGTCTGTGATGGCTTCCATGTTGGTGTTCCTTCTACATAAGTTTTGTAATTTAATCTACGAATTTTTAGTATTTTACCACAACCTACCGGAACAGTGATGTTATCTTTTACCTCTTCAGGGGACCACTCAGCTGGTACTCCTCTGACTAGGCCCATGCGTGTTAAATTGAATGTTGGTATGAATGCTTTAAAACTGTTTTTGTTTTAACTATCATGCACTAAGAATGTATTAGCATTATCAAAATGTGTGAATGCAAGGGAGATTCTATTTCGACCTATTCTTTTCAGGCTGCCATTAACAATATTTGTGAAACATTGCTTCTGTAAAAATTTACCGAAGGCAATAGGATGTAGAGTAGTATTATCATTGGGACTGGTTTGTTCTCTTTGCACATGAACAATAAAGGGAGCTACATCCGTGGACTCATACATTGTCCTACCAATAGGTGGAGGGCGAGGACGGGTATCATTTCTATCAATAATCAAATTGTCCTGAGGGGGTGTCAAAACGGGCTTAGGGTTTGTAGAATTTTCGCGAATAGTACTATTTTCGACAGCTTTTTGTTCGGCAATTATATCTACATGTTCACAAACGCAATCGATTTCTTTTGGTTCAGAGGTTGAATTTCGCTTACGTCTGCGTTTGTTGCAATGTCTGCATACCTTGCTCGGACGGCTTCTTTTTAAAGATGGAGCAGATATCCATGACGATGATCCGTCAGTTTCCATACCGGATTCATTGGAAATAGTAACGAAAGCCTGGGTCAGGGGGCTCCTCCATTTCGAAAAAGACAAAAATTCACTTACCAGAAAAAATATACACTACACTATATACTAGAACTAAATAATATGTATATTATGTACAAAATAAGACTCTACTGACCACTATTTACACATAAAATGATAATTTAAAATTTACAAAATTTTACGCGCCCACCAAGTTTAACGTTTCCCGCGCTTTTTTTTCAATACAGGTTTTATTCTAATGCTAAACTCTTTGTCGCAAATATCGACCAATAAAATCTCGAGGAGTTTCATGCACAAAGAGTTTGTATGTCGACTATTATTTGCGTAAGGAAGATGTTTATGCATTGAGATGGAGATCGAATATATTGGTGTGTTATAAATTCAAACACCAAAACAGTGATTAAAAGGCCTTTTTATTCACTGTTTTCAGTGAATAAAATAAGCTTTTAAGAGTGGGAATGGTACCTATAAATGAATTTTACTTATTTGTTTGTTTTTATTAAGGCGCGGTCGTATCCTGATAATAGTAAAAAGTAGAATCTTTAAACATCTAGTGTAACAAAACAGATAGATAATAATCTATGAAAAAAATACTTAGGTTAGGACAGAAAAAGGCAAAGAGTAATAACTGAACAGAATTTATAAATATTACTCACTCTCTGCAGAAAAAAATCTTAAATAGGTCCATAAAAATAAACTTTCACGACCAAACTCTCAGAACTTTCAGCGATAACACTATATTATTTTTTAGTTAATACATAGCCAACCTATAGTACTAAAGTAGTAACCGGCAGTTTTTTCAATTGTAATAGTATATATCGAAAAATATAAAGAAAACGTACAAGATTAATGCATTTTCACATCACATCGTCTAATATAACACGCGATTTTCTACCTTACGTAAAGCATCGTAAATTATTTTAAAATTGAGGTTGGACCGCGTCTTAACGACAATTGGAGCGTCTTTTATACTTTACTTGAACAAACGCCTTGATTAGATTTGAACCTATGATTAGGTAGTTTACCTGATCAAATTGGATATTTTCTTAGTCCCAGCGTCCACCGCTTCGCTCAGTATTCTGACGAAATCATTTGCTACGTGCTGCTGACTTGTACCTGAAATAAAGCATACATACCTACCCACTTAGAAAAGGTACAACGACGTGCGAACCTATCTACTCGCGAATGCTTATGCAGCTGATGTCTACACCTAAACGACGGCGTGCCCGGGCGGGTCATCGTCCGCAAGTTGTACCTATTCTAAGCGGGTAGGTATGTCTCACGTATTTATTTATTGTTATCTATTCTGCGATGCATGGTGCATCGGGTCGTGCGTTCAGTCGCTCTATGGAATGTGGGTTCATAACAATAAAAAATGTATATAATTGTTTTCTTTTACTATAATGACCAGTTATCGATTCCAAACCGCCCCGTTCAATATTGTGCACTAATTAACAAATACCTTATATAAAAAAATATGTAGGTATGTATATATATGTATGTGGTTGTGTATGCTTATTACTACTGGACTCCGTAAACGAATTACGGATTTATTGAATTAGTTTTTAATACCCGAAAAATTTGTTAAATGTTTCTGTGGGCATAGACAATATTTACTTGATCAAAAGAATAAAAAAATGATGTTACCAGTAATCGCATCATGATGAAGTACCAGGCCTACAGCATGCCTCAGGAGGTGAAGTTCGTACGAGTCCCCAGCTCTAGCTATCACTGACAGCTGTTTCAGCACCTATAACATAGAGTTCGAAAAAATCCAACATTTTAGTCATTATTATCATAAAACTTCCATGAGAACTCATAGTTAAATGGTAAAACCGGCAGAATGCGGCCCTCGCTGCTAGACCACGCTTTCAATGAGGATGGGCATCAGTATAAAACAGTACTGCCCGAAAACCGGTCGGAGTATAACGACTAGATGCTAGACGTGAGTGTTTGTCGGTTTTACCATTTTTCTCATTGTTTTTGTTTAAAAGTATGTGCAATAAGAGAAGTGTCTTAAGAAATGAGGTCGCACGCGTGCTAATTTGCTGTTTTAATATAGTAAATAAAAAAAACTGTATAAAATGACTGCTAATATACTGTTTTTATTGTTGTATTCAGTTGAAGTTGACACTTTACAATTGCGTGACGGACAAATAATAGCTGGATGGGGCTGCCATGTAAACATCTGAATGTTAAACATTGCAACTTTTAGAGAGAAAAATTCACATCCTCGGACGGGATTCGAACCCGTAACCGTAACAACGTATAACCCGTATAGCTTTGAGAACATTATCCAACCGAAAGAAGAATTTTTAAAAATCCTTAAATATTGTTATGTCGCAATGACTACTGTTTCATAAGCAATAGTTACGCCCGTACAAACTAGGCCACATTATTCATATCTTGGTATTAACCGTATCTTCTCTAATAATAAAGATGAAAGATATGATTGTTTGTTTGTATGTAATGGATAAACGCAAAAACTACTGAACCGGTAGAATACATTCTTTTGCCAGTAGAAAGCTACATTATGCCTGAGTAACAAACTATATTTGATTTATCATCATTATCATCCTTAATCACGCGGGCGAAACCGCGGAGCGTAGCCAGTAATAAACTAATAAATAAATATGATGATTATATGTATATATAGGCTACGAAGAAATAATGTCAGGAAGCATAACTCAGAACAGATGCCACACAAAAAGTGGTCCTTCAAACCAAAACGACGTATGATTCCAAATACGAATTGATTCCAAGGTGACAAATAGATATGTTCGGTGATTGGTTTAAATTTCAGAAGGAAAGCAGGGATTGGTTCACGCGCGTGCTGCAACGTCTACTATGACAGCTGAGTCATAGCGGCGTGAACGATGTTATTGATTTAGCACAACTTTTATTGGGTCATTTTGTTAAGGCAGTTACTCTTCTTGATATTATTTCTTCGTAGGTTGTATTCAATTGAAGTTGACACTTGACAATTGCGTGACAGACAAATAATGGCTGGATTGGGCTGCCATGTAAACATCTGAATGTTAGTTCCGGGTAACGCCACGTCGATACTCATTTTGTGAATACTCTGTCCAATCCTAATTTTAAAACAATTTACGATGCTTTACATAGGGTTGAGAATTGCTTACCAGATTGGACGATGTGATAAGAAAATGCAATTGAACGTGCTAATACTTTTTTATTTATTTCGTACAAATGATTAAATTTACTGATAAAGGAGTCCATAGTTCACTAGTAAATTTCATTGGGAATTCGAATGTGATACATTCATTGATTTCCAATCCTTAATTTTAAAACAATTTACGATGCTTTACATAAAGTTGAGAATTGCTTACCAGATTGGACGATGTGATAAGAAAATGCAATTGAACGTGCCAATACTTTTTTATTTATTTCGTACAAATGATTAAATTTACTGGAAATTTTAACATTGATGTAATATATTTGTCCATAATTGAATAAAAATGTCTTTTCCCACGAAGCACGTAAGATAAATGGCAAAATTTAGGGAATGTTGCCGATTTTTTTCTATCGAGCCAAGTTTGCTCAATCGTGTATTGGCTCCCAAACTTCACAAAAACGTATATTTAATGTACACTACGGTTCTTTTTCGAATTTTCGTTAATAGGTTTAAGCGTCGAAAAACTATGTTTTCGCGAAGTCAATTCATGAAGTTTGGGCGAAATCTACACTAATTACGCCTTAATGTATGTTTCTGCAGTTTTCACGTATATAGTAATACCATTATAGGTTTAGGATTGTTAAGGCGCTGCAAGATTAAGCTTTTAGGTATTTTTTCACCCCCTCGTGAAGCACTGGCCGTGACAGGAATAAGTGTGCTACGTAAACACGATCACTTTTTCACAGTTTTAATATGTTTAAAATAAAAGAAGCCATAAAGATAAAAAAAATAGATATTTCTGTAATTTACCGTTAAGTATTGTAATTTTGAGTGTAGGTAGACAATGTGTAGAAAATCATACAAGTTTTTGTATATTCAATGAATTGAAGCCCTCGTAGCGGAGCTTGACTTGGCGATCTTAACCGATCAACAAGTTAAGCAACACTTTCTGCGGTCAGGAGTTGGATGGGTGTGTTCTAGTGGGATTATTTAACTGAGCGCTTCCGTGCTTCGGAGGGCACGTTAAGCCGCCGGTCCCGGTTGTTTGTCTTAGGACAACAGTCGTTAGGCTATGTCGAAGGCCTTCGGGCGGCCTGAAAACTTCGACATGGGTTGGCCACTAACCTATCCACCAATCCGCACAGGGCTTGCGTGGATTATAGCCCATCGAGTCCCAGCAGTAGGAACAAAATGGGCTGATAATGATTATTCATGTGATTACCTCCTCAATCGCCTTAGAAAGATATAGTAATAATTCACCGTTTTACTACAACGTGACTTAGACAGGACAGTGACTCAATGATATACTTATTTATGTGACTGTGATCTGATTCTAACTACCATTAATTATAATTATAATTAATTAAGAATATATAAATAATAATAAAAAAATAATAATAAGAAATTCAGAGCAAGTAACAAAAAGCTCCAAAGGCACGCCGTTAGTAGCGCTCTAGTGAAACCGCAGCACACCTCTCGACACCCATTAGCCATTCACACCAACGTTGCCCCTTTTGTCACCATTGATCGTGGCTCTTATGGGCGGCCCGTTTAGTGGGTGGCAAGTCACCACCTGCCTAAATATTTTAAAATGAGACTGAATTGGTAGTTGCCGTAATCTCGTCAATAGCTTACTATCGCATACTTATCACTAATAAGTTCATACCAATAGCCATGCCATTTTACCCTATTTTGTAATAGTTATAAGTACCATGTTAACCTTCATCCAAATTTTTTTCGGTTTTTTATACTCCTTTGTATTTGCTATACCAAACAGGCCTCTAAGTGTTGGCTACAGCCCCACTTGTGCCTTTGTGAAGGGCCGGATTAAATCCGTGAATTTGTTTTAATAAAAGGAATAATAATAAATAATAATACGAACTAAATTAATTACTACTTATTAATTACTACTTCTATTATAATATAAATATCACTTTATTCACAACAGTACGTAGGTTAACGGAATGGCAAATGTTTATAGAATTTTTACTTCCTTGAAGTACACCACTTCGGATAGTTCACCATAGAATACTATATTGACAGTTTGTAATTACTTACACTATCGATTGACACCGGTTTTATCACTGGCGGAAAACATTTTTGTTTTTCAAGATAGCGGACGGTAGGTATGCCACAGATGCACTATGCTATTAAGACCCGTGTTCACCAACACATGTTTAAATTGTAAACGGATGTTTAATTCTTAAACGCCTGTTTAGCAATAATTTGCTGTTCACCAAGCAGTAACCATTGATCCGTAACCGGCTGTTTAAATTAAACGATGTCTTTGACCTTGTTTAACCATTGGTTATTGTTTATTTACGTAAATATGTCAGATGCTCTGAATTATATCTTTGAAGAAAATAATGTGTTAGATGATTTTGAAGATATTGAGCGAATTCTACGCGCACCCCGTGTTTTCCAAAGTTGACACAATTATTTAGAGGAAATGACGTTACAAGATTTAGTTTATACAAACATAGTGCCTTTGAATTACTTAATTTAATTTAAAGAAAGTTGAAATATAATATAATCCATAATCACTTGAATTTTAAATTAAAATTACCACGAAACGACTCTGACGCAAACTATACACATGTAACTTCGAATCAAACTTTGATATTACCATAAAAAAGGTGCTGAATTAGAAAGACATACAACTTGTGAACATACCATTGACTTATCAAGCATTACATTTTTTAGTTTATTAATATTACCTTACCATATTTGAATGTAGCTCGGGTAAATGTAAATGGTACAAGATACGCTACCATCTTTTCATAGTCATATTATACCATTCATTCATTTACGACTCATTTGTTCAAAAACGCTCGATTAGTTAAACGTTCGCTTTAAAAAGATGGTGTACACCAAAAAAACGCGACACGTTTAAACAACTGTTTAAGTTTAAGGGAGCGATTAGGTAATCAATGGTTAATTTGTAGTTGGTGAACTCCAGCCTTAGTCTCTAAGTTAACCATCGTTTTCGGTACAGGGTAAAATAATGGATTCATATGTTCAATCACTTTATTACTACCTGTCGTTCATTCAATGGATCCCCATCACTAAATCGTTTTCTTGTCTATGGTTTTGTTTATTTACCTTTGTTTTCAGGTAAGTATGAACAGACTTACGTACCTAACTTAAAGGGAAATAAATGTAAAGCTTTCACATGTCTATCAAAAAACCTACCTGCAAAAAAATATGTGCCTTCCTAGCGAAGTACTTCAGGCTGGGTCGAGACGTGTAGAATCCTGTCCAGTAGGTTGATGCATCGCTGCCGTAGGGTAGGTGGTCACCCTGACAATGAGGAATAATTATGAACCGACTTAAAAAAGGAGGAGGTTCTGTGTTCATCTGTATGTATTTTCTACCGACTTCCAAAACTGAGGAGGTACTCAATTCGACTGTTTGTTACCTCATGACTTATCGTCGGAATTATGACCGGTCATTGCTCCTTAAACAAACACCTGTTTAATCTAGGTGTTACAGACAGCCCCCTATGCAGAGGCTGCATGGAGGCGGAAGAAACAGCTGCGCATCTGCTCATCGAATGCAGGAGCGTGGCGGCACAAAGGGCAGCTAACCTCGACTCGCCGAGGACAGTGTGGGAAGCCTGCGCCAAGCCGAAGGAGCTGCTGGCTTTCCTGGGCGACACCGGGTGGCTGGACTGATCAGCGTCACCCGGCTATCACGCAAAATGGGCCGCGCCACAGCGGCCTGGTTGCGGAAAAGAGCCAGCCCACCAAGTACCAAGTACCAAGTAAGTACCTCATGACTTTCGATTGGGTGAACCGATTCTCAAAAATATTTTTTGTTTGAAAGCTGGTGCTTCTTGTGTGGCGTAACTACTGTGTCTAATCTATACTAATATTAGAGGAAAGATTTGTGTTGTTGTTTTTGTATGTATTGAATAAACTCATAAACTGATGGACCATAAACTCTATCACCATTAGAATGCTACATTACCCTTAAAAGTAGCATAGGCTATCTTGTTGAAGTCGGTACCATGATAGTTCAATAGTATCTAATAAGTATTATAATATTGTGTGCATGGTACCGACTTCGACAAGTTATTTCACATGAAATTTAAAAAAATAATTAATGGATAAATTATAAACAGATAGGTAGTACTGGTTTAAACAAATGGTTTATTGACATTATCAAATTTGTAACTTTTATTATATTCTGACATTTGAAATTGACAATATTAGAATATGGTATATAAAAATTTGGATTTATCTTGTTATTAATAATATGTTCGATTCTAAATTTGATGTACGCCATTTATATGTTATTTTATTTGAAGCTAACATTGTAATTTTATTTAAAATGACTTTTCTCATTTAAGAGCCATTTCACAAAATCACTCTACTGAAGTTTAGGTAAATGCCAGCGCATCGCTTACACAGGCGAAAGAAGTGACGACGGAATAGCGTGACTGTGAGTAACATATTTTGATACTTGCACTCATTTTAAAAACTGTGGCTTTGGAATGAGTAAACAATCAATTTCTTGTCGATCGAATTTATAATCATTTAGACTTATGTTAAATATTTTTTCGTGTCTAACAAAGCAGAGTTAATATCATATTTTAACTGAGATCAGATTAATTGAAGAATGTACTTTCTTTTGATATAATATCAGTTTGGAATTACACTTTATTTAACGCAATAAATCGTGTTAAACTGCTGATATAATTCGTGGAAATTGGCGAAAGATCTTAATTTTTTTTTCTATAATGATGATCAATTATCGATATTCTAGTACACTGTGTGTCAACAAGATTATATTCCTGATGAATAGATTTTTTTGTTTAGTTAATTTGATGAGTTTTTATACAAGAGATAGAACTCTGAAGTTTGCTATATTCCATTTAATTCGTAAAACGAGGTGCGGGAGATTGGTCACTACAAAATAATTAAAGTTATGCTTGTAAATGTGGTACATTAACTGAAAAGAGGACAGATTGTTCTATTTATTTCAATTATTCAACTATTTGTGAATCTTTCCTATGATAGTAAATTAAGCGCTTAAAATCTACGATTACGCGCATTAAAATGTGAAATGCCTCTTAAGTAATTATTCTTTATGGAATTGTGTGATTAAACGACATCGATCGATGCTTCTGTAGTTCCAAATTTCTTTTATACGCCGATGACCTTAAATTATACAAAACCATCAGCAATGTTTCAGATTGCATCTCTTTACAGGGAGACTTAAACAGACTTTCCACCTACTGCACAGACAATAAACTCAACCTAAGCATTCCTAAATGTAACACCATTACTTTCACAAATAAGAAAAATGTTGTCACGTTTTCATATAATATTTGCAATATCCCTCTGAGCAAAGTGACTTCACTAAGAGATCTAGGTGTGCAACTAGACAGCCATCTTCGCTTAGACTTGCAAGTAGAAAACATTGTGAATAAAGCGTTTAAAATGTTTGGTTTTATTATGCGGTCATCAGGTAATTTCAAAAGATACTCCACATATCTCTACTTATATAAGACGCTAGTACGCCCTCAGTTAGAATATGCTGTACTAGTCTGGAATCCGTATTACAAGAAATACACAACCGCAATCGAGAAGGTTCAACGAAAGTACCTGCGCGCTATGAATTTCAAATGTTTCCGTTCCTATTCCACTTACACAAAACTACTCAATAAGTATAATTTGCTATGCCTTGATTCGCGACGTAGGTATCTAGAAGCTGTTACGTTATATAACGTTGTTAATAACAATTTTGATTGTACAGATCTAGTTAAAAAAATATGTTATGCTGTCCCAAGATCAATCAACCAAAGAGGAACCCGTGATAAAACACTTTTCGCACTGAATGCCTGTCGCACTAACTCAGGACTTCGTGTACCTATACGGCGTATGTTTGAGTCTTACAATAAATCATTTCAAAGTATAGACATTTTTGCTTGTTCCTTATATAAATTCAAAAAGCTGCTCTTTGCATCACTTCTAAAAGACGACCTTGCACTGTGCTCGTCTACATAATAATTGTAGCTTGTCAGTTATACTGTTATGTATGTTGTTTCAAAAAACTAATACAATTGTTTTCATTTTTATTTTTATTTGCTGTTCATTTGAACCGCCTTACACTTATTTAGTTCAATATGTGGACGATGTTGTGGACTACATTATTAATAATTTTATTTTGTACTTAGATGTAAACAATATGTAAGATGTAGTTGTTTATTGTTCCTATATCAATAAAATAAAATAAAATAAAATGGTTAAACGTTAGTATCATTATAATTTTTTTTATTGTAATTTAATTTTCTTATGTCCATTTGCACACCATGTTATATGGTAGAATGTCAAAGAACCTATATAACCTGTAACATCACACATTTGTCTGTAGATAAATTGTTAACTACATTCTGCAAATAAATCATTTGAATTTGAAGTCGGTAATTTTTTTTTTTGGTAAAAACACATTTTTCATCCTTTATGTGACCTACTTACGGGATTGATTGTCATTCACCGTCAATGACGGTATCATCCCTTTTCAGTTATTGGAGTGTAACTTTAAAACTGCTTGACCGAATGTCATGAAATTTGAATGGGACCACTCGGAACTACTTATACTCTTCCAACTAAAAATAATTTTGAGAGTCGGTTCACAAAGGGGAGAGAAATCGGTGAACACACATTAAACAAGTATACACACACATACAACCGCACACACTAAGAATTTGTAAAAAACGTAAGTTGTTGTATTTGTTTAACTTACTTTGCATTGTATAACTAAATAACTTTCATCAAAAATTTAATTTAATTTAATTTGATTTAATTTAATTTAATTTAATTTGATTTAATTTAATTATTTCGTGTTACGATGTACTATACTAAGGAAGAGCGGGGACTCCTATTACAGGCATATCTTGCTTAAAGGGAATCCCCAATGTTTTATAATTCTAAAAACTTGTGAACCGAAATAAATAATTTTAATTTTAATTTAATTTTAATTTAATTTTAATTTAATTTTAATTTAATTTTAATTTAATTTTAATTTAATTTTAATTTAATTTTAATTTAATTTTAATTTAATTTTAATTTAATTTTAATTTAATTTTAATTTAATTTTAATTTAATTTTAATTTAATTTTAATTTAATTTTAATTTAGTTTTAATTTAATTTTAATTTAATTTTAATTTAATTTTAATTTAATTTTAATTTTAATTTAATTTTAATTTAATTTTAATTTAATTTTAATTTAATTTTAATTTAATTTTAATTTAATTTTAATTTAATTTTAATTTTAATTTAATTTTAATTTAATTTTAATTTAATTTTAATTTAATTATAATTTAATTTTAATTTAATTTTAATTTAATTTTAATTTTTTTTTTAAAACAAGTAAAATTTTAAAAATTTAATACTGACTTCCATTCTATTGGAGTGTAACTCAAAAACTACTGGACCGAATTTGATGAAATTTAAATGAGATTGATGATTAAATGTATTATTAAATGTCGTCCACCGACACGGTGGACAGACGACCTAAGGAAGGTCGCAGGACGACGTTGGATGCAGGCCGCTTCCAACCGGTCCTTTTGGAAAATCATGGGGGAGTCCTATGTTCAGCAGTGGACGTCCTACGGCTGAGATGATGATGATGATGATGATTAAATTCAAACAAAAAAGAATTTAGAAATTCGGTTCACCCTATCTAAAGTTATGAGGTAAAAACTTAAAAAAAACAGTCGAATTGAGTACCTCCTCCTTTTTCGGTCGGTAGAAAAATAGTATAAAGGTAGTATATTATATGATCATACCTTTTCAGTATAAATAGCTTTATCCCTCCTTCCATACAAATAAATGGCTTTCAAATAACACGACGGTGTCGAATAGAAGATGTTAATGTCCGATAAGTTGGCCGGATGAGTGTTCACGTGACTGAAACAGAAAAATATAGGTATTGCAATATTATAATTGTTAGCAACGTAGAATTAAATTTATACAAGGAGCCTTGTCTTCAGCCCGAACCAGCCTCAGCCCCCACAATAATATATAGCTTAGTGGTAGCTTAGCGGACATAGCTTAGTGATGGTGAGGGTCATCAGCCGGTTCGGCAGCCGCAGGTTCCAAGAATACCCCCCGGCTATGTCCACCGGTTTTTCCCCCATTTGTGAACAATTGTCAAAATTATTTATTATTTTAAGATAGTATATTTCATCGAATTCGGTCAAGTGGTTTTTGAGTTACACTAACTGAAAAGTGTTTCGCCTATCTTCATGATATTATAATTGACAGTGATTAAAAAGCGATCTGTAATTAGCCAGAGTCACTAAAAAGGATGAAATGTTTTTTAAACTAAAAATTTAACCGACTTCAACATCAAAAAGTGTATAATAATTTGTGGAAGTCAGTACCATGTGCGCAATATTGTGATACCAGGTATTTTACTTTTGGATTATCATGATACCGACTTCAACAAGTTATTTCACACTTTTTGGTCTTGAAGGGGGTTCCATTTTTAGTTATTTTTTATAACTTTTACAACTTTTGCGGTTCTGGCGAGACGTCAATTTCTAAGGCACGTTTTTTTCCTGTATCTAGATTATATTAAATATATTATTAAAGTTATTATTGTAAAAATATACTTGATAAGTTTGTCCATATTCATGAACCAGTTGGCAGCGTTCTGATACGTGAAGTCACCACCCATCGTCACCAGGATGTTGTCGTGGTCGTAGTACTTCGCCTGCCGCTCTATATGCGATATAAACTCGTTCACCTGTCAAATGTCAAAATAATCATCATCAATACTCATCACATCAATCATCATACCAATACAAATTTATAGCATCATTCACAGTAGGGTGACTCAATCGTACATTGATTTCTAAATCTAATTGTCTAAACAGATAGGAACTACATGTCATGCATAGTACCAGGTAATCATGAACTAGTAAGCGGTTGCTCATTAGAAAATACTGTTCTGTAACCTCCTACTCCTCTTAGGAGTGTGTTCCATTCGAATGATTTATTTACCGGGAACGACAATCATGATCACACTCAAATAAGCTGTTTCTTCGGGATTTTTCGATAAAAACATAATTTTCGTTGAGATCGTCTATACCAGAACGACTTTTGCGTCAAAATATGGATCAAAATTCAAACGTCATCCGATTCGTTTGTTAAAGGGCTAGGTTTTGCGGTTTGCTAGGAGAAGAAAACTACAAACTTCAATTAATCAACTTTCGAAATAATCTAGATTTAATTAAAGGCAATATGAGCAAAGGATCTAAATAATAAAAGAAAATCAATAATTAATTAACAATCTGAACCTAAAACTCAGAGATCTGTCAAAAATTACAAGAATACATTATAACAATTTTTTCACTCCCGGATTCAATGTGGTCATTCTTAACGTGTCTGGATCTGGGTCGAAAAGTATTAAAAACGCTCATGGGGTTAATCGTGTGTGAAACGGTGAACTTGGGTAAAATATAAGAAAATTATGAAAATTACAGTGAATGGAACACACCCTTAGACAGAAAATTATTTTTATATCAACAAGCAACAGATCTATTTATTGCCCAAAAGAAATGCGACCGAATCCTCGCCGATATCAAACTTCCCGACATCCGTATACCTAACTTCCACTCTACGTGTACGACCGTTCTAAGTTAATAAAAGATTTTGACCTTATCTTGTAATACTTATTGGAAAACTGTAAGTTTGTCAAGAAATACCCGCAATTCTTTACAAAAAAGCTAGTAATCGCAACTATCCAATACGATCAAATTATAAACAAAAACTGAATTTACAAAAATCAAAATTAGCAATGCATAGCTCTGGTCCAAACCCTATGGCCGTAAAATTTATAATAAACTAGCAAACCCTGCGAACTCCGTTTCGCCACCAGATGGCTTCGTTTTATGTAACATTTTGTTTGGCGCCATCTACTTAAAATATTGGTTTGTAGTACATGCTATGTATCAGAGATGGCGCTGTATGTGAAAAAAGATTTTCCCGCTTTTCTTTTTAATTTTTTTCCTGAATTTTCTTTACTATAAACCTCACGGAGCCCGAGACCTTTCCAACGAATGCAAAACCGTGTAAATCGGTTCGTGCGTTCTGGAGTTATAGCGTCAGGAAGGAAAACCCGACTTATTTTTATATAGTAGATTACCGGTTAACTACAAGATATTAAAAATGAGTACATATTTACAAAAACGTTAAAAAAGTTACTTTTGACGAAATTCTACTAAAGCTTTAATGAATAGTTTGATGACAAAACAATTATTATAGAATAGATCGGCCCGCCCCGTACAATGTTGCCATACCCACTGAGGGTTATTATGAAACACACACAACAAAATATGTATAATTAAGACCTGCATTGTAAAATTCATAATGTTGCAATTAATCTATTGAGTAGGTATGGACTATAAGAACTTTGAATCACTTACACCTGCTTGGTGAGACAAAGTTGGCAATTTTAGAGAGGAAAGAATACATTCACTAGGAAGTATTTTTATTGAATTATGAATTTTTTTATAAAATAAAACTTTATATAAAAATTATTAAAGTAAAAATAAAAACTAATCTATAAGCCCCATGGTGGGGCAAAGTGGCCAAAAGTAAATTTAAACCAGCATCTTCTGACAACCCTTGAAAGACGACACTGCTAGACTGTAAACACACTTTTATCGTATAAAGCTTGTCAACATAGACACCGAATCCTGTCCGAAGACATTATAATTTATCTCTTTAAACTGTACTGAAAATAAACAACTGTTTGAGCTGTGTCTGGGTGTGTATACTGTATATGTATCTATATAAGTATGTCTTGTTGTGTCTACCCCAATATCAGTTAGGAACTCAGTTCTCGAAGTTGTTGACGAATACATCTACCTGGGACAGACAGTCAAACTAGGCAGATCCAATTTCGAGAGAGAGGTCAATCGTCGGATCCAACTCGGCAGCGTTCAGGAAACTCCGCGAAGTCTTTTCGTCTAAAATACCTCAGTGCCTCAAGACAAGAGTCTTCGACCAATGTGTGTTACCAGTGTTGACTTATGGCACTGAAACGTGGTCTCTTACTATGGGCCTCATAAGTAAGCTCAAAGTCGCACAACGAGCTATGGAGAGGGCTATGCTCGGGGTTTCTCTACGTGATCGAATCAGAAATGAGGAGATCCGTAGAAGAACGAACCGACAGCCCAAAAGATTAGCCAGTTAAAGTGGCAGTGGGCAGGGCACACAGCACGCAGAACATCTGTTCTCCGGTTCTGTTCCGGACGATGAGCCCATAAGGTTCTGGAATGGAGTCCACGGACCGGCAAGCTCAGCGTCGGTCATCCACCAACACGGTTGGATGCAGGGACAGACGACGTTGGATGCAGGGCGCTTCCAAACGGTGCTTTTGGAAAATTATGGGGGAGGCGTATGTTCAGCAGTGGAATTCCTACGGCTGAGATGATGATGAAGTATGTCTATCAGTCATCAGGTTACATAGTACAAACCTATGTCTAGTTTGTGACCTAAAGACTTTGTGCGGATGTTGTCCCATGATATTATTAGTACCTGGATGACCGAGCTTCGCTTGTAAGTAACAATAGATTTTCTTGGTCTAACCTCTGCCTCAACCCAAACAATTATTTTCTTAGTGTTGCTTAACAACTCCATCTATTGTCAAGTAGTTTTAGCGTGGACGTTTCGGTAAAACAGTTTAGTACAGCAGTTTTTCATTGAAAACACGGATGAAACGACGTTTTCTAAAAATGAAACCGAGGTCGATTTATTACCCCCGAAACCCCCTACATGCCAAATTTCATGAAAATCTTTGTAGCTTTTTCTGAGATCTAGATTATGTGTGTCGCGCGTACACCATGTGTACGTACAAAAAAGTGCTATGCCATGTTACGTGTACACCTAATGTATACTCATTTTTATGCCTCTGGTTTGTAACAAATTTTATCAGATCAAATGCACTCCATCGGTATAAACTTTTAGTTGGTCAAACTAATCAAGTGTAGTATTTTTATCTGAACTGTTATTCTTATTTCGGATAGAAACTGAAAGAAGTAGACACTGAACGGGTTATAGGTATTAGATATTTGAGTTAATTTTACGTACCCTGGTGTCAGCATTGTAAGTAGGACTGTCGACATCATCAATGACAGGTTCGTCTCCACACAGCCAGTCGAAGCAGAATCCACTGGGTGCGTTGTAGAGGTTAAACATAGCGTGTGACATTATGTCGGACATCTTGCCTGTGAACAAGATATTTTGAAAAACATAAAACAGCTACTAAACTAACTAGCGGTTCTGTGAGAACAGTAGACCTCGCGTGCCCTTACAACCATGCATACTTCCTCTGTCGAACGACCCACACTCGATAGAAATTCCATTGTTATACTGACGTTTGACAGGTGAGGGGACTTTTTAAACCGACACTTTCCTTTGTCTGATTGGTACCTATATAAAGATGAAAATTTTCAGGAAAATATCTGAAATTTATCAGTCCATATTTACCGTTATAGCAAACTTCCCACTTCTCTGTTTTAGGTTTTTTGCGCAGCCTCTTGACTTTCAATCTGCACAATGTGTAGAATGAAGTCGTTAGTATACCCCTCAAATTAAATTGAAATCCATCTTAATATAAAGCTACAACAATCTTCCCCCCTTTTTCCTCTATTTTACCACAAATCAGAAAACGCGATCGTCATAAAATTAAAGAAACTGAAAAATACCTCAAAACCTTTTACAGCCTATTCCGAAACTAAGACTCTTTATACTATTATACTCGTACTATATAGGTACTATTTATAGATAAGAGTAAGTTGTGGGCACTATTGCTTCGTAGTAGGATATCTAGGATTACGGTGGTACCTGCCAAGACGGCCTCTTACACAACATACCTAACTCATATTAAAAAGGGATTCCTCACTCCTATGATTCATTCCGACGATGGAAGGAATATTCTTTAAATCCGTTCCATCACGGAGTATATAATATTTCAGAGATGGTTAGTTAATATTATATAATATAACTCATTGTAACACCATAGTACGTAAAAAAAGATTCGCTAATTCTGTCAACAAAAACAATAAGCAAAACTGAAAACATATAATTGGTTAGACATCTCATCGGCGAAGGGAATATCGCCGCATCTCATGGAAGGACTTTGAGGTTACGTAGTAACTTATTTAATCTGTGTTTGAGGGCAGCATTACCCACGTGTGTATGAAGATACCCGAAAATCATCCATATAATATACATAGTCTCCGGGTGGAACCTATCTCGTGACATACTAATTAATGACTCTGGATCATGTTTACGCATAGAGCAAAAGAGTAATGAATGAAACTAAAGAGTATTGGCACTCTTCTGCAAGTATTCATCAGCGATACAAGCAATTAGTGGGCGTTGGTTCAGAATAAAATCATAGAAAACAGTTACGTTACCCAGAACCTCACTCCCTCTCCACATGAACTCCATCCTGTCCTCCTCCATCATTGCTTCTCTTTCTTTGTAATCCACTCGACCTGGAAAAAATATTCCAAAGATAGTAAAGACATCAGACAGAGATCACAGAGAAAATTTTTGGGGAAAGTGAAAAGAAAAATGGGGGAAAAGGGACCTCCAGTTCCGTAGGCGAGTACCCTTTTGTAAATTCTTACACATGATCTCCGGTTGGTACTGATGAAGTGACAAAAGGTGTCAAAAAGTGACAAGCCAGGTAGAGGAATTGTTCTTGAAATATCCATATTAATATCACTGTAGTACCAGATGTTCAGCCTTAAAGACGTAGTGTAAAACCTCTACTTTGTGTGGCTTCAAGGGTGATGTGATCCAGTGAAATTACTGATGCAATGAGATTTAACAACCTACGTATCGGAATAACGAGCACTGTGCATTTCCGGACCAGACTTTGACGCTTACGAAGCTATGTCGTACTGTAAACTGTGTCTGACAGGCATGGTGCTTACAATCAGACAAGAAACAATTAGTCCGTACTCATCATCATCATCATTAATATCAATAAATCATCAAATGACCCTCTGTTGAACGTATACCTCCCCAATAAATTTTCAAATTGACCGTACTAAAAAGAATTTAAAAACTTGCGAATTCATTTGGTCATGATATTCAGATGATAGTTCAGGAGTTTGAAGGTCAGGGTTACCGATCAGGCCATCGCCAGTTAACTCGAACCTCAGATTTGAGCTTTAGATGACGGTAACATTATGAGGAAATCCAATCCTACCTTCGACTGCATCATTCCTGATCATCAGATGAGCTAACTTTCAAGTGCAGGTCTGTCAATTATAATTATAATAGTCTATGAACTTATGAGTCATAATGACCTAATTATGTGTAGAAGGAGATGGAATAAGAAGAAATTTAAAAAATGAGTAAAGAACAAGTACAATTTGAAAAAAATAATTTTGACTTCCTATCTATTCTGTTATTGGAGTGTTTCTTAAAAACTACTAGACTGAATTTGATGAAATTTAAATGGAACCTCACGGGAAGCATCATCTTTCAAACAATAAAAGAATTTTGAGAAGCGGTTCACCCAGTCGAAAGTTATGAGGTAACAAACATTAAAATTTTATATTATAAAATTATGTAAAGAAGAATCACGAGATTGTATTGTTTGCAGATGATACTTCACTGTTATTTAAAATTAAAAGGCAGTTATTAAACTATGACGATGTTAACAATGCATGAGCTAAAGTTGTGAATTGGTTCAATACAAATAATCTTTTCCTCAATGAGAAGAAAACTAATTGTATAAAGTTCTCGACACCAAATGTGAGACAAGTAGAATCCAATATACAATTGAATGGAACAGGGTTGGACCTTGTGGAGTCAACGGTCTTTTTAGGAATTACTATAGACGCAAAATTGCAATGGGGTCCCTACATAAAAAAATTGTCTAGTAGGCTCAGTTCAGCGGCTTATGCTGTTAAAAAAATTAGACTATTAACTGATGTAGACACAGCTAGAATAGTTTATTTTAGTTATTTCCATAGCGTTATGACTTATCGCATACTGCTCTGGGGATGTTCTGTAGATATTAATTCCATTTTTATACTGCAAAAACGGGCTATACGAGTGATCTACAGGTTAGCTCCCAGAGTTTCCCTTAGACAGAAGTTTAAAGACATAAACATTCTAACTGTTGTCTCTCAGTTTATCTATGAAAATCTAATGTATGTAAAGAAAAACATTAGCAGTTTTGATAAAAGGAGTGATGCTCATTCCATCAACACGAGAAACAAGCACAAGCTATCCGTACATGTAACGCGTCTCCACAGAATAAGTCATTCTTTTATGGGACAATGTATACGATTCTATAATAAAGTTCCCAATGTTATCCGATATTTGCCTATTAATAAGTTTAAAATTACTATTAAAACTAAACTCTGTCAAAAAGGTTATTACAAAATTTCGGATTACTTGGAGGATAAAACAGCTTGGGACTGATCACTCCAGGATCTATCTACTCGTGTACTAAGATGTCAAAGTTTAGCGTGTCTTGCGCTACTGATACCATTATTATGTTCTCTTTTGTAAGGCAACACACTGGAGCTAATATCTGTAGTACCTAAGTAAAAACTTTGTAAAAACATCTATATAATAAGAATGGCCCCGAGTTTCTTGCCGCTTCTTCTCGGTAGGCTCTATATATTTTGGAACGCGGCGGTAGTCTTTAAAGTACATTATAATGAAAAATTTACGTTCATAAGTGCGTTTTTGATGCCTAAATTGAATAAATGATTTTGAATTTTAATTTGAATTTGAAAAAAACAGTCTGAGTACCTCCTCCTTTTTTGGGATTCGGTAGACAATAGGAGTGTATAAAAAAGCTCGTACAAACCTAAGAAAAGTCCATCAAAGCCCATCTGAGCCAGCAACGAGGCCTGCTCTCTCGTATGTCCATAGGTATCGATCTGCCACGCTGCTTTGGGTTTACCACAGGGGCCTAGAGTGTCATTTAGTTTCCTAAAACATAACATGGTTATTTTGATTGCAATCATTTCAATTTTAAGTTTTATGAATTTTTGTTTTATCAATAAATGTTTTAATTTCTATGCGAAACCAACCACGTCCAAATAAGATAAAAATCTACAGCAGTCCCAACTGATGACGCTATTTTCTCTAACGACGTCCACCACTTATAGGACGGTTAAAGGTTTTGGCACTAGGGCTAAAGCTCACCCCCCCGAGTGTTCCCGCCTTGCCTTGACGGGGGGGCTCAGTAGCCGTGGCTTGGGTCACCACGGTGAAGCTAAGAGGAACCAATGGGCCTGCCAGTGATAGCCGATAGCTGGCGGGCCGGAGGTGGGACCGCTCCTATGGGCTTTGCCCTCCAAGTCCACACGGAAGCGGTCACTGTAGGTAGCGGTGGTGTATGGGCGCCACTGCAACTGAGGCGGGCTGCGGTGTCGTATGGGCGGCACCGCGGCAGAGAGTTAGGGGCCGCGGCGGGAGAGGAGTGCTGGTGTTACGGTCAGCCGCTCTCCCTGCCTTCCGCGGCCTTGACGGGGCCGCCACCGTTAGATGGCGGACGCGGTGGGGTCGCAAGGGAAGAGGACTGTCGGTATTGAGAGGCGCCGCTGTCCCTATCCTCTGCGGCCGAAGTAGCAGGCGGTGGGGCTACTCACCTGACCCATCGTAGGGGGACTTAGAGCACCCAGACTCGAGGGAGTCTGGGGTCCATTTGCAGGCTAGGTCCCCCGTGGCGGTTGCGGCACTCCAAGTGTTCTGGCGTGCTGCAAGAGAGAAGGGTCCGGCAACGGACAACCGCGGCGGGATCGCGGTCGTGTGCGAAATCTGGCCTGCGTTCCCGCCAAAAGCGGCAGTGACGGAACACCGCAGAGGTGATTGAATCAACTTCTTTCAGTTTCTATGGAAGATATTTTTACAAATGGGTGTAATCCCAATAAACATTCAAATACGTAAGTGAACTCGAGCACACGCTGATACACGCATACGCGTTCAGTACCATTTCGAGAGCAAATTTTTTGATTTCATCATTTGCGAGGTCTCGCGAGTAACTTAACTATCATGTAAGAAAATATTTATCATGTTTTTTCTTTTTCTTTTTTTAAATCAAAGTGACTCCCTCTCGCCTGATGGAAAGCGGAGATGGAAACAAGAAGCAATGACCATTATTGAAGCCGTTAGCTACGTTACTCGCCACCCCTATGATGACCTGACAGATGCTTTTTCACGCCCCGCTTGAAAGACCCAGGGTCATAGTTGCAAGTTAAAACGTACACCAGCAGAGTATGCCATAATTTAGTTACAAAACATAGGTACGAACTGCCAAACTTTTTGGTTAGTAGTAAGAAATTTTGAACAGTATGAATGACATCCTAGGCCGGATCGAGTAGTTCGGGATCGAAATGGTGAGGAAGGAATAAGATTAAAAAGCTCTTCAATCAATCTAAGAATTCGTGTAAGTAATTACCTGAGTCCCCAAGTCCACAGATCAAGTGTTTGCAGATAGGAAACTGTAGCGGAGTCAGAGTGGGTCCAGCCACCGCCTGCGAACTCCACTCTTCCATCTTGTACTAACGACCTGATAAACCAAGTACATTATTATAGAAAGGGAGTAAAATTGTATTTTAGTAGGGTCACAATGTCATCAAATCATAATGGCACCATATTGATTGATGTCATAGTAATTTTATTACGAACGAACTCACGAAATAGATGACTGTGGTTTTCAAACTAGGCCTAATTTATCACATAACAGTAGCGACTCACTTATTTAAAAACTAAACTAAACTAGCAACATAAATTTTAATTATGGTAGGCCTTATTCTAAAACAAAATCAAAATTAAGAAAAATAAATAAAACATGAAAAATAAAATTAATTAAAATAAAATTTACACTTAAATTGAAGCATGTAATACTTAGAATGACATTTCTAAAAATAGGATTACCTACTCAATTAAATCTTGGGAAATTTTACGTTAGTTTAGCGAGCACCAAGTTACGTGACGACTAATTTGTCTAAATATACTTACAATTAAGGAGAAAATCTAGTGTTTAACTAGATATTTTCTGTACCATCGTTCGAAATTTTTTGGATGTCAGTTTAATCTTAATAAGAACTGTCCCAATTTAGCGATTTTAGTCTAGAGAATGCCTGCAAAATCGACACCGATATGTTTTCCCAAAGTGTTGTCCTAAAACGAGTTTATTTTTTGTTTATTTCTTAAAGTAAGCAAGTATTAGATCACAGTACCTGAATGTGGCTCTGGTGTTTGGACGCTGCTCCTTCCACCAGCGCCAGAAGAACGCCGTCTCTGAGAAGGTGAACCTATAAAATCAAAAATTATTTTTATCAGAAGTTTGATTGGGTTTACAGGAGGATTCATAACTTTAGTGCAGTTAACTGATCAGACGATTAATATACAAACTACCTTTGCCCATGTAAGTTGCATTGCCACCCAGAGGTTACAGCTGTTTTTTTCATAATATCGGCCTGCATAAACAATAGGGAATTATGCATACAATTTTAAAACAAGAATACTTTTGAAAGTATTGAAATGATTTCTTTTTAAATAATATATAAAATACGGATTAAATTTGACCTGTTAGAACGCCATTATTCGCTTGCTTTAGATGACATCACAGATTACGTTCAGTGTTGTTTACTAACGGCCGTTTTCAATAACCTATCTATCGCCGGTTTAGCTTAAGATAGATATTTGACACTATTTGTATTTGTGTTCGTAGTGAGCAAGTGTACAAACCGCGTTGTAGGTAGTTATATCAGCAACATCATCCAGTCGTCCAGTCTTTCTATCACTGTAAGCACTTTATTGTTATGCTTATAGGGCGCTTATCGCTCTCCCACGCACCAGACGGCGGACAATTTGATGATGATGCTTTCATCACTTAGTAGTTTAAGCTTGATAGAAAAGTAGTCTGTAATTAGTCTTCATCTTGAACAGTTCTATATTAAATTTAATTCAACTTTAATTAAAATTAGTATTTTTAAAAACATAACCACGGTTTTTCCCAGTTTGACTGGCGCAGCCTTGTGGATTTTCCGCGAAATTTTCCGACGACTTACTATCTGAGACCCCGAAATTGGTTTCGCGAGTATAGTGTTTTATTCGGAAGCGCGGAAACACGAACCAAATAAATACGTCTCCCCGGGAAACCGTGCTTTGTGGCGACTAACCAGGCTCTGGAGGACATGGGATCGAGCGGCTTGTGAGTAAACCTTTTCACTTTCCCGTCTTTCATAATCCCAGTCTTTTCCATATATATTTGTCTAAATATTTGACTACTTGCGATTATACATTTAATCTGATTTTGTGTGCACTAAAATTGGCAAACTTTGTTAGGTATATTAATTAATTCGTGTATTATTATAACTATTCTTAAAATAATTGATTGTTTAAACGTGTTAAATTAAGTAACAAATAAACGTAGCAATGGAGGGAATTCAAACAGTTGCGAAAGAAGTATTGTGTATAATTCCTAAGTTTGATGGTGATGAAAAGTTACTTAATTTATTTATTTCTAAGTGTGAGTATGTGCTTAGTGGCAGCCGAGTTCCGGGAAACGCTACACAAGAACTGTATTTATTTCATACAATCAGCAGTAAACTTGTTGGTAGAGCTGCTGCTTTACTTAGCGATAACCCAAATATAACATCATGGGAATGTTTAAAACAGATACTTACGCAACATTTCGGTGACCCACGGTCGGAAGAGTGCATAGCTATTGAACTTGAAACCATGAAACTTAAACAAGGCGAGTCGTATATTCAGTTTTGTCAAAGAATTCAGAATATAAGAAGTGCGTTATTTGCGAAAGTTAATAGACTTACAGATGAAGGAATTAAAGCAGCTAAAATGATCATATACAACAACACAGCTTTGAACATATTTTTGTATAATTTACCTGAAGACTTAATACGAATTGTGCGTTTGAAAGGTTGTTCTAATCTTGAAAATGCTTTAAGTATTGTAACTGAGGAAGTAAATTTCCAGTTCCAGTACAACGCCAAAAATAAATTAGTGAAACAAAATGTGGCGCAGCAACCAAATGTACAAAATGCATTGCGACCATTGCCGATGGGACAAGGGTTTAGACCTATGTTTAGCGCTCCGCCGCAAAATAATACTTTTAGATTTGGCATCCCACAAAATAATAATTTTAAATTCGGTATTCCTCAAAATCAAGGGTTTCGACCAAACTTTATGCAACCAAATAGATTCACGCCTTCTCAAGGTCAATTCGGATCGCCCCAAAACCACACTCAACGAAACTTCGGTCACATACCTTTCCAACAACAGCGCGCACCTTTCCAACACGGGGGATTTAGGTTCGGCATCCCTCAACAGCAAGGCTATAAATTCGGAATGCAGAACCAACCTTATGCGAACCATAATCAGTACAAATTTGGTATTCCAAATCAGCAACAGGCACCTAGACAGCAGGTCACTGACGTATCCATGCGCACAGCTCCTGTAAGACAAAACATGATTACGAACGATTTGTATTATATTGAAGAACCGAACTACAGTCAGGAATACACTCCAGATATTAATTATGACAATGATTATAATATAAGCGAAATAGGTAACGAGTATGTAGTGCCACCGTCGGCAGAGGATTGTCACTATTTAGAAAGTTACGATGGTACAGAACCTTTAAATCAGGAACACGACGCTGAAAATTTTCAGGAAACAGCCTCGAAAAACACGGCGAGATAATAAACCTGAACTGTTGTGATAGTATATTAAAATTACCTCATATAGAGATTCCTGAAATAAACTCAAAGTTTCTTATAGACACCGGAAGCAGTCGATCTTTTATCAGTCCTGCTAAAGCTGAACAGTTTTTCAGTGAACACAAATATTATGAACCATTTACAGTCGTCAGCACGCATGCACAGAGTATGCATAACGAAGTAATTTACATCCCTTTGTTAAAAACTTTTAAAAGCACACTCCCTCACAAATTTTATGTTTATGATATAGACGGACGGTATGATGGACTGATTGGAGCTGACCTATTAAAAAAATTGGCAGCCAATATAGACATGAACAACCAAGTTTTGCGAACACATAATGCGGCAATTCCTATTATTTACAATCCGCCTTATGAAATCAATATACCGCCACGGTCTGAAACACGAGTTAGGATCCCCACAAATTTACAGCATGGTGACGCTATCGTAGATTTTTCACAATTTAAAGATGGTGTGCGAATGCCCACTGCTATTGTCAAATGTGATAATTTCTTTGCAGAAACGGTCATACAGAATATTTCAGATGTAGAAGCGACAATCACATTTAAGAAACCGTTGGAAGTTACAGTATTTGAAAATGAGGAATGCGAGGTTAATGTTATGCGTGATGACTGTATGATTGACGAAGTTCTGAAAGAAAATTTATCTAAGTTACGGATGGACCACATGAACAAAGAGGAACGCGATGCGGTCTCTAAACTCTGTTATGAATATCGGGATATATTTTATAGTGACAAGATACCTCTATCTTTCACAAACCAGGTTAAACATAACATCCGGACTACAAACGAGGACCCAATTTATATTCGACCATACAGACACCCACCTTGCCAAAATGAAGAGATACAAAAACAGGTAGATAAGCTTTTAGACGATAACGTCATTCAAAATTCTCACTCACCTTGGAGCGCACCAGTACATCTGGTCCCCAAAAAGTTAGATGCATCTGGAGAAAGAAAGTATAGGATGGTAATAGATTATCGGCGCCTAAATGAGATCACAGTCGATGATAAATACCCCTTGCCTAATATTACCGATCTTTTCGATAAGTTAGGTAAGTCTCAATACTTCAGTACCATTGACCTTGCAAGTGGGTACCATCAAATTGAGGTTAATGAAGCGGACAGAACCAAGACCGCATTCACAACTCAGGCCGGGCATTATGAGTTCAAAAGAATGCCGTTCGGGTTAAAAACTGCACCCGCAACGTTCCAAAGGGCTATGGACAATGTATTGCGAGGGCTTCAAGGTATACACTGTCTAGTATACCTTGATGACATCATAATATACTCCTCAAGTCTCCAGGAACACGTAGATAAACTCCGCAAAATCTTCGAACGACTTAGGGCTACAAACTTGAAAGTTACGCTTGATAAAAGCGAATTTTTAAGGAAAGAGGTCCTCTATTTGGGCCACACCATAACCAAAAATGGCCTTATGCCAAACAACGACAAAATACAAGCAGTGTTAGACTTTCCACTTCCGCGAACATCTACCGAAATCAAGAGTTTTCTTGGATTAGTAGGCTATTATCGCAAGTTCATAAAAGATTTTGCTAAATTAACTCAACCATTAATTTCGTGCTTAAAAAAGAAAAATAAAATTGATCCAACTAAACAAGAATACATAGACTCATTTGAGAAGTGTAAAGAGCTTTTAACCAATGCTCCGCTCCTACAGTTTCCCGACTTTTCTAAACCCTTCGTTCTAACGACGGATGCTTCAAACTTTGCACTGGGCGCTGTACTTTCACAGGGTCCCATTGGTAGCGATAAGCCAATAGCTTACGCTAGTCGTACCCTCAATGACGCTGAAACTAGATACAGTACGATCGAAAAAGAGCTTTTGGCCATTGTATGGGCCACCAAGCATTTTCGGCCGTATTTGTACGGGAAGAAATTTACCATATACACAGACCACAGACCGTTAGCCTGGCTCAATTCAATTAAAGAACCAAATAGCAAGTTAACGAGGTGGAAATTGCGTTTAGAGGAATTTGACTATAATATATTGTATAAAAATGGAAAGCAAAATTGTAATGCAGACGCACTGTCAAGAATTAAAGTTAATGCTTTGGGGGAAAATGACGATATTTCAATGAAAGTAAATTTAGATAAAAAGGAACAAAAACTTCAACGACACATAGACGATTTAACTAACGAAATAATACGGTTAAGTAAAGATGAACATAATGCGCCTCACGCCCCTTATACACGAAAACGATCACCAACCCCTATTTTAATAGATATTTCATCAGATTCGGAGAAAACTATGAGTATAACTTCACAAAAACGGTCACCAACTCCTGTTTTTATGGATATCTCGTCGGACTCAGAGAAAACTATGAGTATTCCTTCGTTGGAAGGTAAAGGTAGACAATCACCACATTCTATTCCATCAGTAGATAGTAGTACCGTAACAGCATCAGAGATAATGAATGGTGATAGTATAGGAACAATACATTCAGCCCGCGATTTAGACACAGATGGTATACTCATACTACAAGAAGCTATAGATACCAAACCGAATCAGGTTCTTGTCTTTACCTGGAACAGGAATGATTTAACAGTCAAAGATTTATCTAGGGCTAAACAAAAGGTATTAGAAATACACTTACCCACTAGTAATCCAGATCTTGTCAAAAAGTTTTTAAAGGAGTACATTCGTCCTAAAATAAAATACTTCTTTTACTTTGAAAGTGAAATACATCGTAAACAGTTTTCAGAAGCTACTATAGCACTATTTCAGAAAGGAGCAGTAAAATTTTACGAATGTACTAAGAGAGTGGTTTACGTTGACGATGAAAATGAGCAGCGCGATGTGGTGAATAAATACCATATGGGTAAAAACAGTCACAGGGGGATCAAGGAAACGTTAATACATCTGAAACGAACCTTTTATTGGAACAACATGGATCAAATGGTCGCGAGTATTATAAATGCATGCGAAATTTGTAAAAGGATGAAATACGACCGTAAACCACTAAAACCAGAACTTCAATTATCACAAACACAAACTAAGCCCTTTCAGGAACTATTCATAGACACCTTTTCAATTGAAGGAAAATATTATCTTACAATAGTTGATGCCTTCAGCAAATTAGGTCAAGCAATTGAAATTAGTACTAAATCTACACCGGAAGTAGTAAGAGCCCTTCTGAAGTACTTTTCGATGTATGGTATACCCAGTAGAATCAGTTCAGATCCTGGTGTGGAATTTAACAACACACTGATCAAAGAGATGTTATCATTTTATAAGATTGAACTACACGTCAGTACTCCTCACAACCCCAACTCTATGGGAATAGTTGAAAGGTTTCATTCGACCATTACAGAAATTTACAGGATAGCAAAATATGAACGAAAGATCACGGACGCCGCGTCCGTAATGACTTACGCAGTAATATCATATAATCATACGATACATTCTGCTACCGGCCTTACGCCATTCGAAGTTGTTTTCGGTCATACCGAATCCAATAGCGCATTTCATGTCAACTTCGACCAGCAATACACACAACAGTTAGTTAAGGAACATATTAGAAAGACAAAATACCTGTATGAATATTTGACAGATAAAATGATTGATAAGAAGATGTCTGTAAGAGAGAAGCGTGGTGGCGAAAGAGACTTTGATTTAGACATTGGGGATACAGTATTTATGAAAGGAGTAAATACTAGACGTAGTAAGGATAAAGCACGATACCAAAAGGCTATAATCACCGGAGATATTCAAAGAAATGTCGTACCTGTAATAACACAAAACAGAAACACAAAAGTCCCAATTAAAGACATAAAGCGTCCTCCACAGGTTAATACTTCTAGCCGCCCAGGTGATCCACAGCCAGGCCCTTCATCTGCAGGTCATTGAGAAGAACCCAGGGCTACTACCTGTAAAGGAAGGTCAAGCAATTATTAGCCATGATAGGTGGACAGTCATTAAAATTTTAGATTTAAGGTTACTTTACGAGCAATTAGAATTAAATACTGGTAGTTATATAAAACTGAAGCAGCAAGTTCGAAGCTGTTTTGATATCAAAGCCTTTGATTCCGATTTCACTGAGGTCGAATCGCAAACCGAATACGCGATGATTACAACCATCGAAAAATATAAGCAATTAGTTCCGTCATTGATAAGAACAAAACGTGGTTTAATTAATCCTCTTGGTTCTTTGATCAAGATGATTACAGGTAACCTTGATAACGACGATGCCTTAATGTACGAAAAGTTGATTTCTGGATTAAAGACAAAACAAGATAGCTTAGCTAAGAAAATGACAGTCGTCACTGAAATGGTGGGTATGATCACAAATATAACAAATGTTACAAGAAACAATTTCATTCAAATTGATAACAAATTTAAGGATATCGATTTTAACTTGAACCAGTCCAAGCTATTGCAGACTGGCAATAAAATCATTCATATTTTTAACATTTTTACAAACAATTTTCAAACGCTCTATATCAGATTGAATGAGGTTGAAACTGCTGTCGCCTTTGCTAGACTTAAATTGTTACACCAATCAATCGTAGACACAGATGAACTGCTATTGCTATTACAGGAAATTGAGAAAACCGAAAGACTTGTATACCCAGCTAACATAGAAAATATTATAAAATTAGAGCAATGTGTAGAGATGAAAGCCTATGTGACACAAAATCAAATCAAATTTATTATGCATATTCCATTAGTTCAAAATGACATTTATAACTATTTTAAGCTGATTCCCTTGCCTATCCATGATACCCATAACGACCTTACCACTCTTATTCTACCCAAATACCCTTACCTTCTTGTGAAAGGTTTGAACATCAGGTCGCTCTCCCAGCCATGCCGTGAAATAGATGAAGCTCGTTTCCTGTGTAGTGAAAACTATGTATCGCCGTTGATTGAAGACGATTGCATTACTGAACTCATGAGATTTTCCACAAACATTTCAAGCTGTCATCCAGTACCCGTCATTATAGATGATGTGAAAGCCGATCTTATTCAACCTAATCGCTATATAATTTATGCAAAGGTCGAAACTTTACTAACTAAGTTTTGTGAAAATGAAATAATGCAAGAGAGCATATGCGGAACTTACCTGCTGACAATAGATGATGACTGCGAAGTTAAAATAAAAGAACTCACCTTAAAGAAGCACCAAAACCAAGGACAAGATGTCAAATTTCCAGTTATAAACCTGCCTAAAATAACGACTAGAATTTCAGATGTACAAAGACAGCCGGTCGATCTCAAAGGAATCGATCTTGTAGATATTCAACATCTGAATTACTTGCTGCGAAATAGTGAAAGTGAAGTTATTAGTGATAGTGAAAAGTATGAAAGATTTCATGACAACTTTAAAAGTGTTAGCATAGCAAATATAGTATTTTATGTAATAATTGTAATTTGTATTGTAATGTTAGCCTGTAGAAATAGGATTAAGAAAATTTGTAACCCGAAGGAATCTCGAGATAATCCTCATCCCTCGGATAATCTCGAACTTACGGAGGGAGGAGTTATATCAGCAACATCATCCAGTCGTCCAGTCTTTCTATCACTGTAAGCACTTTATTGTTATGCTTATAGGGCGCTTATCGCTCTCCCACGCACCAGACGGCGGACAATTTGATGATGATGCTTTCATCACTTAGTAGTTTAAGCTTGATAGAAAAGTAGTCTGTAATTAGTCTTCATCTTGAACAGTTCTATATTAAATTTAATTCAACTTTAATTAAAATTAGTATTTTTAAAAACATAACCACGGTTTTTCCCAGTTTGACTAGGTACTAGGACATTTACCGATACAGTCAGTGTTGTGTGTCGTAGTGACAACCCTGCGATTTTTCAAGTTCAAGATCAAGTGAGGGTAGGAGAACAAAACACCCGCTCTTCTCGCCGGACTCACCCGCAGTTTTCAGTCAGCTCGTGACCACGGCCATTGTAACATGGTCGAAACATCGAGCGAAAGGTACATATATTTTTACCTATATTAAATAATACGTGATAAGTCCCGATAAACATTTAAAACACTATTTGTACATATGGAAGTTATGTCAAATTTCTATCGGTAGTAAGGAAAACTGTGGATAGATAGATTATTGAAAACGGCCGTAGATGCATATGTAGTTGCATGCCGGATCAAGGATACATATATACGGTTAAGGATTTTCAGTTTTATCGCAATTTTGATAATGGAAAATACTACAGAAATGTTTTGTATACAAAAGTTTTTAAACTCAACTAGCAGATTATGTAATCTACGTCGTTACATCTTATAGCATCCCATGTGACGTCATGCATCGATTCGACTAATTATCATCATCATCAACCTGTAACAGTCTACTGCTGGACATACGCTTCTCCCAAAGGGCGCCACTGAGCCCGACCTTCGGCTCTGCTCACCCAGTGACTACCAGATACCTTGTGCAGATCGTCGCTCCATTTGGCTGAAGGTCGTCCCACGCTACGCCAGCCGACACGTGGTCTCCATTCCAGAACCCGTCTATTCCATCGGTTATCGGTTCTACGACTGATGTGACCAGCCCATTGCCACTTCAGTTTACTAATTCTTTGAGCTATATTCGACTAATCATCTTGATCATCATTAGAGCTATGTCGGTTACTTTAGTTCTCTGCCGGATCACATCGTTTTGGATTCGATTCGACTAATGGTCCCCACCATTCGCAGTCCCCACGTTTCTCAAAGGAGAGTGGTCATCTGGGTACCCATTGAAAATGAAAACCACGGAGAATGAAACTATGCCAAATTTATTTATCATTAGTAGATGGAAATAACTCATGTATATACTATTTAAGTAGTAGTTGGGAAAAATGAGAAAACCTAAATGTAAAACAATAAAACTAATACGCTAAAGATGCTTGTGGGCAATAAAGAAACGCTATTCAGTTCATAGACTATAGGATACTATACAACTTTCTCGATACTACGTATATTCCATAAATTATTCAGACTATATCTAAGTATATTCTGCCAAAAGAGTGGAAATGACATGACAAAGTGACACCAATAGTTATTTCCTTTGTTGTAGGAGTCGTACGTTTTGTACATTTGCCATTTCTCAAGTTAGTTTTATCTAGTTATCACTTAAATATAAGTAGTTGCATCCATATCTACGATAACGATACCTAATGCCAAGCACCCGTTTCTCTATTACGATAGATTTCTTTTGAAAAACTCAGTCATATATTTTAAGCTAATGAATTCTGCTAACTATCTAACCTAACCTAGAAAAAATATCAACGCTGATAACTTGTATACCCCAACTTAAAAATATATGGTACAATTTGATAATATCTAAGTCTCACTAAGGACTACTGGTTTTGCATGGTTTCCTTTCTCGTGGATCCGTCTATGTAGGGTACCCAAAACACACAGAGGTTTGCCATTCTTCTTTGAATGTCTCTCCCTTATTTCGCATAATTGATGAAAGTTTTATGTTATTAATAAGGAAGTCATGGAGCTTAAAATATATTAAATTTAAATCACTTGCATATTCCAGAAAACCAACTTACTTTCTTCGCTTGTCATGCAGCAGCTCCGATAGAACCGAATGGTAGATAAGCTGCACATTGGCTGAGCTGATGGCGGTCTTAGCTGCAACAAAATACAAACATGCCTAGTTAAAACGCTTACAGAATCCCTTGTCAACAGGAAACCAAGTTCCGTCTGAACGTCTGTGTTTGTGGCTGTCAAGACCCCTTTTCTCAGAAGCACGTAGAGGTATCAAGTTGGAATTTTTTTTTATACTTTTGCCCTTACGGATAGTTGATATAATTTTATTTGATATACATTATAGTTGTTATATAATTTAAAATCTATACCAGCACTTGATATATCGATCAACTGTAGTACTATAATTTTATCATCATCATCATCTAGCCGTAGGACGTCCACTGCTGAACATAGGCCTCCCCCAATTTACTGATAATATTACATACTGTTCAAGTATATTTTTTTTTAAATAACGATGAATTGACATCATTTTGGTATAATTTCGTAAACAAATTGATGTAAGTGTGTTTAGTGTTATCCAGTTTTCATGACTAGGCTAAGGAAAAGCCACGATAGGTGCGACGACGAGCAAAGCGAGGAGGAGCGTTAGGCTGAATGGTGACCACACGACGCCAGAATAAGGTAATCTACACCTCGATAAATATATAACGCAGCACTTTTGGGATCCAATTCTTATCAAACATATGTCCTGTCCTGTCGAAGCAATGACTTGTCTAAGTATGTTTTGTCAAAGTAAGCGACTTGTCGAAGTATTGATCTTGTCGAAATTCAAAGGTACACCCAGCAGTCTTACGGCCGTTTTCAATAATCTATCTATCGCCGGTTTACCTTACTAGAGATATATATTTGACATTATTTGCATGGACGTTATGTCAAATTCCTATCGGTAGTAAGGAAAACTATGGATAGATAGAATATTGAAAACGACCGTAATACGTGTGCGACTACCAGCGAAGCGAAGATTGCATATAAGTTATACTGATTAAGGTTAGTATTTAGTTCCGCTCACTTTCCGCTACATAAATAAAACCTCAGGACCAGGTTTATGCTAACTGCCTTTGTACCTGTAGGGTTTAAATTTGGTACCTACGTACTACGTAAGACTTCTAAGCAGGAACAAAATCCAATAAGAGATCCACTGGTTTAAAAGTTTATTTACGTAAACACCAATCACCTCACAATCATAAAATATTTATGAACTAAGAAAGAACATGAAAGTACGAATATATATATGCTTAGAAGAGATATTAAAGCAGAGAAAAGACAGAAAAACGTAAAATAGACACTTATTTTGGAAAGCAAATCGAGCGTGCATTCGCCGTCGGAACTAGGGTCTGACTGGCTCGCTCGGCCGTGCGCGTGCGCAAGCGATTATATTACAAGCGATCGGCAAGGCATCGACGCGTACAGTGTTGGAGCAAAGTTTTACAAGTTATGTTCGGCCGGCGAGTTTGCTTGTATTACTCGTGTATTGCTCGTTTGTCTTAGTCAGGCATTTTTTTTTATCTTTATTTATTAGGGGTTCTTGTCGCTTTGCGACCATGTCAGCCCCGGGATGACTATCATTTTTAGCGTGATAAAATGATAGTCATCCCGGCTGACATGGTCGCTTTTAAATATTTAATAGATCATGTCACAGAGCGTCCCAGCCGTTTCACTAAATGGATCGGCTAAGACACTCTGCAGCACCCCCACATCAACAAGATTCAGCCAGTATTGATGTATCATTCGTGATCTCATCGGTTGAGTCCGTACACATTCCACTAGAAGGTGCTGGACGTCTTCAATGGTTCCGCATATCTCACAATTAGGCGAATCTGCCACTCTCATAAGGTATTTAAATTTATTTAGTGGGACATGCCCGGACCGCAACCTATGAACCATTACAATATAACATCTTCGTAGCTTGCTACTTGCAAACCAGGGTATACGAGGAGGTTCATATTATATAGTTCTATACCAAATGCCTTTTGTCAGTGATGTTTCATTAAATGTTTGTTTCCATTTCTCATAAATTTTGTATGTATATTTAATTAGGATCTCAGTGTATTCCGGTATGATATAAGTTTCTACACCTATAGTACCAGCTTGTTTTGCTAACATATCAACCTTCTCATTACCCCTTATGCCTACATGTGAAGGAATCCATTGCAACTTCAGCTCGACTCCACTGTTATCTCTTGTAAACACAAGAGATAACAAAGTTAGGCATTTTTGTTTACTTATCAAATATATTAATAGGTTCCGATTCATTATAATATTAATGTTTGTTAAAATTCGACTAAAAAGTAAGTATATGTAAGTGTATTTTTTTTTAAATAGTTATTTCATTTGCTAAGTATATCACATGACATGTGTATATAGTTTATGAACCGTTTTCATTTAAAGTTATTTATTTTGAATTTCGGTCAAAGGTTTATTATATTATGTGTATTGTAAACGAAATGAATGGTATATCATACGTTGTTATTTATTATGTCTTTATATATATGTTAAAAAACGAACATTATATTGCTTACCCCTCAAATAGGGTTAGGTATCGCTTCGCTTATAGATAGATGAATAGATAACACTCTATTGAAACACCACATTTATGACTCAATATTAGAAAATAAAATAATAAACAATGCTAAAAACTTGGTGCAACAACGGGTGGTCTTATCGTTCAGAGCGATCTTTTCCAGACAACCCATACATACTTACCTGAATAACAATTAAATTTATGCTTTTTGAAAATTATTAACTATGTGAATATTGTTCTTGCTGTTCATGTTCTAGGAAAATGAACAATTTTTTTTTTTATTTTAATTTAGTTCGTAAGTACCTGATCAGTACCATCCGAGACAACCTCTAGGGCATCGATAAAAGGTATGTAAAAATATAGATAGTGTTAAACTTACTTCCATAATAATATTCGTCGAAGGTCTTGACCCATCCAGCATCCATGTGAGAGTGGGGTATGAGGTGGACATTCAAGGCACCTTCTCTAGTTTGAGGACATTGCTGAAATGTTGATAATTCTCATTTATTAATCTATTTATTTTTTATTATTAACAGAATATGCTCGAGATGGTGGTGACCTCTGCCTATAACAGATGCATTTCGTCACAACGAACTGCACTGCGCCCGTAAACCTGGGACATAAGTTGTTATGTCTCATGTGCCTTAAGAGGATTGCATAGCTAGTACTTTCCGTACTAAAAGAGAAAACTCTTTTCTACCTCTTAACATTGTCCGATTTCAGTAAATTTTTTTTCATGCTATAATAACATTGTTTACTATGCCCGTACGTTTTGATTTTTTTCATTTTTCAGTTCTAAAAAAGGAAATATATAGTACTTTGAAATACCTAAATTTAGATTAATAAAAGATAATTATGTTAAGAGGTAGAAAATAGTTTTCTCTTTTAGTATGGAAAGTAAAATTTCAACGGCACGGGACCCTTCGAACCGAAGCACAGTAACGCGAACGATGAAGCGCTCGCAGCATAGCTTGACTTGGCGATCTTAACCGATCTAGTTAAGCAACACTTGCTGCGATCGGGAGTTGGATGGGTGTGTGCTATTGGCATTGTTAAAATAAGCGCTTCCGTGCTTAGAACGGCACGTAACACCATCGGTCCCGGTTGTTTGTCTTAGGACAACAGTCGTTAGGCTATGTCTTGCATCTAGGCATGAGAAAACTTCGACATGGGTTGGCCACTAGCCTATCTAACAAGCCGCACCGGGCCCGCGTTGTGGATCTCTGAGAGGAAGGCTTGAGCCTCAGCAGTAGGAACATAATGAGTTTTTATATGTACAGTAATGCGAACATTACTGCTTGGTGGTAGAAATGCGTAACCATTATATTTGGACATATCATGTGTGTCATAATTTGTGTAATTGTAATAAAGTAACGTACCTAAAAATATGCATCAGTAAAGAATAATTAATATACAAGTACAATTTGAAAAAAATTATACCGACTTCCATTATATTCAGTTATTGGAGTGTATCTCAAAAACTACTAGACCGAATTTGATGAAATTTAAATGGGACCACACGGGAAGTTTCAGCTTTCATCAAGCATCAGCATCAAACAAAAAAGAATTATGAGAATCGGTCAACCTATCGAAAAGTTATGAGCCAAAAAACATTTTAAAAAAAACAGTCAAATTGAGTACCTCCTCCTTTTTTTGGAAGTCGGTAGAAAATCGTAGTCATTATTACCTTGTATCCACATTCTATTTTAGTTTTCACACACAACAGTTGCGTTAAGTGCAACAACAGGAATAGAAAAGTCCCGACCATATTAAACATTTTTGAAAATGGCAACACTAACACTAGATACTAGATATAGATATAACTATATATATCTTATTTATTTTATAACGTGCCCACAGATGGTCGCTCATTTACGGTAGGTTATATATATTCACTATTACAGATATAAATTGGACATAACCTCCAAACTAATAACGGTTAAAAATCTATCGGCTGAACTCTATATTGTCTTTCGATTGTTTACCCTGCTATAGATAGCAATTTGACAGTATTTGTACGGAACTTAAGTCAAATTTCTATCTCTAGTAGGATAACCATCGATAGATAGTCTATAACGTCGATAGGCAGGTTATATAATACCCACTTTAGCCACTTATCACCACTTTAAGTTAGAAATAACATGTGATATTTTAATTAATCGAAAATGTTACACTGACTAATGAATTGTGTTTACACCAAATTTTGTTACGAAAAAAATTCATTAATTTATTTTTATAACCAAAAAAAAATATTTGACAATTTTGATTGAACCAACTTTTAACTGTGCTTATTCAGATTTATTAAGCTGAGTGCTGGTATTATTTATATGTATTTTTGACGTTTTCTAAAGTTCTTTACGGAATACAGCGTTTCATGAAAATCGACGTACACTGAAAAGTGTTACAGCAACACCGTGGAGGTTATTAAGTAATCTGCCCATTGTTTGGTGTAGGTAAAGGTGTGTTCACATAAATGGTTAAAACTGTTTATTTATTTTTGGTTTAGGTTTCTAAGGCTTTCGTGATTAATTGGAATTATTAAATAAATATTATTATACGCGATTTAAATCTTTGCGTACCAGAGACGTACGTGTACGTCCATTTCATTCATAAATCTTTTGTTTTCGTTATCACGGTATATGAAGGATTAATCCGTTTACAGTTATACGTAAATTTAAAAATGTTAAAAGAAAAATAAAGTTTTCACCGCACTACATTAAAAAAGGTTTCATTGATTTCTATTTTATCCGCCAGCGTGGATAACTTTGAAATTCGAACGTGACGATCTAGGAAGTATCTAACCCTCGACAAACCTCGTTTCTGTAACAATAACCGTTCAGAAACGAGGTTTGTCCTCGCAGTCTTTAATGTCAATTTTTAAAATAAGTATACCTTAGTATTAATATTGAAACTGTTTTTCTAGTAGCATGTTTCAGCATGTAAGTAGTGAGGTGAAAAGTTGCATGTTTCGCTGGGGAGAAAAGTTGTCTCGCGCCAAATAAATGATAAATTTAGGAATCATTATTTCTATTTTAGTTTGAAAATTCTCGTGTGTTTGACACATATTTATTTAATATCAAACCTGACTTTACTCACGTAATTAGCCGACCTAGGTTGCCGCGATATTGCCGCGTAAGCTCCCCGAGGATGAACATCGGACATGCTTCTCATTTGATTATTTTTACGTTAGTTTAACGAGCACCAAGTGGCGACTAATCTCTCTAAAATATACCTTTGATTGAAGAGAAATATATAATTTTAGTGCTGTCATTCGGTTGTGTTATACTAATTTGGACCTTAGCCTAAACAGAATAACAACTGCCATAACTAAGAGATTTTTAGTTTAGGAGGCATTTCACATTTTAATGCGCGTAATCGTAGATTTTAAGCGCTTAATTTACTATCATAGGAAAGATTCACAAATAGTTGAATAATTGAAATAAATAGAATAATCTGTCCTCTTTTCAGTTAATGTACCACATTTACAAGCATAACTTTAATTATTTTGTAGTGACCCATCTCCCGCACCTCGTTTTACGAATTAAATGGAATATAGCAAACTTCAGAGTTCTATCTCTTGTATAAAAACTCATCAAACTAACTAAACAAAAAAATCTATCCATCAGGAATATAATCTTGTTGACACACAGTGTACTAGAATATCAATAATTGATCATCATTATAGAAAAAAAAATAAAGATCTTTCGCCAATTTCCACGAATTATATCAGCAGTTTAACACGATTTATTGCGTTAAATAAAGTGTAATTCCAAACTGATATTATATCAAAAGAAAGTACATTCTTCAATTAATCTGATCTCAGTTAAAATATGATATTAACTCTGCTTTGTTAGACACGAAAAAATATTTAACATAAGTCTAAATAATTATAAATTGAATCGACAAGAAATTGATTGTTTACTCATTCCAAAGTCACAGTTTTTAAAATGAGTGCAAGTATCAAAATATGTTACTCACAGTCACGCTATTCCGTCGTCACTTCTTTCGCCTGTGTAAGCGATGCGCTGGCATTTACCTAAACTTCAGTAGAGTGTTTTTGTGAAATGGCTCTTAGAGAATGCTTGCTTGACACAAATGTCTGCAGTGTGACCAAGCCCTATTTCTCATACGTATCGATTCCCAGTATAACAGTAGAATTATTCAAACAGTCTCGAGTTCGCGGAAACATTCAACATTTATATGATTATGAATTTGATACTTTTGGTTTAATTTGTGTGACTGATAGGTACCACAGAGCCATCCCTACATATCTAATACAGTGGTTCTTAATCTGTTAATGATGAAGGACCATTTCACAAAATGTATGTCATGCCATGGACCACTAAGCTCAAAGTCTCACAACGAGCTATAGAGAGGGCCATGCTCGGGGTTTCTCTACGTGATCGAATCAGAAATGAGGAGATTCGTAGACGAACTAAATTCACTGACATAGCCCAGAAGATTAGCCAGTTAAAGTTGCAGTGGGCAGGGCACATAGCACGCAGAACAGATGGCCGATGGGGCTGGAAGGTTCTGGAATTAAGACTAAGGACCGGCAAGCGCAGCGTAGGTCATCCACCGACACGGTGGACTAACGACCTGATAAAGGTAGCAGGACGAAGTTGGATGCAGGCCGCAGATGATGTGATGATAATGGAACACTAACTGTTTAGTGGGTAATATAATTAAATATAATTTTTGATGGTGGCTTAATGTGATTTTTAGTACTCGTGTAGTGACGTTGCCTCCGCTGCACCGAGCGGTTAACACGTGTGTGCGCGCACTTGTAGATATAACATCGCGGTCCGTTGTTAGCGCGAGGCAGATAATTGTTAAATTTGGATATCTGTGCATAGTACATAATATTTTCATTTCATATACTCGTACATAATGTTTTCGTGTCCATCCTGTAATCAATCCGTCTCTAATGGCGGCAAATGCTCCATGTGCAACCATACATACTGTTTTACGTGTGCAATGATATCCGAAAATAACTACCGCAAATTGGGAGCGTCGCGTCAGGCTGCGCTTCGCTGCGCTAAATGTAAGGCGCGGGGAGATAAGGACGTGGTCGAAACATCTTCCAAGTCCGCGATGGCCATGGCAAAAGTATCTTCCTTCGAAGATGTATTGCAGGAGCTTCGAGCAGGCATCAACCTGATCAACCAGCGACTAGAGCCATTGCCAGGGTTAGTCAGTGATGTAAGGGAGCTGATGGAAGTAATGGCGGCGTATGACTCAAAACTGTCATCGGTAGTTGAAAAGGCCGATATATTGGAAAAACGCGTATCCAAAATAGACGAGCAGCAAAATGCCCCGCCTGACTATCAGCTATTAAAATCAAAAACTAACGACATTATAACAACGGCAAATCATAAGCGGGACCAGTGGGACCGTATGAATAATGTGGAGATCAAAGGCATACCGCAGAATAATGGAGAAAACCTGTTCGACCTGGTGGTTGCAGTCGGCCAGGCCGTCGGTTTTTCAGTTGTCAATGAGCGTATCAATTTTGTGACCCGAGTGAGATCTGCCAGTACCATAAAGCCTATCATAGTAGCTTTTATTGACAGATATACCAAAGAAAATCTTGTCGCATCAGCTAGAAACCACAAAGAGTTAACTGCTCATGAGCTGGGTTTCCGTGGTGATAGGAGCAGAGTGTTCGTCAATGATCACCTGACGAAGGAACAGAAAATTATCTTAACGAAAACTAAAAATCTGGCCCAAGAACGTGGATACCAGTACACTTGGGTCAAGAATAGTAAAATCCGTGTTAGGAAGAACGACTCTGCGCCGATTTTCGACATCATGGTTGATGAAGATCTACGAAAATTAATGTGACTACGTCATAGAACTTATATACACATATATAGCTTAAATATTAAATCAATGCGCCTTTTGCCTATCCAACCGTGTGATCTTTTCTGTCTATTTAGCGTTCGGTTTACAATATGTATAATAACGTCACACCGAAGCTACCTACATGCCACGGTTACTTATAAAAGTAACCTTAATCATACTGTTACAATGCCGAAAACGTCGTATAAATCGTATTGTTTTAATTACGCACACATTAACGCAACGTCTTTTAACAAGCCATCACTATTCAATAGAAAATACCTACTACGAGTACGTTCCGAGATTAATAAAATACATAACAATACCTACTTACAACAATAAAGTTCAAGCGTTGTTTATTTATTATCTGTTGCCATATATTAAATTATTTTATGAATTTTCTAATTTTTATACGAAATGCAATGGTACAGTTTGTTCACTGCAGTTATTTGAATGTATATATTATGTAGCTGGTCGTTATAGCCAACTCCAACAGCTGTTCGGCGCCTTGTCATACCGGTTATAAAACGATGCGTTGTGTCGCGAATCGACCGAGCTGACCGTAATAGATAATAAACACAAACTTAATATTATCTTCCCAAATGAACTATCGTTTGGTAATTATGTTGTTATAAAATATTGTCTCCTAATGTGGGTGTTTGGTGTGCTTACCCCTGGCGTACTTATACATGTTTATTTTTACATATCTGTCAGGATATGTAAAAATAAACAACATAACAAATATATTACTGTTATAATAATAAATAATGGTTTTAAACGTATATTACCAAAATGTTAGGGGTTTGCGCACCAAGACGTCTATATTTAGGAGAAATGTTCAACTATATAACTATGACGTAATAGTTCTAACTGAGACGTGGCTTATCGGCGGAATAAACGGCGAGGAGCTTTTCAGTAATAATTACATAGTATGGCGGAGTGATAGGAACAACACAAGAACACGTCAATCTCGCGGAGGTGGCGTACTAATCGCCGTCAGGTCAAACTTGGCTGCTTATGTGCGCCAAGAGTGGTCTTCAACTGCTGAAGACATCTGGGTAACAATTATATTTAACGACAGGTATGATAAACCGCAGTTCTCAATGCATCTAGCCTGTTTATACTTATGCGAGGAGAATCTAGGGTTGAGCTTCGATATGCAGCTGTCTAATTTCAACGATAAACTGACTATGGTTAGGTCAAACTTTCCAGATGATAAAGTGATTGCAATGGGTGACTTTAACATGAGTAACATAATAATAATAATAGTCAGGTCAGGGGTTTCATTTAGCCCCAGAGAGAATCAGAGTCCACGGTGTCGCCACTCACCGACGGCTCGCCACAAAGCCGCCCCTGCGGTTAAAGGAATAAGAATAAAAAAAGTTTATTGCTCCATATTAATACACATACAATTAACACATAGATTAGATACTATAATTATAATACAGAGACAGTTTCAGTCTGGTACATGTTTTTGCGAACACAAAGCAAAAGACTAAAAAAAACAATTTGTTACCAGATCAGAAAAAGTAACTACTTAGTTGGTATCATGGTATCTTGATGCTATATACAATGTCTGGGCAATAGGGCTATGCTCAGAGTTTGCAGTGTTTACATTTAGACATGTACTCACTGCGCTGTTTTTCAGCATATCCCTGCTCGAATTGATGTTAGTCGAGCAGAAAAAAAAAAGAGTTAATGCGGGTTTTAAACAAAAGTATTATTAGACACAAACAAAGATAGAAACAGAATATACTTGACAAACAAGAGAATTATACAAAAGGTTGTATTAAAAATAACAATTCGGTATGCTAAAAAAAATTAACCTATGCCAATTCCGAAACCATTTCGAGATTTTATGTTACAAACCCTTATTTTTCTACTCTGACCTTTTAAAACGATAAGATGCCATTTATTTTAACAAAAAACGATGAAATAATTCGACTTTCATTGACCTCTAAATGACGTCACTTTTTTGCACTTTTGTTTTGATTGAATAGAGACTTACGAATTAGTAGGTGTCACTGTCAAGTGTTCTAGTTTCTTTTTTTTTACTCGCGTGCTTTTCTTGGCTTCTCAACGCAACTACATATTTGTGCAAAAAAGTGACGTCATAGGATTCAAATTTTCAAAAAAATATTATAAAATAACTACTGAATATAAAACAAAAATATTGAAATTAGTTTCTTATAATGACCTAATCTACGAAATAAAAATATAAAAAAAATACCAAAAAAAAACTTTACATACCGAATTATATGTAGAGGATGCATTTAAATAATAAATTTTAAATAACATGCAATGCAAGCCACATATGGTGGACGGTATACAATTGATGAAACTGAGGGTATGGGTGTGTTCCATGTGAGTGTGTGTTTGTGTGTATGGATGTGTGAGTGAGAGTGACAGATAAGAAGTGTCTCGATTATAGGTATGTGACAGTACCATTTTCAAGGTTACTTTTGACTGTTTTTTGCGTAAAGGTTGCTTTAAAGTTTTGTTTAAGCCGCTCTACAAGATGTATTTTTAATTTGTTTTTAAAAACGATATAATTTAATATTGTTCTCAACGGTGGCGACAGATCGTTCCAAATTTTTGAAGCTCTGTACTTAAAGCAACCTTGAATCCCCTTGTTTCGGAACGCATAAGGTATTGCGGAGCTTTGATCGTGTATTTAGATTATGCTTATCGACGGGCCATGACAACTTTTCGAATAGATATTCTGGTTTTTTGCTCCAGATAACTTTCTGCGTTATACATGCTAAATGAAGTTCCGCTCGTAGCTTCATGTTCATTATTCCTTTTTTTACAAGGAAGGGAGTGACGTGCTCTCTCCTGGGTATATTGAAACAGAACCGGGCGCATGCATTTTGTACACGCTGAATTGCACATTCTGTCTTCGCCCATATCCTGGGCCCATACACCGCACTGCAGTAGTTAAATAAAGCTTATAAAATATAATATTAGAGCCTAAATTAAAAGTAGAAATGGATTTGAACATCCCGCATGTGAGCTTTTGAATCACGCCATCTATGTCGTGCCCCCTAAACTTTTTACTAAAACTTGAAATCTACACCCCACTTTTTTTAATGAAGTCGGCGTTCTTCTCCCCGGTAATATTGTTCTGTGATAATGGTGTTATCATTTAGAAGAAGAGTATAGATCCTATTATCATTGCATAACAAATCAAAAAATGGCTCTTTTTTCAGTCATATATTTAGGCAAATATACAAACCATAAGAGTCTACTTTATAAATGTAAAAACAATATTTTATTCATAGATTAGTGTGACAAATAAAAGAATACACCACCATTTCCGCTAGTCAAACATGGCGGCAACCACGTGAACTGAAGTACTTCCGCGAGTCCAAGAACAAATAAAAGAATATACCACCATTTCCGCTAGTAAAACATGTCGGTAACCACGTGAACTGAAGTACTTCTGCGAGTCCAAAATGGAGGGCATCACGTGGTTTGACGTAGCTTCCAACAGCCAATGAAGAGTGTGGCATTGTCCCGCCAACAAAATGGCGGCGGTGAAGGGAAATCCCAGCAAAAGACATCGCTATGAGTTAGTTGCTGGTATCGTCTTGTCAGAGTCAGCCAGATGGCAAAATACTTAGAAATGTGTATTAAGGATAATTATAAGCTAAGTATATTTCTGTGTAATCTGCTTCCTGTAACGTTACTTTTGTGCAATTTGTCTACGTTCGAATAGAGCTTTCCAATGTTACTGATATGGTGTTTATGTAGGCTTTAATGTAATTGTTACTTAACATCTTGTAAATTCATCATCATCATCATCTCAGCCGTAGGACGTCCACTGCTGAACATAGGCCACCCACATGATTTTCCAAAAGGACTGGTTGGAAGCGGCCTGCATCCAACGTCGTCCTGCGACCTTCCTCAGGTCGTCTGTCCACCGTGTCGGTGGACGACCTACGCTGCGCTTGCCGGCTTGTAAATTCAGTTGAATGTAATTGGTATAGATTCGAGTTTCAAGTTATGGAATACATGTGCATAATCTGGTTTTATTGTTTTATTGTAATGGGTGTTACATTTTCAGAAGTGGGATTTACCCGTCGCAACCGATCTCCTGGTCTACCGAATTGGAATCACTAATGGATCCCCGCGGCCGGTCTCGGGGGCTAAGATTCTGAGTGCAGCTCTGGCACCGTGGCAGCCGTCGACATTGAAACCGCCGGGACCTTGGAGTCGTGTACAGCGAGTTGCTTGGGATGAATCTGGTAGGTGCAATCCATATTTTTGTAACGTAACGCACTGTTTCTATTCTAGGTGTGCATTGTTAATTTAATTTTACCACTCTGTTTTAAGTATGAGATAATAGTATACATAGGTATGAGATACTATTATCTGATCTGATGATGTATCGTGTCTTGTATCATAGAGTGACTGCCTTTACATCGTAGGACTATGCAGTACTTTAGACACGTAATGAGCTGTGGAAAATAAGAACTCGATTCGAATAGCTAAAATATTAACGCTACCCGCGAGAGTTATCTTTAAAGTGGCTGTATATGTGCGTACTAATATGGAGACTTGTTTACGTTAGTGATTGTCACAGCTACTAAACACCACGAAAAGGAAAGTTAGGTGCCATATTTATATCGATCGCAAGTTAGTGGATTGACTCGCGGCATGGGTCTGGAGGTGTATAATAGGCTTCCTGAGGACGTTGTTTTGTTATAGCTGACGCCTTTCATATATTTATGGGCCAGTGTGACGGAACCAACCTTGAATAGGTATTTCGCACATTCACAAATAAATCCGTACGGCTAAATATGAGAATAATTATTAAAGGAATCTTGTAAATTATTGTAAAATAGAAACGTAGAGAAAATTCCATACAAAATGAATCAACTGTCAACCATTTTAGGTTTTTCCGCCAATACGTTATATTTGCGCCTCGAAATTAAGGAAAGCTTCAAAGTAAAGGTATCGAATCTATTAGTTATACCCACTATATGTAATAATAAATAACGTTACACAATAATATAAGATTTTGCCCACAATATTCGGATAATGGGGTATTCTAGATTTTGAGAGAAGTAGGATAATGTCGGTAGGAGGAAACGATAGATTTACGTATTATTAGGCGTCAACTATCTATACATGCGTTTAGATATCTAGTTATGTAAACCTAAGAAAACATAACAAGTTGCTTAGATGTACAACAAATATTTAAATTAGACAGACGACGGGTCGGTTGGCGAGTCGGGACCAATTTTTGTAAGAGTATGAGAATTCCGCTCATTCACGCATTAATATATACAAGAAACTTTATAAGTATCATAATAAAGAATTTAAATAAAAACCAAACATAATATCTAACCTATTTAAACATTAGTAAGAGAAACTTGTCGTTTTAGGGGATGAATCACCATATTCACCTTAACATCACCTTAGGTCATACAGTAAAGTATTTAATTACAATATCGATTTGTAAAACTAACTAATAAATTAAGCGGAATAAATAATTGAAGTAATTGGAGCTTTTAAATAAACAACAAGGAAAAAGTTTCTTTCGAACAAACTAAATAATAAATTAATTCGTTATGCCTAGTCTAGATTCTTCACAAAAACGATCAAAAAAAAGTAAATAGGGATACCAGCGGTCAAAGAAAGAAATGCATGATAGAAATTCGGGGTGAAATGAGACTTTTAATACAGTTTTATAGCAGTGGCAACATTTAGAGCAGGAAGGAAACCGCGGCAGAGCGAGACCGCGTCGAAATAGTTCATTGTTAAAAACGGCACCGTACTCGGTGACATTAAAAATTACACTATTAGGTATTTACCCCGTACCCCGCTCACAGCCTGGCTATTTCGATAGTCGTGATGGGTGCTTAGGTACACAATTAGCACTAGGTACACGGGAGGTTGCTCCTCCACTAATTATGAGCTTAGCTGTTAGACAGGGAGCTACCTGTGGAAACTCTCTGTGCTCTCAATCTTGTCTTTGCTAAGAGAAGATTTGCCTTACACACCACACGCTTAAAAGTAAATGTGGGGAAGACGCGGGCCCCTAGTTTGGTAATACCTAGGAGATATTAGGGACTAGGTAGAAGGTACACTCTTTAAAAAGTTAAATTAGGCGCGAAGAAAGACTAAACTGGAATTAAAACCATACATAAATACCTACTTTCTAGGGTAAAACTAAATATGTAACTACTAGGAGCTAAAATAAAGTAACAAACTAACTACTAGATAGGACAAAATAGTTCCGGAGGTTTGATCAGCTCATACCTAACATAAACTATCGTAACCAGTAAATAAATCATTATGTATTAAATTGGTTGTATGGACGATCAAAAGCAGTTCCATGGCGTGTGGGTTTCCATTTCAGAGAAAATAGAAATTCTGCATACCGCAGACATCTAATTAAATACCTACATTAATATCAAGAGATACTGATATTTTACTATTATATTCATTGTAGTTATGTTTGAGCTAGATTAGGCTTTTCGGACAATTTGGTTCTTACGAAATTCTAAGAGCAAAACAACTTACTTACTACTTGAATAGGTAAAAATACCTGAATTAAATCTTAAACGAATCCGCGTAAGAGAGTAGCAAATAAGAGAAAAATTATGAATACATGCTATGTAACAGAAGTAAAAATATTACCAAACATTAAAATAAATATATGCAGAGCTAGGATAGTATTTAGGAGTTTCGTGCTAAAAGCTTCGGACTTAGGGAAAGAAACATAAAATGTATGAGGAAGTAGGTATATGAATAAGGGGGATAATATGGCCATATTATAACTCACTTTTAGAAGGGGACTTTGGTATAATTGGTGAATGTTGGTAACCGCAAAGAGTACTCTTAAGCCAGCCCAAGCCGGTCGTCAGCCCGGGGGTACCAAAGTTCCTTTTCTTTAGGAATAATAGACTTCACATTCCAAAGTTTAAATAAAAAAAAAAAAATATCTTAATAATACTAATCTAATATTTCTAAGGAAATTATCTGTACAAACAAATTACTAGGTTTTAGGAAATAATATAGTTATACAAAATAAATTGTCTAAAAGGGAGGCGATATGCTAAACTCGCGTAACAACTATCTAATGTATAGACATTTTTCACGGATTTAACTTATGACGTCGACATATCTTATTATAACCAGTACTAGGAAACAACAGATAAGATACAATTGAATATATCGAAATTTTTATCGCAATTTGTAGTAAAAGCAAACAAAAATTTATAAGGAACCGCTATAGGTATATAAAATCAATAGATGTACCATCAAAGATATACAATATTAACACTGATTAATTATATTAGTACCGCGCTAATGGTAGATAGATATAGATGCGTAATTATAGGTAAGTACCGATCAGTGAAGAGTTCGATTTGTTATTATCTCACACAGCCTACGTTCCAGGGTTACGGACTACGTCTATACGCAGGGTCTCTGTAGGTAGCCACTAGACGAAATCATAGCTAAATCAGAATACAGACTCACAGATTCTTAAGCTAGTATTTAATCAACATTCGGAACTAGGTATTGCTTTAGCCAGCTGACGAATATTAGAATCAATTTATTTAATGTAACTCCGTTAATATCTATTCACAAAATCTTTAAATGCCAATAAAATTAATGGGACATGCTCAGTAATTCCGGTAAAGCAGTAAGTTATGAACATCCAGGAGTTTAGGCGTCAGGTGGAGGGAGGTTAAAACCTATTCATATGATGTAGGTACCGCGTTGACTCGAATTGAGTTAGAAAATTACAGTTAGTTAACATATGAATGAAGTAGTTGCTACGCTCAGGGTTCAGGTAATTAAGTTAGGTCAGCGATAGTTAGTAGGTTTTAGAGGTGGGTCATTACAAGTAGTTATTATAGAGTACAAAATATATAGATAGATAGATAGTTTAAGATTTAAGAAAAAAGAAGAACATAGAGGGCGGTTACAATTTGGTAGTGCCATGACAAGGATTAGTCGTTTAGAGATGTTTAGGTAAATTAATTATTGACACATTAGGTACTCATTACAACTGATAGGCACTGCCGTACAAAAGTTCGAAAGTGGCGAGAGATTCCTCTAAATTGTAATTAATGATTATGTCTTATTTAGGAAGTATGTAAGTAATAAGAAGTTGGTTAAAAAGCTAGTTACGAGAATCTGAGTCGGTACAATTTGTTGACGTGAAATGGAAAAAAGGCAATATCTAACCCGTCGCGCGTCGAGTATACACCATGTAGGTACTTATACATTCGAAACAGTGCTAGGCCATGTCGCGCGTAAACATAACATGTATTAACGATTGATTAAATGCGGAAATAAAGTACTGTTATTTATTCTGTGACCAATTTCATCGGATATGAAATGGCCGTTTTGGAATAGAAAATTATTAGATTTTAAACTACTGTCAAAAAACGAACTCTTACGAAAAACAACGGAACTAGGATAGCTAGCCTCATCAGGTGAAATATGAACAATCGGCGAATATATATATGTTAGTACTGTGGGGGTTAGATAGATGGCGCGGCTAGCAGTATCGAATGGATGACGTGATCTTCATTTAGGTAAACTAGCATTACCATGCCTTTTGATGTTAGTTTTATTAGCATTAGATAGATGGCGCGAAAAATATATTTAATTGCTGGGGGCTGTAGTTGAGAAAGTGAGGTACATGGGTTTTGGATAGGTGGCGCTGTGAGAAGAAACTTGGAATTAAATCATTATAAAACATACGTTTTTGTAGACAACTTATAAATAAATAAGTTAACTACACCGGCCATATTTAATTAAAGGATTAAAAAAATAGTATACGAGAGGTTATTGTATAAAACTAGTGAGGTTAAAAGGTCTGGGGGGGTGATATCTCATTTTATACATAAAATAAATTACTCTGTACCTACTTATACTGAATGAAACGCGTTCTTAGTGTATGTAATCTTAAAACAAAATATCAATTCGAAATTAGAACGAGATTTAAATAATGTTGAATGGTATCAAAATAAAAACTCAAGTAGCGGCTTTATAAAAGTTAACTTGGAGTAGAAGTTACCTAGGCGGCTCACAGATGGCGGTGTGGCTTTTTATAACATGAAAGTGGTGGCCAAGTGAACGGAAGCCAACCGCCAAAGTTCAAATATTAGTAAACGGTGTCAAGAGTATGTAGAAAATTGTAGGCTTGCGTGAAGTTTAGAGGGAAAAGGGATCTAATAATGTACTTGTTTTGTTGACATGTATTAAATCACTCATTATATTAATAATACATTTAAATTAAATCAAATACCTGTTAATTTATTTCAGTAAATCAAGGATTCTTGTTGAATAAGAAAATAGGAAAGGGCAATCGATATAGCGTTTTATAGTACGTATCTTATCTTAGCGAAATTATGCAATGACCTCTGATTTAGGATATTCAATTCAAACTATATACTAGTGAATACGCGTCATGACATATCGAATACATGCGGTGTGAAAATAGAGAGAGATATAATAAATCGCTCATGATAATGTTCTGTGATTTCGGGGTTTATTAGGTTTTAAAGTTTATCAGACTTAATATATCTTACATAAATCATATATGATTTTGTTTAAATGAAAATTGTTTCACTTTGATGATATCAGCCGAATAATATGCCAATCTGAAATAAACAGTTGTATAGGTTATCGCTCTCGTTTTATCGTACTATTACTTGACACGATCGTCTATTAGGTACCTACGCGAAAGTAGACGCATCCGCTATTTAGTAACGTTTACGTATAGCTTACTATATTCCTATATTCAGTATTCGTGATATATTTTGTGAATATTTGATTAGAACAAGTACAAGTACATGCATCGTTTTCAATAAGTAAATGTGTTTATTTTATTCTACTGAGTAAAATACCTGGATTAATAAACTAAAATGTAATTTTAATGAACCTTTCTTAAAGTATTCACAACTACCTAGTACTAATTCAATTTTGCCGTGCTAAATGAATAAGGTAGGTAGGTTCATATTGGATTATATTCGTATGAAGGTATATGTGAGTGTGGTACATATCTAGAATGGGTCATAGGATAGTTATAAATTATTATTGAAATAAAAAAAATATGTTTATGGTAAATTGAAATTAACGCGGGGTTAGCATTATAAATGACAAATCAATTGTTAGATATAGTAGTAGGTATTCATATAAGATAATTACAAATAAGATCTTAAATCAAAATTGAATACCTAGGAAATTACCTAAATAAAAAAAAAATAAAAAAAAACATGGAATAAATATCTAAATATTTGAAAGAGTAATTACGTGTCGGCGAAGTTAGTATTTGTGAGGTTCAAGTCAAAATTTCTTAGGATACATATATAAAAAAAAACTAGCTCATTTAAAATTGAAGGTTACGTCAATTGCGCGCGCGTTCCATGAAACCTTAAAAATAGAGTCTGCAATCGTGAAATAAGTATTTACTCGGAAGTTAGGGATTAGTCATTTAAGAAGTCATAAGTTGTAAAACGCAAAATTCTGCTTTACTTAAATTGCTTGATAGGTATCAATGAAATAAATGGATATGAGATTTAAGGGGTTGTTTAGTTAAATACATAGAAAACGCGTTATTGTTACACAAAATTAATATGAGAAGGTAAAATCTAGCAATTAAAATAAGTAGGTACAAGGTCTGTATAGGCGGGGGTTAGCACTAAAATAAATTGCTTCCAGAGGACTTAGTGTGCCGACAGGAATAAATCAATAAATGTATTAAGTTTACTGGATTAAGATTTATTAGACGATGGCAATTGAGGTGGGATTGAAAAAATAAAGTACGATAAGTGTATTAACATTAAAATAATTTTGTCGAGAACATAAATTACTAGCTGCGGTTCGCGGTTTCACCCGCGTGGTGATGTATGTTATTGAGAATGGATAAAATATAGCGTAGGTATGTTACTGAGACATAATGTAGCTTTACATATTATTATACTCGTGAAATGATTGTTTAAATCGGAAAAGTAGATTCACGTGTACTCATAATCTAAAATGAAAGAAACCCTCGTATATCTTTCCTTTTACTAACAGAGTAGTAATAGTTATGTTGACGTCCTCTCTATGGAACTGGGGGGCGATTCAACTATTTCACAAGTTCAACAATCCACTCGGCTGCAACTGCGGTTCGACTCCGGTTGTAGTTCGATAATTACCCGAAATTCCATCCTACTATTCCTGCGGACATTGGGACGTGACGTCACGTAATTGTATCGTAAACGCTACGGCATAATTTAATAGATAAATAGTAAACACTAATAGGAGTTAGCGTGGTGTACCTGGTCTATTGAGTAATCGTAATATAAAATACTATTCGATCGCTGGCGTCAATAGAAGCGAAACTGTAGTTGTGACTGTTTTCTTATAGCAGCTTAAGAATGTGTGTAAATCGGCTACGGTTCGAATCTAGTAGCAACAAAATAAGTTAGTGGAATTGGCCCCTGTCATCACTATGCTCTAATGCCAATTAGCGTAGACTTATATTAGTTGTATATAATATGGTCAATAGATTCCGTTCCGCAGCATACGCGATATATGGACTAATTGTTATTCCTTTTCCACACTTCAGGTTACGTTATCGAAGTTTTCATACGGAATTATAACCTTTTTGATAATATTATATAGCCTATGGTCATAGGGAAACAAGTAGGATCCGAATGGCAAAAAAAAAAATAACTCTGATCGGTCCAGTAGTTTTGGGGTCTGTTTAATACAAAGAAACAAACAAATAAATCTTCCCTACTTATGATATTATAGTGTAAGTATTGTAGTGTGCAGAGTTAAAATTGAATAAAACATGAAAAAGAAATTCATAGTAGTTGGCTAATAGAACTATAGGGAATATGCAAAAAAATTATACTTAGAATCCAAATTACCTAATACTAGCTACGCTCTACAGTTGCGTTTGCGCGGTGTTGTGTCACATAATATTTGTACAGGTATAATATATTTATACAGGTGGATTTTTATGATAATTGTTCCCCTCCTTATGTTTGCTGTTACGTACAAAAAAACGTATGTGTATATATATATAAATGCGATCCCATTCGTACAATATTGCATCAAAGGAGGGCGTTGCATCAGAGGTCCATCCATGTTTAAGCACACTGCCACCTCTGTTGATTTTGGTAAGGTAGAAAGTAGTTTCGTCCTGAGGAAGTTCTTTAAAATAAAAATAAGGGACAATAAATGTTACGAGGGTCAAACTGAAAGTTCTTAGAAAATCAAAACCTGATTACATTAGCCAGTTATTAGTTTTATTATATCTTTTCAAAATATTGTCCATTCACGTCAATACACCGCTGCATGCGATGGAACCACTGGGAAAAGCACTTTGCCCACTCGTCCTTAGGGGTCTCTTCAATGGCATCGCGATACGCAGCCACCGCTTCTTCAGCATTCATAAACCGCTTTCCTTTAAGTTTTTCTTTAATTTTTGAAAATAAATAAAAATCACAAGGCGCGAGGTCGGGGCTATACGGCGGGTGACCCAGTAATTCAACGTTTGATGTCGCCAAATAGTCGATCGTTCGCTTGGCGGTGTGCGATGAGGCGTTGTCGTGGTGAAGGAGGATCCTACCACTGAGCAGAATGTCTTTTGGTTTCAGGATCATAACAGTAAATCCAGCTTTCGTCACCTGTTAGTATGTCGAACACAGCATTTGAGTCACCTCCGTTAAATCTTTCAATCATTTTACGGCACCAATCCACACGATGGAGTTTTTGAGCCTCAGTCAAATTATGAGGTATCCACCGGGCGCAAAGCTTCCTGACCGCTAAATGTTCGTGTAGGATTTTGTGCACTTGACTCATACCGATGCCTAAGCTTGTCCGAATCTGCTGATAGGTCACTCTTTTGTCAGTCTCTATCATACGCCGCACAACACAGATGTTATCTTCAGTCGTCGCCGTAGAAGGCCGTCCCTCACGTAAATCATCAGTGAGATTAGTGCGACCACGTTTAAACTCATTAAACCAGTTGTAAACAGTCGCACGAGATGGGGCTTCATCGTGAAAGGCCAATCGTAGTCTATCATAACTTTCTTGTTGACTTAAATGACATCGAAAGTCATAAAAAATCATTGCACGAAAATTTTCTCGTGTTAAATTCATGTTGACGTGACACAGACAATTTTCAATTTGCCGCCAAATCGTAAAACAAATGACAAATGAATGAAGTATATACTCAGTAATATTGGCAAAGAGTTCTATTTTCAAATTATAGAATTATTTTTTTATTATATTGTTTATAAGTGGCCAGTTCTAAGAACTTTCAGTTTGACACTCGTATAACGCTCACCTCCTATATCAATAGGGTACATTGGTTATGTACGGTAATTTCATATACAATGAAAAACTTGCAAAATAAGACATTTAGAGATAGATATGAATTAGGCAGTCTTAGACGAGGTTTAATACAGCATTGTTAGTTTATTACCGTCATGATGAAATATTCGATTTCGTGACAAACCTTAAAGTTATTGAGTTAAACTATATTTCGATTTGAAATATGGGTTAATAAAAGTTAAGAATTATTGGTTTCAATGTTCAAATTTCATACTTGACGAGTTTGTTGAATTGTTAGAGTTGCGTGAATCAGCGATTGAGGAAGAATGATAACAAATGGGACTAGAATGTTACGAGTAATAATTAGTTATTTACTTGGGGATGAATGAATCAATAAGGTTAATTTGAATTATTGAATGAAATGTTTTAATAAGTATGAAGGGCTCGAATGTTCCACCAATATGCCAAAAGTATGAAAACTAAGTCTCATTGACTACCTCCTCCTTTTTTTGGAAGTCTGTAGAAAATGGTTAAATGGTAAGGCTATTGATATGAAATCTAATGATTAGTGATAAGGGAGATAATGGGCTATAGAAGAGACTACGGCACCTGTCAATCCTAAACAAAACCTGTCTCATCTTTAAAATATTTAGGTGACTTGCCACCCACTAAATGAACCCCCCCTAAGAGCCATCATCAATGGTAACAAAAGGGGCAACGTTGGCGTGGATGGCAAAAGGGTGTCGAGAGGTTTGCTGCGGTTTCACTAGAACGCTACTACCGGAGTCATGCCCTGTAACATTTCCACCCTTGGAACTTTTTGTTACTTGCTTTTGCGTCTCCACCCCCAGACGGCCAATTAAGCAAGCCGGGGTCAGGCGTCTCATTTAGCCCCAGGGAGAATCAGGGTCTACGGTGTCACAGTATAAAGATGCAATAGTATGGAAACTAAGCCCTATTGATCAAATAATTATCTATGCCCCATTGAAGCCATAGGGTTCTCACTTTTAATGTTTTAAAGTACCTATTGTTTTTTTTTTTAAATAAAACATTCGTTGTTCTGCTGTAGACATTAAATCTAGTTAATTCTAGTTTACTAATAAAATGTATGTAGGTGTATCATGGCGTCGATTAATCTTGATAGTTTAAAATACGGAAAACTGTTTAGTATTGACACACAACTACTTGTAGATCTTAGGACTTTTTGTAGGTTTACTACACTAACTTATCATTATGGCATAACCTTTTACAAGTTTTGGCGGGAGCGTACGTGAGCCTCGGTTGGGCGCGTGGTAGGCGCTGCAGGTGGCGCGGGTGCAGTGCTCATGAACTCTGTATTCGGGTGTTTGTCACGCATTTTCGGACTGAACCGTACTGCGTTTCAACCTCAAAACTGCGTTTGATACCTTGTAATTAAAAAAAACATTACATGAAAAATTACTTTTATTCTTCATAAATTACAAATTATTGACTCCAAAAAAAGTTGATAATTTCGCCCAACCGCCATCTTCGATTTCAGTTTTGTTAGCACTATCGGCATCAACGCCCTCGAAAATCATAAAAACGACACCCAGTACGATATAGTTCACAATAATATAATAATCTATTGCAGCCGCCATCTGAGATTTGTATTTTGTGTTATGTTTTACGAATTTATTATGTTTTATGATCGATATTATGGGGACAACAATGGTATATATATATATATATGTTTGTACTATATACAATGTATATAAATCTACGGACAGTGAATGACTCTAACTAAAGAATATTTTTATTAATGTCTGCAGTCAGCGTAACTAGGTAGGTATACACTTAAATTTTATTTTTGTCGTGTTTTCATGATAGTTAAAAGTAAATAGTATGCATTTAATGTAGGTAGGTATCTACCTATCTATTTATTTATACTTTTAAAATATTTTGGTCAATAAAAGTAAGTAGGTACCTACTTTGGGATATAGGTAATTAAATACTTTTAATATGACTAATCCATTGTTGCCAAATGTATACCTACATAGGTGTGCAAAAAAGCGCATAGATGTCACAAAACAAGCCTTCATCGTACCAATACGATCGAGGTGAGGTGCGAGGCGATAAAAATTTTGATTTCTCAAGTCACAATTTTGAGACTGACAATAGATAATTTTATAAGTTTACCTAAAGTTCAAGTAAATTATCTAACCCGATTAATAACCGATTGATAAGTACCTATAGTAACTCTTATTTCTGCCAAGAGATACGACCATTACTATCAGGCCGCCGCGCCGGTAGTATAGGTATAGGTAGGTGCGTTGATAGTATGAATTCTAGACCTACTGTAGAACATAGAAGATTATGTGTCTTTGATTTAGAATCGTTATTCTAAGGTAGGTAGGTACTTACTAATGGTCTTCTACCCACTGTAGGCATCGCAAACTTTTTTAGTTGTTCACCTGGTGATGATAAGAACCCATCGTCGTCTACGGACATCCACAACGCCAGAGGTCACGTGGATAGACGTACTTCATCGTTTGGCTAAATTAGTACCTACCTACCTACCACAGCTTACGTAAAACTGTGTCTTGATTCTACTTGAAGCAGAAGTCATTTTATGGGTCTGTTTGGCGAGGGGAGTGAAGTGCGACGGCGAAAACTGGCGAATTTGCTCCGCACCCAGCAGGAGGAAACTAGGGAAATAAATCTTAGATGGCAACGCGCAACTCCTACAATAAACCTAAGTATGTAGGTACACTAGGTACCTACTTACCTACCTATGTAATGTGACACAACGGACTCGAGCCTTCCTCTGAGAGAGAGGTGTAGGAGGACCTAACTAGGTACCTATATAGGGGAATTAATTTGATGATTTAGTGTACCTCCTTACGTAGGTACCTCTACCTACATTACCTATATCATCAAAGGTTTACGAACAATTACGATCATCACTCAACTTACGAGTACTATATTATAATATATAAGCTAAAAGATATAATCTATTTTGTAAGTAGGTAATTAGCATAAGTTTTATTTCCTAATAAATGTTAATTAATAGACAAAATAGATCATAGAATTATATTTAGCTGACGGTTTTAAATAGGTAGGTAGGTACCTATGATAAAAATACTAGCAGACGCGCTCGCGGCAGCCTTCGGCCTTTGTTTTAGTCGAAAGCGGCTAGGTAGGTAGGTATAGGTATCTACTAATAAACTAGAAGTTCTGCGAACAGTACCTAGACCTCGCGAGCACATATATACCTAGTTTTATACCTACCTACTAGCGACAATTTTTCGCAGTAATTCACAACTGATTATTTCGGAAACCATTTGACCATATTCAAAATTCCTCTATAAAGTAAGGTAGCAAGGTACCTATCAAATTTTATCAAAATTGGCAATGAGATTAACTAACACCATTGAAAATAGGTCTGTAAGTAAATAGCGCCGCAGCAAACTTTTTAGGTGGTAGGTTTGTGTTCTGGCTTGCCTTCCTTTTCCTTCCAACTTCAATCCAAATACCTTAAAATTAAAACTCGCGCCACCTAACCGAAGAAAAGTGAAGCATCCGTGCCACCCACAAAATGTAAACAAATGTCAGATACTAACAAAACGTTAGTTCGCTCGCTGCAACCGTTAGTGGCGGATTCAATAAAAGTAAATCGAAGGAAGTTTGTCTTGCGGCTTAAGAACTGCGGTTCCGGAGTGTGTTGGGTCGACCCAGGGAAGTGCTGACTGTTTGTGTAGTGTGTCCTGTAATGGAGACGTGCTCTGATCTCCGAAAGGCCAAGGATTTTCTAGTGGACCGGCGTGACGCGCCCGACTGCCTTCAACCGTGAGTGCATTTTACCCTTCTTTACATTTACATCATAACTTGGTACGGGAGTTCGGGAACATCTCCCTGCATGAATTCCCTCCACCTGAGACTACGGCACCTGCCAATTTAGTTTCATACAATCTCATTGGTTTCATATGTTAGGTATATAAACTTCTAAGTCAGGTGATGACTCGCCACTGGCGAGTCGCCACCGACTAAACGGGTCCCCCATAGGTAACAAGCAGCGAAATCGGCAACATGAGTAAGTAAATAAAGAGTGTCGAGTGGTGTGCTGCGGTTTCATTTGAGCGCAACGTCCAGCGTAATGCCTTTTAACACTCCACTCTTAAAGCTTTTTGGTGTTTGCTCTTGCGTCTCCATCTCCACCCCCGGACGGGCTGTTGAAGCAAGCCGGGGTCAGGCAGGGGCCTCATTTAGCCCCAGGAAGAATCAGGTCCACGATGTCGCCACTCACCGACGGCTGGCAACAAAGCCAACCCTGCGGTATTTCTTTCATTACCTATATTATCTTTAATCATAGGTAGGTACATATTAGTATAGGTCTTGCCTACGTATTCTGTGGAGTCGTATCGTAACTAGGTAGGTATACAAAGTATGATTTCAGGCCATTCGAAGCGTAGTTGTTATGTACCTGTCTAAAATAACCTACCTGGCAACTGAGCGCACTTTGAAGTAGCCGACGCGTTGTAACGGCTTTTTTTTAGCAGGGCAAGGTATTATTTGGGGACATTCCGAGCGCGTTAGGTACCTACCCAATACTCATATTAATCTGCCTACCGACAGAGTCCTCAAACTATGCCATGCGTCCGATAATCGATGTTTAAGATAGTCAAAGCATAGTTTGAGGACGATTATGCCACAGTCCAACATGCTGTAGCAATCTGCTGTGATCCAGCAAACTGTATCGTATTTAGGCGTGTTGTGACTCCCTTCCAACATGTTGGACGTCGTATCGTACGTCTGTTATTAATACAGCAAATTGTAAGCTGCGTTGTAACGTGAGTAGTGCGGTTGCATGCAATCTGGGCTCAGTCGCGATCGTGCCGCCGCCCGTAAGTACCGTCGCTGTGAATTCATATTAAATGAAATATGTAAATGGATGCAAAAATGTATACTACAGAAAAAAACTATATTGATAAGAATTTCAGAAATCTATTAATGACTTGCCACATTTGTGGAATAATAAAATAGTTATGGCGTATTTTCACTTTTATTAGCAGCTGATGTTTTTTCTTTGTGGAAATAGTTGACAAGCCATTGTTCCTGCCTATCCAATTTTTTCTAGACATAATGAAAATAATGATTTTAATGATTCGATAACATAATAATAGGTATTATATATTGTAGTATTGCTGTGCATCTATTAATGTTCAAAGTAAAAATTAATGTTAATTGTCTCTCAGTCTCAGTAGGTATAGTTAGGCGAACTCAGCGAAGGCAATTGCAAGACCCATTTTTAATATTTAGACAGCATTTGAGCCATTTTCATTCACGTGTGGCGATCCAACGCGGAATGAAATTGTAATCGACGCTGCAACGTGTGTAGAGTACGTACAACCGCGACTACAGCAGATTGCTACAGCATGTTGCGTTCGGGGTTGCATCGTATGTAAAGGGCTTTACAGTCGTCTAACGGAGACGTCAATCTTAAGTTCTAAGGTCTGGGAGGCACTTCAATGTCATAGGCTGCATTCATAGGCTAATGTTCGTGCCGTTTGTACAATATTTACATCACTTGTCCAAAATTAAATCAACTTTACGTCTATCATATTAAGAAGATAATTGTGTACATACAAGTACCTACACAGTTCATGGGTTATAGGCATTGATCACAGAAACAAGTGATATATGAAAAAGGGCGGGACCGCTGTCGCAGCAATATGCCCAAAAACAGAACACATTGCTTGCGGCGGCGGTTGCAACTTTTATATTATGACCGAACGCCGGTCGCGATATTGCATGTTAACAGTTTAAAATGCTTGATCTGTACTCACGAATATTCAAATGTGAAGTTTTAATACTGAAGTGGCAACTTATTCAAGCTAATAGAATACGTTGAATCGCGGAATACGACCGCTGCTTGCGACACCCGGTTTTGTACCCAGCGCACGGATTGGCATTTCTCTAGATCTCTGTGGTTATTACGTATTGTCATTAAAATTAGTGTAAAACAAAATGTTTAAAATTGCAGAAATTATTTGTACTTCCAAATAATGTTATGGGCGTTGTTCTCGGAAATATATTACTGTGGGAAAATCGCACCTGGTACCTGAAGACGTGGGGCGCAGTTTATAGTACAACAATATATTCCCACAGAATTAATTATACTGTTCCCATTTTACCAATTTCAGATTCTAGATATTAAACATTTGTAGTGTAAATAGGTGTATTCATTGTGAAAAAATAATTAATAATAAAATTATATAATAGACGCTTATGCCAATGAAATTTATCAAAAGCATATTATTTCGATTTTCTACCGACTTCCAAAAAAAGGAGGACTCAATTTGACTGCATTTTTTTTAATGTTTTGTGTGAACCGATTCTAAAAATTACTTTTTGTTAGACAGCTGGTGCTTTCCGTGTGGTCCCATTTAAATTTCATGAAATTCGGTCCATTAGCTTTTGAGATAGGTACACTGCAATAACTGAATTGAATGGATGTCGGTATTACATTTTTCAAATTGTACTTGTACTATACCTAATGTATTTATATTTCATGTAATACGAGCCTTCATAGTCTCTGCGAATAATTTTAGTCGTACATTGATATTCACAGTTAACTAGAGAAATGACAAGATAGAGTATTAACCCTTTATATACCGTGATAATTAAAACAAAAGATTTATGAAAGAATCGCACGTAAATTTTCGTTAATGGTCCTCAAGGGTTAATACTCATAAATTCATTTGTAAAATTTCACTTAAAGGTTTACCTATAAATGTTATTCGTTTATAAGTATACCTATATACGTAACTCTATTAACAAGAATAATTTACAAGACAATTAACAAATTTATAAAATGTCTACTGAACGTCCCTGAGATGTCCACTTTTTGATGAGGGGTCAGTTACTTTGCTTTAGATTGACATTTAGTTTCTCTTTGATAAGTAAATATCATGAAATATTTTAAAATACGGGTTCATTCTTGAACGGGATATATTCATTTGTGTTACTATTATTTGTCGTACTGCATGTTTTTTTGCGGTAAATGAAAACTGATAAAAATCTGTTTTGCGCACATAGTGTAGGCATTAAAATAAATTATTGGGCACGTTCAATTACTTTTAGGTGTGGTGTATTTTGTTTTAAATATATAAATAATTTATAATAATAATTTATAATAATAAACATGTGAGTTTGTAAGCTTTTTCAGCCTTTTTAGTGACCCTTGCTACTTACGGGATCGATTGTCATTCACCGTCAACAAGGCCATCATCAAGATAGGCGAAACATTTTTCAATTAATGGGTTGTAACTCAAAAACCGTTTCAACGAATTTGATGAAATGGGACCATCTCGGGTATACTTTACCAAATAAAAAATATTTAACGAAGTCTGTATTAAACTTTTCAAATTGTACTTGTTTATATCAATATTGTGAGATATTTTTTTAATTCTTTATCAGTCATTTCATAAAAAGATTATATAAATTTAATTTATACTTATGTAAGTTTTATTACTTTATTTCATTCGAGTTAGCTCAATCTTTATTACACTTGCTTATTACCACATCCGTCTGTTCTTCGAAATTATGAATTATGTAGCACTGACCCCCCGGGGACTTGGTATGTGTTTGTTTGGGGTATAAATTATTCTATGTCACTCTCCGACCCTTGAACTCAATCTTTATTGAAAACAACGCAATTTATTCCTCTGTTCCGTAACAGAAGGACAAAGAATAATTGTACATTGTTAAAAGGAAATATGGGAAATGCTTATGTTTATAACTATAATACTACCTACCAACTATCGTCTTAATCAGTCATGTCAAACAAACGGTCCGCGGGCCATGTGCGGATCTCAGACCATAATTATGCGGCCCGCGACCGAAGTCCAAATCTTAAGATTATTACTTTCTAAAAATCACTACCATGAATATGACGCTCAATAATGAGATTAATAATTTTGAGAGAAGTCAAATCTCTGGATCATTATCAAAATAATCGACTTCGGTACCTAATAATCGGTTATTATAAATAGGTATATCGATGTAAGTTACCTAAGGGGCCGTCCATTGATCACGTGCTGTTTTTATAGAATTTTTTGACCCCTTCTCTCCCTTGGTGATACGTGGTGAGGTTTGATACTAACCCAAAAAATCACGTTAATTTTTTAGTACCCACAAAGAATGTTTTTTTTATATTATCTTTAAATACAGGTATAAAGTATAATCAAATTAAGAAAATTAAAGACCATGATAAAAAGTCTAGACAGAAAGGTTGCAGGTTGTTTTTGACTCGCGTACTTACAAATAATATTAAAGGAATGATGTAATCATGCGGAAATATATATTGTACTATACATGAAGATATTTATTGTATCACGTACGAAAAAATAAATACCTACACGTAATATCTTACTACACCCCCCTCCCCCTTGTGATATTTCGTGATTTTTGCCGAAACCCCCTACCCCCCTTTTCCAGCCTCACGTGATTGCTCACGATGACCGTGGGCTTTTAAAAGGGAATGGGTGTGCGAACGGCGCGAGTGATTTCGGTCCTTCCCGGAACGTAGCCAAACTATGTTCGTATGTGAATCTTTGTCTCTAGAATGTAAATATCTCCAAATGCTTTAGGCAGAGGAGAAATCACTTAACTCAACGTCTGGAACACAAAATTGGACAAAGTAACATTATATCGCTGATACGAAATCCAAACCACCAACCAAACCGGCACAAGAAAAACAAACAAAACAAGGACGGATATTTTTAGTGTTGCCAAACCGTTTTATAAGTTCCTACTACTTAACACTTGTAGTTTAAAGTAGTGTAAAGTTTAAAGGTGAAATTATGTGATTTCAACAATATCTTCCAGTTTTTTGTGACTGGGATCATTGGTATAAACTCTTTATGTTACATTCAGATTGCAACGATCGCCATACATTTTATTTGATACGTAGTTTCTGCCCACTGGCTATAGGCACACTGGCCAAAGTACAAAAGTATCGACCGTTATTTGTTCTTACCATAAATAAGCAAATTTCGTTTGGTTTCGAGCATGATTTGGTTCAGATACAAATAAATTATATACAATTGCACAAGACTATGACATTTGCGACCAATTAACCAAAAACCAAAAACCTTTTATATCCTTTTTTCTTCTTCCGATAGATCTCAGACGTGCACAAAGAAGGCGCCACTCTGAAATTAAAGCGTTCAAAGGACGACGGCGGCGCTCCCATCGAGTACCTACTACCAGATCGACAAACTGGACACCGATACTGGATGCTGGGTGCCGTGTGCTCGCTCTGATGAACCTAGTCAGTATTATATTTATTAACATATACATGTTAATTAAATGGTAAACCGGTAAACACTCACGTCTATCATCTAGTCGTTATACTCCGACCGGTGTTAGGGCCGTACTGATGCCCATCATCAAGGAGAGCGTGCTTTAGCAGCAAGTTTAAATTTTACTCAATGCTAACTGCAGTCTGCGGTTGCACCCGCGCGGTGGTGCATGATGATGATGGTAAAGCAAAACATGAGTATATAGCTACTCAGTGATAATGTAGCATCCTAAAGGTGAAAGAATTTTCGAAAAAATGTCCAAAAGTTTTTGACTTTATTCGTAACAAACTTAAAATTGTATGTTAGAAATCTTTCTTCTGTGTAATATTAGTATACATTCAGGATATTGGTCAATGACCATTGAACTCGGATGTCTTAATTTATGTTTTTGCAGTTTTCACTATATTTATAGTATACAGGTCTATCAATGTAGAAGATTATAATTTCTATGTTAGGTAAGTCGCAAGTATACAAGTATAGTATTGTCTGGGGTTAACTGTTATGAATGCTATTAATGTTTGCAAGACATAAATAAAACAAAATAAATAAATGTTTCATAGTTTAGTTATGCGTCCTCTAATATTTACTAATTTCCAAGATGTATGTATTTGTAACTTATATGATTATGTTTATTTTCAGAATGTGATGTAACTGGCTTGACGCCCGGCAAAGAGTACATGTTCCGCGTGTCCGCGGTTAACTCCGAGGGAGAGTCTAAACCTCTCCCTTCTGAACAGTCGGTTGTAGCGAAGAATCCGTTCGACGAACCTGGTAAGCATTGTTATTATAACATATGCGCCTAGCTTAAATAACTATTCCACCAGAATATTTTTTTCGGGGTAAAAAATGTCATATTCCAGTGGGCCGAGCATGAAAATCTGCTTAAGTGTAACGTTATCGTATCGTTTACGTATTCAGTACAAACTATGAGTTATCTGTGCCACTATTGTGCTAGATAAATGACAGTTTGTACTAAATACGTTAACGATGCGATTACGTGACACTTAAACACATATTCGTGCTCGGCCCACTGAACATATAACTATGCTAACATTTTCAACTAAATGAGTTTTAGTTTTGCCGTGGAAGAGTGATAAACATCCACATCCAAACAGACATAGATTTACAAAATATATGCTTGATTTCGTATCATGGCGTACGTCGTTCTTTTTATGTCTGTTTAGATTGTTTGTACTATTACACTGTTTGCACCACCAAGGGCCCACTTACATTGTTTAACCCTTTGCGTACCAGAGACGTAAATTTACGTGTGTTACATTCATAAATCTTTTGTTTTAATTATCACGGTATAGTAAGGGTTAAGTTGTGTGGATGTTGCCCCTGCATTATCCTATGGAAAAGAGAAAAACAGTTATAATAAAATAACTCCAATTAGCTAAATATATTTAATACATCCGCACCCAATAACACATATGCCGATAAAAAAAAATATGATGGAAATCACACTTTTTAGTTGTCTTGTTTAACAAACACCTTGATTCTAAAAACTGAGCGTACTACGACATAAGTCCCATAATATATATCATTTATTTCTCCATATTCATACAATAAATAGAACTTAAATAATTCAATATGTACTAGTCACCGAGCTACCTACTGAGTTGTAGGGCCATAAACGTCAAGAGGGATAGGATTGTGCAACGCGTCCTAACATGTTATCGATAATTCGCTACCTGCATTCAACCCTCATTAGCGCTTGCTTATAGCTAGCTTCTGATTGGTCGTAACATCATGCCGCCGCGCTGCAGTCGTCGCAAAGTTGTTGTTTTGCTATAAGTATTTGTGACTTGTGATTACATATGTGCCAACTCTCGTAGCTCACAATGACTAATTTATTTTCTAACGTAGACCTCAATAATTAGAACATGAAACCCTGGTATTCAGTAATCTGTGCCCTGGTGGACACCTGGTGGGGGAGTTTCTTAGACTCTGGGTAGAACTAAAGTTTAATAACTGTTATCTTAATTTAAATTAGTTCAAAAACGTTGGTCGTGTGTCTATGTAATTATATTATGTGAAACGGTTGTCATGAATTGTATGTTCTGAGCCCGTAGCACATACATTTTACAAAAAAGTATTTGTATCGTGAGCGTCAACGCGTCACATTTCGGCATAAAACTATGAGTTTTCTGTGTCACAGCTGCCATAGACAAATGACAGTTTGTACTGTTTTAAGTAACGACACGTTACGTTACACATACGCAGTTATTCGTGCTAGGGCTACATGAAACACCAGGATACTACAATTCTTAAAACTCCACGGGCACTAATTTTTTTAACTATTGTAAATATTCTATCCTCGTAAACAAATACCTTCGTTCTATCCAATTTAACCATACAAACTGTTTTCAGGCGCACCCGGCACACCATCGGTTACTGACTGGGACAAAGACCACGTGGACCTCAAATGGACTCCACCCTCCACCGACGGTGGCGCCCCAATCGAAGGCTATATCGTGGAGAAGATGGACAAATTTGGCAACTGGGAGAAGGCTCTAGAAGTACCGGCTAACAAGACCACAGCAACTGTACCTGATCTAGTGAAAGGACAAACTTATGAGTTCAGGTAGGATCTTGAAAGTGTCTTTTATTGTGTTTCCTATATCATCAACGTCGCTGTAATTTTCAATCCTAAAAATGTATAGCACTTTGACCAACCGAACTACTGCTACTAGAGACTTTAATAGTTCGGTGCATTATTCAACCGGACTAGTGCCACTGAAAACATGTAATAGTTCGATCAACCGGACTAACAAACGAACTACTGCTACTAGACCAACGTATCTGTATGTAAATTTTTTTATCTTCCTAAGGAGGTTATATTCTAGTTGCAAACGCCAAAATAGAACGGACTATATGACATCTAGTAGAAGTTGGTTAGTTTTTTTTTTATTTTTGTTCCTTATTTGTTTGCTCCTAAATTCCAGGGTACGCGCAGTGAACAAGGCTGGACCAGGCGAAGCGTCGGACATCACGCACCCAATCGTTGCCAAGCCCAGGAACCTTTCTCCGAAGATCGATAGGACGAACCTTATTGATATAAAGATTAAGGTCGGACAGAAGTTCGGATTCGATGTCAAGGTCAGTATTTAATTAACACTAGCTACTAACCCCAAGTTTCTAGAAAGTTTGTCAACGCCTTGATTAATTGGCCAACTAAATACTTAACGCTCATTGGCCAATGATATTCTATGACGCGATATGTGACCAATCACTGGTCAGTATTCCGTCTATTAGCTGATCAAACAATGACAAACTTTTTCTAACGTTCCAGAAATTATTTATTAATTATTAATTAAATTACTTACCTCCAGTTTCTACTGGAGGTAAGTAATTAGTACGTATATAACAACATTTTGTTAGATATTTTAGCAGATATATTAAAGGCCTCGTTAGCCTAGTTGATACTAGCCCTGCCTTCTAAACGCGAGGCCCTCGCTCGTTGGTTCGATATTTGTGCGACGAACAGAAATATAGAATATAGAAGGATATAGAAAAGAAATATAGAAATATCGGTGCTAAGCCAGACATCATCGACGCAGGCGTCCCGAACACTCCTAGAAAAAGGCCACCGAATGTGGTCGAAACTATAGTCGGACCTATCCGATAAATATTACGTGAGTAATACCTTATTTTTTAATTAATAATGATTGAAAACCACGTTAGTTTTTATAACAGAAATATTAATTATGGTGTCTTGGATATTCGTGGTGTGTTAAGACGCGGTCCAACCCCAATTTTAAAATAATTTACGATGTTTTACGTAAGGTTGAAAATCGTGTGTTAGATTCGACGATGTAATGCGAATATGCATTAATTTTGTACGTTTTCTTTATATTTTTCGATATATACTATTACAATTGAAAAAACTGCTGGTTACTACTTTAGTACTATATGTTGGCTATGTATTACCTAAAAAATAATATAGTGTTATCGCTGAAAATTCTGAGAGTTTGAACGTGAAAGTTTATTTTTATGGACCTATTTAGAATTTTTTTCTGTAGAGAGCGAGTAATATTTATGAATTCTGTTCGGTTATTACTCTTTGCTTTTTTCTTTTCTAACCTAAGTATTTTTTTCATAGATTATTATCTATCTGTTTCGTTACACTAGATGTTTAAAGATTCTGCTTTTTACTATTATCAGGATACGACCGCGCCTTAACGTGTAAATCCATCCACGCCTCTCGCGACACTGAACCTTAGTGCGTGGGTAAAACGTATGAATGTAATTTTATTCATATACCTACTGTTATTAGACAAGTACAATTTGAAAAATTTAATACCGACTTCCATTCTATTCAGTTATTGGAGTGTATCTCAAAAAGCACTGAACCGAAATTAATTAAATGTTAATGGGACCACACGGAAAGCATCAGCTTTCAAACAAAAAAAGAATTTGGGAATCAGTTCACCCAGTACAAAGTTATGAGGTAACAAACATAAATAAATATAAAAACAGTCGAATTGAGTACCTCCTCCTTTTTTTGGAAGTCGGTAGAAATATACAAACAACACTAGTATTTGAGATTTTATTTCAAATTAGGTATAATGCCTAAAATTTGATCAAATTACATAACGTTTTATTATCACGTAGTTTGGTGTAGTTATAGTTAAGAGTATGATTATTAGTTAGTATATTAGGTTTTTTTGTATAGTTATGCAATACCGCTGCTTTCATTATGGAGTCTAATCACGAAGATGATAGCAATCGAACACTGTCTGTCTATTGATCTCGTCAATTCACCGTCCCAGTGAAAAGTTTTCCATATAGTAAAAATAAGTAAAAAAATTACATTATGTTCTGTAATTTCATATATGAATGTAACATGTTGAACTTTTGTTCTGTTGTATTTTTCTGCTTCATAAACAAAATTCTATATTTGCATCTCTTTACAAAGTACCTCTCCATCAATGTATAATGTTAATGGAAAGTGTTCTCGAAAATGTTTTCAATTTCTGTTTTTTAAACATAAATCTAAGTGCATCTAATTTACCTACATGATTATATTATTGCAGGTCACTGGTGAACCAATGCCGGAAACCAAATGGTTCCTCGCTAAGAAGGAAGTCAAGTCTTCGGGTGATATGAAGGTCCAACACAGCGACTATAACACTAAGATCAACTGCAAGGCAGCCACTAGAGCCGACAGCGGAAGATACACAATCACTGCTGAGAATGTTAACGGCAAAGATGTGGCTGAAGTAGAAGTTATTGTACTGAGTCCGCCTGGAGGGCCTCTCAAGGTTTGTATTAACTGCCGTGCGAGCATGAATCTCACGATAAGCTTTTCGAGTCGATAAACTGACTTTTATCAGCTATCTTGCCTTGTCTCTTGTATGGATCTAGCTGCGATATCTAAATCACGGGCTGTCTTTTACCGATAATTTTGTTCAATCCATGCTCGTAACACTGTTTTGTTAACAAGTATATTTTGTTAGTGTACAGAGAACTGGTAAAGTGTGTTTTCGGTTCGCGTACGCAGGATTTCGTGTTGCCCTTGTACGGCATAATTATAATTGTTTTATGTATTCATCTATAGGGATATATTGAGGAGGTCTATGTTCAGTTGTGTGTCTATGTAAATTTAAATCGAAAAAATTCAATGACATTTTTTCACAGAAAAAAAATGTATTTTTTGTATGGACAACAAGAAACAGTTCACGTTTAATGAAATAAATTTAAATCTAGAGCAGCTAAAACTCTATATGTATACTAAATTTTTTTTATTCTAATTAAAACCGAAAAAAATCTATGAAGTTTTACACAGAAAGAGAACATTTTGCATGATATTCCCTGAAATCTGTAATTGTTTTGTACGCACATCATAAATCAGTTCACGTGCAATGAAATTAAACTAAATCACGAGCGGCTAAAACTCTTCATATATACTAAATTAATTTTAATCTAATTAAAACCAAAAAAACCTATGAAGTTTTACACAGAAAAAGAAAATTTTGCATGATATCCCCTGAAATCTGTAATTTTTTTGTATGAAGAACATAAATCAGTTCACTTGCAATATAATAAAACTAAATCTAGAGCGGCTAAAACTCTTCATGTATACTAAATTAATTTTAATCTAATTAAAACCGAAAAAATCTATGACGTATTTCACAGAAAAAGAAAATTTTGCATGATATCCCCTGAAATCTGTATTTACTGGTACATTTGTGAATAACGAAGTGACGTCGAAACTCACCATTAGTTCGTCCGGTTGCACGCATACATCCTCTAACAAGCAGACAAAATGCCTGGAGTCCTTTACGTGGCTACTTGTTTTACCAACTAAGGGTTGAAGTATTGCTGCTAGATGTCTTGATAACTTATATGTAGGGCCGTCGATTTGGCTCACAATGGGACGTAAGGGCCAGTCTGTCTTATGGATTTTTGGCAGACCATAAATCTTTAATAGGACAGGGTTAGCAGGACGAAGTCGGGCAACTAGATCTTCATCAGATGACTGCTGCAACAACTTCAGTACCTTTGCAGTGACTCGGGCGGTCGGGTTGTAGTTGACCTTCTTGTAAATCGTGGGGTCACTGACTAACGCCGTTAGTTTCTGCTCGTATTCAGTAGTATTAAACACAACCGTCGCATTGCCTTTATCGGCTGGCAGAACTAAGATGTCCTCATTACTCCGTAAGATTCTTAGGGCTTCAATCTCACCCTTGGTCATATTGCTCGGGGGCGGTTTCATCCTCCGCAACATAGACGCTATATCCTGCCTCAGGCATTCTGCTTCCCGATACGGAACTTTATTCCGGATTATTGCATCCTCAACACTGGTTATAATATTTTCATACGGAATTTTACGGGGTGCAGGCGCATCGTTCAGACCCTTGGACAGAGCACGAGAGGCATCTTCACTTAAATCGCAAACGGATAAATTCACGACATTATTATAATCAGTGCTATGTGTCTCATCCCTAACGATTTTCATATCAAATGTCGTTGTTTACTTATGAGATTGGTCAACTTTTTATAATGCCTCTGGGATGTATCATTCTCAATCCATGTTGTTCTATTATACGACATGCCGTCAAGTACTTGCCATAGATCAAGGTGTAAATGTTGTGACAAATAAAGATGTACCTAGGTAGTACAGTTTTTTGTTTGTGTACATGTTTGTGTAGTTTTCTTCTTATTGAGGAGAAAATTATTTGTATTGAACCAATTCACAACTTTAGCTAATGCATTGTTTACATCGTCATAGGTTAATAACTGCCTTTTAAATTTTGCATTTTAAATAACAGTGAAGTGTCATCTGCAAACAATACAATCTCATGATTCTTCTCTACATAATAAGGTAAGTCATTAATATAGATTAAAAACAAGAACGGCCCTAGTATTAAACCTAGTGGAACGCCCATTGAGATTATAGAGCCGGGTGATTTTTTACCATTTATGTCAACCCTTTGAATATAATATAGTATTTTAGTTTGATAGTAAATTAGTCATTAAACCTGGTACACTCAACGCATCTTCAAACTTAACCTTAAGATTTACCATAATAATTTTTTGGGGATAGTTATATACAAATGACATTTAAAAGTTTTAAATGTCATTTGTATGAAAACTATCCTTCCTTCTGGACCTATGTAAATAGGGCTAATAATTCTGTGAGCCAGATCATGTTTGCGACCCATAAGCTGTTATATTTAGGTTATCTACTCGTAATACTACATAATATATTCAGGTAACAGGCAGTGGTTATATTTTGAAAGAAAACATTACGGTAATTTATATAGTAACAGAAATTCGTTTAATTTGCATAGACATTCAATACAAGGCAGCTAATCACAACAAACCGTTGCTAGGTAACACATTGTCGATGATAGGTACATATAAATAGGTTACAAGTTTTTGATACATTTAAAGGTCCTATTCTAGCACATAATGTAGTAACTGCACTTTTGAAGGAAGATAACCGAGATTTGGCCAGTTGAGTAATTCTTCTGATGATTCTGCTTGAGTGTCGTCAAATGAACAGTACAATAGAGAATATAATCAAAATCGGCGTATTAGTTGATCAAGTCACAATTTTTGTGAAACTCTGCTTTTTTGTCTAGATCTAAAGACTTACTAAGTAGCTATTAGACAATTGTTTGTACAGTATTCAAGAATATTTAATTTTTTTAATTAAGTTACTGTCCTGTCTAAGTCACGTTGTAATAAAGCGCTGGATGCAGTACTAAAACGTTCTAAGGCGATTTAAGAAGAAAACAAAACATTATTTTGTACATTACCCCACACTCGTGCATCCTAACCAATACCTATCGGTTAGAAATCGCCACTACCTACCTTAAGCCTTGACTTGGTATTACTTTACTATTGGTGGACTTTAGGTAGGTACTTATTACACGTAAAAATTCGAAGAAATACACATCTAGAAAATGAAACAAAATCAAAGATAGCCATGAATCGTGGGCGTATCTTTTCGCGCCACCTTGACCTTTTCACAGAAACTATTGGACACTTCAGCTGTGCAACTTTAAAACCTATGTAACAAAGGGCATCTTTTGAAAAAACGTGTTTTTGTATCATCTTGCTAGGTATTTTCTTATAGAATGACACTGTCCAATTAAACACTATAAAACGAAAATATTTTTACCTAGTATGTGCGCATTAATTCCAAAATATGATATGTAAACAATTTAGAAACATATTACTTATAGCACAACGTCAATTTTAAAACGTAGTAAAGGCATGTCCCTTGCTAGTTTTTGAAATTGTCAAAGCGGCTTACATAGGTTTTGAAATGGTAACATCAAAGTCGAATTGCGCGAATATTAAACACAAATTAAACATAGAAACCAGACTCAAATATAATGATCAAACTTATTCCTGCCCAACGGTGTTAGAGACTGTTATTGCCCAATTTTAGTATGATTACTCAGCCTAAAGTCAGGTTTCAAGATTTCACTGGCAAAAATAACGTTAATGAGCTCATAAACGTTATTTTTGCCAGTATAGACGAACGCTTTAATAAAAGAGCCATCAATAACAAACAGCTACCAATGCCCTCAAAGGTAAACGAAGGCAACCTTACGAAGTACCTATTAGAAAACATTTAAAAAAAGATGAATGAAATCGGTAAATCCGTTCTCAAGTTATATCGTGAGAAGGAGAAATAGGGGTTCATTATTATTATATAGATATCCGTTTATATAATAATATTCATTTATTTCAGACAATGTCCATATGTTAAAATTACAAATTAAAATTTAAAATTACAAAATTATATATCATTAATCAATTAAAATTTTCGATTTATAATACAATAAATAAACAAAAATTTAATTATCTTAACCTAAACTTCGGTTTGGACCCGGAGTGCTCGATGTGCACACCTGTCCAGTGCTGCATTATCGGGCAGTCCAAATCCATCCGCCATCGGCCTGTTGGAGCTGCCCCGCACCCGGCGCATCAGGGACGCGATTCGCTTGCGCATGATCGCTACAAATCCATCTATGTGCGCGTCCGCGAAGATGTATATATGTATATATATAATGGATATATGTAAGAATCGATTTCTTAGTAAAACTTCCTATAAATCCTACTCCAAACCTTGCCGCTCTTACGTCAAGTCTGAAAATGAAACCCGCTATTTAGTCAGAGAGATGAAACGAAGTTGAAAACTAAACATTTTAAAGAAAACAAGACGCTGGCAATAATGCTTATGACGTGCGATGCCATAGTCCTCAAAGGAGGGACAAAAAAATATCCATAGACTAGAGTAATACTAAATTTATTTCACTGATTTAAAATTATTTTATTTTATTTTTTTCAATAACTCTTTTGACGAAAAAGCGCGGGAAACGTCGAAATAAGCGGACGTAATTTTTCAATGAAAATATTTTTTTGGTTTCTTTTATAGGATTAGTAGTAATAATAGTGTATATATTTTCAGTATTTAGTTTATTTATCTTTATTAAGTGTATTAGTTTATATTCACCGGACTCGGTAAGTTTTTAGCTTATTCTACATGAAATAACCGCCCGACCCGGGCGCACCGGGGGGCTCAGTCCCCCCGGCAGCTAATTTTGTGACGATTTCTACTAACAAAGTATTATCTAATGAGTCTGGCATGGACACGGATGGATCGGTAACTCAGCGCGCTGCCCGTAAAAGGAGCCGTTTGAGTAAAATTTGCAAAAATTCTAACATGAAAAAGAGGAAGCATGCGCAGGCTATTAATGGTAAAACTGGCTGCCGCTGTTCAGATAGCGAAGCTAGTGACAACATAAGTAATAGTAATAACAACATCCCTACACAATGTATTGAAAACCCTACTGTTCTTATTCCTTCTTCATCCAACACTGGCCCTAGTCCCCAAAGTTATACTTCAGTTGCAAGAACAAAGTACGAGTCGACCGATATTGCTCCCTTCATTGTTCATGTACAACGTGAAATGAAAACACCAGATGACGGTTCCATTCTGCATCCAGTTACATTTGGTAAGTTCTTAAAAAGGAATGCCTTTCAAAGTATAGTAAATGGTTCAGTGAAAAGAATAGGTAGAAACCGAATTTCACTTGAATTTTCTGACTTTAGCGATGCCAATTCATTCTTATGTAGTAAAAGCCTGGAAACTAATAACTTAAGAGCGTTTATACCTACTTTCAACATAACTCGAATGGGTCTGGTTCGCGGGGTACCGTCAGAGTGGTCACCAGAAGAAGTAATTGAGAATATTTCTGTTCCTGATGGATATGGCGGAATTCTAAAGGTTAGGAGAATAAATTATAAAACAATCATAGACGGATCCCCTGTGTGGAAAGTCCACAGAGTATAGTAATCACTTTTGATGGACAGGTATTACCTAAAAGAATATTTATGTGCTATAATGCACTGCCCGTTGAGCTTTATTCTTACCCTACTATCCAATGTTACAACTGTTGCCGTTTCGGACATACAAAGGTTCAATGCCGTGCTAAGCCCAGATGTTTTAAGTGTGGAAATGACCATTCGGGTGATAACTGTGACGTAGAGGAAGAAATAGTATCGTGTTGTCTATGCTTGGGAGCTCATTTTGCAATTATTAAATCATGTCCTGAATTTTCGCGACAAAAACAAATAAAGATATTAAGGCTAAAAGTAACATTTCTTATGGCGAAGCAGCTAAATTGTTTCCTCCTGTAAACAAATCGTATGCGGCAATTGCCAGCTCCGTCCCTAGTGTAGTTTCAGCTCATCCCAATTCTGCTCCTACATATACTAACCAGCAGCCATCATCTCATACGTCATACAAAAAAACAGTGTATATTAATCGCCGACCGGCTTCCAAGCCTACAAAGGGCTATGATCAATCTGCACATCAAGCAATTATTGATGATTATCGTATTCCTAATCCTCAAAATGGTTGCGCCTTAAATAATTCAAGTAACTCGTTGATAATGTCAACATCAGATATAATTCAAATTCTTATTGATACATTAACCAAGTCGAATATTGCATTACCGTCCAACGTCGCCCCTATAGTAAGTATGTTTAAAAATAAAACCTTTAACAATGGCGGCCTTCAAGAAGGTAATACAGTGGAACTGCAGAAGTGCAGTTCCTAAAAAAAGTGATATTATTTATTTAATAAACAAACATAATGTATGTTTATTCACACTTTCAGAGACCTGGCTAAAGCCAGGCTCTATTTTCAAAATCCATGGATTTTCTTGTATAAGGGATGATAGGCCTGATGGGTATGGCGGTGTCGCTACAGGCTGTCGTCAGGCAGGCCATCTCTTTCTCTCCTCTATCTCTCCCTAGTTTTAATGAGTTTTCCGTGGTAGCAGCGCAAATCGGCAGCATTTGTGTTGTTTCCATATACATTCCTTCTCCTTCTTCTTTTGTTTTCCAAAAACTTAATGATCTATTTAATCTCCTCCCTAGAACTTTTATAGTCCTAGGTGATTTTAATTCACACCATATTTCTTGGGGATGCTCAGTTACAAAATCTTGCGGTCAACTGCTATTGGACGTAACTGATACTCATAATCTTTGTATAATAAACTCTCACCTCACTCACCAACTCGACGAACAGCTCCGCATGAAAACACTAGTGCAGTAGACTTATCGATTTGTACTCCAAACTTAACTTCTTTAATAACATGGCGCACATTATCTTCCACCTTTGGAAGTGATCATTTTCCCATTGTTATCTCTTTGCCTACTATTAGAGCCTGTGGTATAACTCGTACGCCTCGCTTGAAGTATGTTCTTAATAATGATAATCTTTGGGATAGGTTTAAGACTTGTGTAGAAGAAAAGTTAAATAATATTGCAAATTTCCCTCATATGTTTTTTCTAATATATTAACTCAAACTGCTGATGAAATATTTCCCTTGAAAAACTCTGCATCTGGTTTAATTCCTTCTCCTCCCTGGTAGGACAAAGAGTGCACTGATGCTGTAAATAAAAGAAAATAATCTGAATTACAATACAATCTCAATATGTCTGACGAAAACTTTAATAACTTATCTGATTCACTTACTCAGACGCGTAAATTACTCAAAGAGAAGAAATTTGAAGGATGGAGAAATTATTGCCGGTCAATTTCTCCTTCTATAAACCCTTCGGTAGTATGGCGTAATATAAGAAGATTTAGAAACGGTATTAGTGAGTCTACCAACTCAGTACTTCCGCCAAACCTGTACGACGAATTCCTTAATAACCTTGCACCACCCACAGTTCCAGAGCAGGATTTCTTCTGTAATTCTGTTCCTCCTATAATTCACAATAATTCGACCATCTTGTATTCTCCCTTTGTACTACAAGAATTATTAGGAGTGTTGTCCACAGTGAAAGACACAGCTCCTGGCGAAGACGGTATTCCTTATTCATTTTTAGCCAAATTGAGTGAACCATCTCTTTTGTATTACTTAAATTTGATAAACACCACTATGTTATCAGGAAATATACCCAAATCTTGGAAATCACAGTTAGTTCTCAAACCAGGTAAAGCTCCAACTGAAATATCGTCATATCGTCCGATAGCATTATCATCTGTATTAGTAAAAGTGGCGGAAAACTTAGTTAAAAATCGACTCGAGTGGATTATTGAAAATAGAAATATATTGCCTGAGTCGCAATTCGGTTTTCGAAAGGGTAGGAGTACTTTGGATAGTGTGGGTACTTTTGTAACTACCATTAGAGTAGCATTTTCACGCAATGAATCAGTTGTCGCAACATTTTTAGATCTAGAGTCCGCGTACGATAACGTTCTTCTCAATGTTCTCAAATCAAAGCTACATAAACTTGATATTCCAGAAATCCTCTCATGTTTCATTTTTAATCTCATGTCCGGAAGATCGATAAAATTAGACCAAGCAAGGGATCAGTGCAGACTTGTGTGGAAAGGGCTTCCGCAGGGTTCAGTATTGAGTCCTTTACTGTTTAACATATATACTCACGATTTGAAATCTTCCCTTCAAGGTTCAGCTGAAATATTACAATATGCTGATGACATAGTGTTGTACTCCTCAAACAGATCCATTATTACAGCAAGTACTCATTTATCAAATTCTTTGAATCTTGTTAAAGACTGGTTAAACAAAAATGTTTTGATTATCTCTGCTCATAAAAGTTCTGCTGTTGTATTCACGCGCCAACGGTTACCTCCACCAATATCAATACACTTTGATAATGACTTAATACCCATGAAAACACAAGTTAGGTTTTTGGGGGTATACCTAGATTCAAAACTTTCTGGTATTCCACACACTGAGTACGTTGTAGCAAAATGTGAAAAGCTTTTAAATATTTGCGTTGTCTTTCGGGTGTTTGGTGGGGTGCACGTCCTTTTTCCTTAAAGCTTCTCTACAACGCTCTTGTACGAAGTGTTCTAGATTATGGGACCTTTTTACTAGAGCCATGTAGTGTGGCTGGACTTCGGAAACTGGATGGTATCCAATCAAAATCTTTAAGAATAATCTCTGGTGCAATGAAGTCTAGCCCTCTAAACGCGCTACAAGTCGAATGTGAAGAACCTCCTCTACAATTAAGGAGACAGTTTTTATCCGATCGTATGTTTTACCGCAATTTTCAATTTTTGAATAGTTTATTAATATCAAAACTTTACCATCTCGCCAATGTTATAGAGTCGTCAGATTATTGGAAACACAAACCTCTCCCTTGTTTAGTTCAAAGCCTAATTAAATTTAAAGGAATATGCGCTCCAACCTATCGTTCTCCAAGACTTAGCCTGTTTGACAGTAGTTTTGAAGCACAAATACAAATCCCAACAGTTCACTTTAATTTAGAACTCGATAGATACAATGACTACGCTAATATACACTTCAAATCAATTGTACAAGAAAATTGGCCTGATTGGCATCACTTGTATACGGATGCGTCTAAACACACGTCAGATGGTTTGGTAGGTGTAGGTGTTTATCATGCTCAATACAATATTGTACAAAAAATCAAATGTTCATCCGAAACATCAGTATTTTCAGGAGAATGTCTTGGACTTGTTAAGGCTATTGATTACATTTTGCTATTTAAACTTAAAAGAAGTTTAATAATAAGTGACTCCATGAGCAGCTTACAAGCATTACTGAGGTATCCTTTTAAGTCAAAACTACAATTCCCACTTAAATCTGAAGCCAGAAGTAAACTACATTTATGTACTTTGAACGGTCTTTCCGTTACTTTTGTTTGGGTACCTAGTCATTGTGGTATCACAGGCAATGAAAAAGCTGATAGACTTGCTAATCAGGCTGTGGCGTGTGGAGATCTCGTTCCATTCATAAACTACACACATGACTTAGCTTCTCTTCCTAGATCTTATCTGCGAGATACATTATTTTTGCATACAACCACAGGTTCGCACTAAACCATGGTTTTCTAATATAAAACTTAGCAAAATTGTTACTTCACTTTTAATAAGAATGCGCCTAGGTCATAATACTTGTCCAGCCCATTTGGCAAGGTTTGGGATAATCAACAGCCCGTTATGCGACTGTGGTGACTTTGGGGATCTGGACCATATTTTCTTCTCATGCCCTACGTATGAGCGTGCTTCCTTTTATAATACTTTAATATCCAACCATGTCCCTTTCCCCACTAATATCAATACTTTGCTTTTCAATGCCAACCCTCCTATTTATAACGCTTTATCTGATTTTATCGCTAGTAATAGTATTAAACTGTAGATAGTGATTTATAGGTACTAGATACACATATAATTATTAATTTTAATTAACTATATTTTTATTCATAGTGTATTTAACGTATAGTATGTGTGTACATAATGTATATTGTAATATAAATATTTGCATAAAAATCTGACATTTGATCCTATAATTTTTTACAAGTAATATTCCAAACTTTTTGTATATATATATCGCGCCACGTTTCCCCAGTTTTTTATCGTACAAAATGAATGACTAAAACTAACAAAACAAGACTCGCTGGACAAGATAAGATGATGACAGAAGGAAAAACCACTTGACACTGGCAGATGCATTAGTCATGCAATGCCAAAGCCTCCAGAACGGAGGAAAAGAAAAAAAAATACTCTTTTAACGTGACACTGGCAATAATGTTCTAAACGTTTGCCAAAACAAAAACCAACAAACAAATTATCTTCAAAAATTTACAATGAAGCGAGTTCAAACTATAATTTGATCAATCTGTTGCTAAAATTAGTAATTACGCGCCAATTAGAGCGAAAGAAAATGTGAAGTATACCGAAAAACAATATGATTATGAGCAGCTAACTTCCAGAGGCCGGACGTCGGAACTCCGGAGGCCTAAGATGTGAATGTATTCCTCCCTCGTCCAGCATTTATCCATCCAGAAACGCATTAACACAGTCTAGCAGACATAAACGTCTCATGTCTTGGGTCAGCAATTCATAAATAGTGTATTTGTGCCTTTCAAACTGTTTCCTGCATGACTGCTACAGGTCTTCCTGCTTATCTACTTGAAGTCCCGGTTGGAGTGTACCTATTGAGTGCGCATCGATCCACTGCAGTTGAAAAGTTTGCATCACTTGAATAGTAAAATTCCTTGAAAGCACAGAAGTCAGCTGCCATTCAGTTTTTCGTTAGAGATTGTTTGTGGCATCTTTAGCAAATTACTTTCAAACTAGCGCATTCTTTTGTTTAGTGCCTCCATAACCTGATAAGGTGTAGTATGCCACTTGATAATTATTAATGTAAAATTCAAATGCAAATTATTTATTTCTTAGATACAGGTAGAGGTAAAACATAAGATCATAAAAAGGGTTATTGTACATGCTGTGATCAGCTAAGCATACAAATGTAGATAAAACCTAAATTTAAGTTTTCCATGTAATGTTATAGGGTAACAATAAAGTATTATAGCCTAAGAGTAATTAATTATATAAATTGGTAAATTGTCATTAAATTAAATCAGTTCAACATTGTTAGTTTGTCAATAATTATTAACAGTTATAAAAAATATCTTGTTATTTTCATTCATATTTAAGAAGGCACAATAGGTAGGTAAATTTAATTGCATTTAACCCAACATTGCTGGTCAAAATTAATAAATTAGTAATTGTAGTGGCAGATAATTTTTCAAAGAATAAAATGTAGTAGGTAAAGGAACAAATGTTGTTTAAATTAATTGATATGTTTTAAATCTTTTACATATTTGGGGGTTTAATTATATATATTTGGCACCATAGCAAAGACACTTTTCACATATAAAGCAGTTTTGTAATTAAAATCCTTATTGGAATACAGGTGGGTATGATTATGGGATCTAATCACAATTTTATAGAAGGCAGAATGTTTTTTGACAAAAACAGCTACCTCATATATGTATAATGAAGGATGAGTCAGTAAGAATTAACGTTAGAAATGAGATATTTACCATGTATTGTATTTATAGTGAGCTCTTGATATTTCAGCAAAGTTAAGTAAAAGCTTAAAATGAGTCAGTATTTTCAGTTAGAACAACAGCTTTCATTGCTTTTTATAGATTTTGCAGAAATCAACCTACTTTTTCAGAAACTGCAACATGTGTGGTCAATGTGTATTACTATATATATAACTTATGGATTTAAAAAATATGTATGTTAGGAACTTTTGTAAGACGTTGTCACACTACTCACCAATGGGGGCAAAACCCAATACCTACATATTGTGTACTTACCTATTTATACTTGAAATACAAAAACCTTGATGCTCTGTTTTTTTTATCAACCCTGATTCAGAGAGTATTCCACTATAAATAGTATTTTATTTATTAGATAATAGCTAAGTTGTAAGTGTTTGTCCTAAGTCCATTGGTGGAAATTGAGAATAATTTGTGATTGTAGTGAATTAACAAAGTAATTGATTATTATAGTTTCAATATTTTCATTCATTTGATTTGAGGATTTTGACTAGATTCTTATACAAGTGATTTTGAATAATATGCTTTCTTCGCCATTAAAAGCGCATATTTTGTTTTTGGCCTAAGTCAGGCCATGTAGCTCAGTTGGTGCTGTCTCTGCCTTATAATACACCCAATAAATGAAGTGAATTGTATGAATAATAAGCCTAATCAGAAATCATATGATATTCCAGATGCGGAGCCTTGTTCTCCTTTGTCTGATGACTACTGCACTGGTAATGAGGGTGGTGATGAAACCTGTGAGAATACTGGAGAAGACTCTGAGTACTCCTTGCCGTCGCCATCTCGAGGAGGAGGTATGAATGGTCCAGCTGGTACTGAGACTGCCCAATCTCGTCCTGTGCGTAGTACTAGAGGAAATTTGCCTAGCAAGTATAATGATTATGACCTGTCTACTATGTTGGCTAAAGCACATTCACCTGATGAGCCACAGTAATACGAAGAGGCTATAAAATCTCCTGAGAAAGATAAGTGACATGCTGCTATGCGAGATGAGTTCGATTCTCTCATATAGAATCAAGTATGGCAGCTTGAAGACCGCCCAAAGGATCAAAAGGTTATAAAATGTGAATGGGTATTTTTAAAAAAGCATAGTGCAACTAGGCTATATTAGGCTAGGTTAGTTGCACGTGGTTTTACTCAACAATATAATATAGATTATCATGATACCTTCTCACCAGTTGTGCGACACTCAACTATTACTCTTTGCCTTAGCTCATGAATTAGATTCAAATCCTAATATTTCGGGGGTCGGGGATTTTTTTTAGCCAACTTGTATTCTCCAAGTGGTCCCCCGAACACGTTCATTTGGTTTGTCGGTCCCTCTACCAAACACCCTTTATACTTAATTGAATGATGCATGAAAAATGTGAGGTAACTAAAAACAATAAATAGACTAATGCCGTTTTAAAAATGTATTACATGAAATAAAAAACTTATTTTATTATTATTATTTTTAGCCTAATAATAGGGACCCGTTGTCTCATACAGGTTTCGTAGGAGCAACGATATTACAAGCCTACGCTATACATCTACCTACTTTCTAAGGCTCCTAATGAATCATTAGAATTCTTTTAATATAATGTAAGGCTAATAGAAGTATAGTACTAATAAACTAAATAAATCATAATATGAGTACATGAAGATGCATTTTTATTAATAAAAATATATGTAATAAAATTCTGAATATAATCATTCCATTATTTATAGTGGTATGGGTCAATATCGATAAATAGTATCGTAGGCACACCACTAGCATCGATATTATGCCCCATACAGCATGCACATCACTAATGTTAACATTTAGAAGGTTTTTCTTCTATGTTGGTACTATTGACTGTCAGCGCTAAAGAAAACGAAAGTTTGCTACAGTTGTCTAAACATTGTATAGGGTCATCGGGTAAGGACTGGGTCACTTTTTTTTCATCGTTCATATTTCAAAATCTGTTTGCCCGATTGACTTAAAATTTGAATTGATATATTGTATATTTCATCAGCTTTCAGAATATAACTAAATCACTAACCTCCAATGATGTAGAGGAGAGTAAATAACGTTTTTTTAAATGAGCAAAATGACCCATTGTGTACACCGGGTGGTGAACAATGAATCACCCCCTGGTTAACAATGGGTCTAGGGATTTTTATAGGTAGTTATAGAGTGGACCCATTTTTAATAATAATTTATAATGAAATTTTATATTAAAAGCAACAATAAAAAATCTAATTTGAAAAACAAATATATTTAATTTGTTACAGTCTTTTTGCAGTGTTATAACAATAATCTAGGTATTTTCTTAAGGCGAAGCATAACTAAAAAAAACGACCCTTTGTCGTATAAAAAACTAAATTGACATAAAGTCATAACTTTAAAATGTAAAAAAACAATCTTCTTCACGATTTGACATTTCATTATTATCTTCCATTTCTTGATTTGGTACTGTATTTTTATTATTGACGACGACAAAATCTGAAAACAAGCGCTTTAATTTTATGACTAAACAATACAACAAAATAAAATTAGTTGCAACTTGCATTTGATAATTATGATTAGTGTTACTGCATACCTGTCGGTTGTACAACAGCAGGTCTGTCAGTGACGCTGCTCGACATGAAATCCTCATCCGAGAATATATTTCTGTCGAACGGGTAGATACCGGTTTTCCTGAATGATTTTTTTATGTTTACTGGCGTCATACACTTCTCGTGAGCTTGTCTATCGGATTTTTTTGAACTGTGCTTGTCGCTGTCTCATCCAAGTTATAAATGCGTGTGCCATCTGCAAAGGCTGGACTACGACTAAGCACATTTTGAAGATTGTCAGAAAATATTTTCACTGTTTCTTTATTAAATGCTGTTGCCCGTGCCACGTTTTACGCAATGACATATCAGGGAATCGCTCACGAAATCCTCTGAGCCAATCTATGCCCATCATTTTATTTGTTTCTGAACTGTCTGGAACTGGCACATTATTAATTTTTGCCATCTCATAAGCTATTTGGCAATCTTTAGTGGTAAGACCATAAAACATCAAGGCGCATTTTTTAAAGTAATCGCATAAAGCCAGTTCATGTTCTGCATCAAAAAAAATTCTGATCGAATAATTTGGTGCCAACCGATCAGGATTTCGTTTACTTATACCTCTGGAGAGTGGAAAAAGCAATTTGGTTCACTACAGCCGCCAGTCGGATGCTTTTGCCGGCTGTTACAGCATTTAATGCTCTTTGCATTTGCTCCTCAGTATGAGTGCCTATTTTTCGTTTTTTTTTTATTTCTGCCCATTCTGTAATAAAATATATAATCTGTAAATAATAAGTAGTGATGTAGTATGTTCAATCCTAGCAAAATCATGCGCATCGCCTTAACAACATGTACACAGTGAGTCGCGATCCACTGTGTACACAGTGAATCAGACCCACCCTTGACCATAGGCCAACATTAAACATAAACAAGTATCAACCTGTTAAGAATAAATAGCTAGTCAATTGTTTATGTGAGATATTACAGCATACTAACAAGGTCAAAGTGTCGTAAAACACTTATCTATATTTAAACTAGGTTAAGAATTATAAACAAAATTTATACTCACACTTCAAAATATTTTCACAGCGTCACGACAAAATCGGGCGTCGTTCGTCACCCGATGAGCACGGCCGAGCGCGAACTAGTCGAAAGCGGATGGCGCGCGGGGGGCGTTAGTGAGTGAACAAAAAGCTGCACCATCTACAGTAGTTTCGTCAATGTGTGCACGACCCATTGTACCCAACCGACCCACCGTTTACCCGGTGACCCTACAATATCTCTAAAAATGAATCTATGGAAGTTCGGACTCTAACTAGTATTATCTTTGGTCCAGTCCTCTGAAACTGCCTATAATTTTAGAAATGTATGGAAATTGTATACGCACTTCTACCAATGAAAAAAAAAATGAAATTAATAATGCCATTTGATAAAAACTCGGACAATTAGCAAGGAATATTTGCGTCAGTGTTGCCATATATACAGATTTATCTGTATTGCTACAGATTTTTGGCTCCTGATACAGATGCCAGATTTCACTTTATGTTTATACAGACTTTTTAAATTTAAATTTTCATGTGTGAAATTGTGAATACAAAAAATAATATGAGTAAATGGTTCAAACTTTAATACATTTTGGTCCTAAATATTTATTTGTCCCTTAAACTGGATGCTAAAATTACTTTTGCTATGGCAACCCAATGATAGCCGAGTGTTGTTGACCGGGGATTTACCGAAACGTGTATTAGAATATTACTCGACCAATTTCGGAAGATGGATTGCGCGGAAGAATACCTATTGTATGTTCGTCTATTTAGTTTTGTTAGGTTATCATCACTCATAATTTATATCATTCATTATCCAAACATCTTGTCTAGATTTTCATATCTCGTAAATCCACTATAATTTTAGCTAAAAAGAAACGGAACTCGCAAAGTTTTAATCAAAGTTGGTTGGAGGAAAGTTATTTCTCGCCATGGTTAAAAAGGAGTCAAAAGGGTGAAGATTACGCATACTGTAAATATTGTTTAACCGACCTTACTATCGGAGGAGGTGGTAAAAACGATCTTGCGCGCCACATGAAAACTACCAAACACCAAGCATCAGTTCTTTGTACAAGTGCAACACAAAAACCAGTCACCGATTTTTTTATGAAATCCAATATTACTGACGATGTTAAAAGAGGTGAAATCCTATTGGCGTCTTTTGTTGCTGAGCACAACCTCTCCATGAATGTTATGGAACACCTCCCCCAGTTGGTAAAAGCTGTATGCAAAGATTCCACAATAGCAAAGGAAATTTCTTGTAGTCGAACAAAAACCACAGCTATAATAAAAAAGTAACAGGCGCTTCAGAAAAAGAACAACTGGTAGCTGATTTAAAAACCAGCAAATTCTCCCTTTTAATAGATGAAAGTACAGATAGAGGATGTGTGAAACTTTTAGCTGTCGTCGTAAGATATTACAAGAACGGGGAAATAAGAGATGCGCTTCTTGTATTGGTACCCGTGCAAGATGCTACCGGTGAAAAACTTTATGAACATCTTGTGAAGTTATTCAGCGATAATGGCATTCCCTACAAAAATAATATGGTTGGTTTTGCCGCAGACGGAGCAAATGCAATGATGGGTCAGCACAATTCGGTGGCAAGTAGATTACTAATATCCAACCAATCTCTATGTTTTGAAATGCATTTGCCATTCGTTTGCGTTATGTGCGTCGTATGCCTGCACAAAGCTCCCGCGTGAACCTGAAGGCCTGGTGAGAGATGTTTTTAACTATATCAGTACGAGTCCAAAACGCACGGGTGTTATGAAACAATTTCAAAAGTCAAAGTCAAAAATCATTTATTCAATTTAGGCATCAAAGACGCACTTATGAACGTCAAATTTTCATTATAATGTACTTTAAAGACTCTACCGCCGCGTTCCAAAATATATAGAACCCAACGAGAAGAAGCGGCAAGAAACTCGGGGCCATTATTTTTGGATGTTTACAATGTTTCTACTTAGGTACTACAAATATTACATTTTATGGGTGGCAGAGAGACAGCTTGCCAGAAGTGGAGTATTCCAAGCATCTTTATCTTCTATATAATGTCGAACTTTATAGTAAGCTTTTTTTTATTAAAACGTTTTTTACAGTCAACTTGAATTTGCCCTCTGTGAGCTCAGTTATGTGCTTTGGGATTTTATTGTAAAAACGCACACAATTTCCTAGGAATGACTTATTAGTCTTCGCAAGTCTAAAACTAGGTACAGCTATCCTATTTGTATTTCTGGTATTAAACGTGTGGTGATCACTATTTAACTTATATTAATGTAAATTTTTACGAACATACATTATGTTTTCAAATACATATAAGGAAGGCAACGTTAATATATTGATTTCTTTAAATAAATCTCAAAGATTCACGGGGACCCATTTCGTATATAGCTCTAATAGCACGTTTCTGAAGGATAAATATGGTCTCTATATCAGCCGCTGAACCCCATAGCAATATCCCATATGACATTACGCTGTGGAAATATGCAAAATATACTAACCGCGCCGTAGAAGCATCTGTTAGCTCTCTTATTTTACGTACTGCATATGCAGCAGAACTGAGTCTCCCAGACAGGGCATTTATATGAGGACCCCATTGTAATTTTTCGTCAATATTAATGCCCAGGAAGACTGTTTCCTTGTCCATTACGAGTTTAACTCCATCAAGCGTAACGTTGGACTCCAAATATGGAACAGTAGGCAAAGAAAACTTCAAACATTTTGTCTTTTTTTAATTCAGAAGTAAATTATTAGTTGAGAACCATTTAGAGATACTAGATAGAGCGTTGTTTACTTGAATTAGTGTGCTATCTTTCCTATCTACTTTAAAATCAGAGATGTGTCATCCGCAAACAATACAATATCACAAAGATCCTTGGCCATAAGTGGCAAGTCGTTAATGTAAACTAAGAATAAAAAACGCCCTAAAATGGACCCTTGTGGAACACCCATTTTAATTATAGATCCTGAAGATGTTACACCATTTATGCCAACCTTTTGCATCCTGTCAGATAAATATGACTCGATGACATCAAGCGCAGCTCCACGAATACCATAATGGAAAAGCTTTCGAATCAGTATACGGTGTTCCACACAATCAAATGCTTTAGAGAGATCACAAAAAACACCAATAGCATCATGTGAGCTCTCCCAAGCCTTTAAGACATACGTCATTAACTTCACACCGGCATCCTTAGTTGATCTTGTTTTCGTGAAGCCGAACTGATTTTCGTGCAGTATTGAATGCTCGTTGAAGTGCGCCAAAAGTTGTTTGAGCATAATTTTTTCAAAGATCTTACTCTAAATTGGTAGTATAGATACTGGTCTATAATTTGAGGGGTCTGTTTTCTCTCCAGCCTTAAAAATTGGAGTGATTCTACTATATTTCATTAAATTAGGAAAGGTACCTCTATCTATACAAAGATTAAATAAGCGGGCCAAAATAGGACCCATAAAACTAATAATTGGCTCTACAATTTTTACTGACATTCCCCATAAGTCTTCATTATAGTAGATCCAACCGTTTATCCTCTTTTTGACAGCACCAATAGAACGTAACATGACGATGTTACGCAAAAGTTAACTTATAAATGCGAGGTTTTAAAAATATGACAACTGCTTAAATTTGCTCCTTGATCCCGTATAATAATCATCTTTCACAAAATGAGTCCATAAGTGCAGTAGTTTTTTTATAAATTCCATAAAATAACAAACGTTTTTAAAAAATTACGTTCTATGGCTATCAACATAGTGATGTTACGAAGTTACGATTGAGATATCGATATTGTTTATGAACTATTTTTACACGGGTGTTTTCCGTTCTCGGCACATAATATCGGATTTATTTTTATGTAAAACCGTTATATTGATGCGCCTCAGGAAAACATACAGCATTATTTGAAGACGTGTTTATCTCCTGGTGTATATCCAAAAAAGAACAAGGTTATGATGACTATGATGATTACAAGTACAAGTCATACTTGACGAAGCTGTTACCGGTTAAATCTGGGATGGCCAGCGAGCAACACGGAAGGGAGTAGGCATACACAGCGTTTCCCCTCTGTCAAAGTACAAGTCCGCATGGACCATGGAGTTTGATAATATACTGTGGGGTGAGGGCGGGGCTAGATTTGTGAATGGTGCTTTATTTTTTATGTGTTAGTGATTTGGTTGTGTGAGTATGATCGGCAATGGATCGGTACAGGTATGTTTTGTATGTAATAGTGCGGCTTTGCGCTAGTGTGCAACTTCCCCTCCCGCAAGAAATGACAGAAAGATTTGAACAATATTTTTTAGCTAAGGCTACTCCCTTCCGTGTTGCTCGCTGGGGATGGCAGACATTAAAGTCTGCCGTTTGGTACCAGAAAATAGTAAAGTTTGAGCAACCCCAATTCCAATTTAAGCAAACGAAATCTAATCTTTTATTTTTATTTATTTATTAATCAAAATCAGATTCATCGTTGCTGTCACTCGAGCTATTGCCGACATTTATAATTAATTGTTGACTCATATAATCTATCGCCACGTGTTTATCCCAATCTGCCATTATAGTTTCTTGTGTTTTTTGAATTACATTTTGCCAGCTTTCCGCAGTTACTTTCACACATGCATTTTTTAATAAATTTACCATTTTGTTTGCCGTGAATGGGGGTTTTGTGTTATTTCTAGCAGCGTGTCCTTTAACTTGAGCCCATATTAATTCAATGGCATTGTATTGACAATGATAGGGTGGAAGTCTAAGAACCCAATGACCATGTTCTGCAGCTATTTCGTCGATCACATATCGTTTTGGGAAGTGTTTTTTTGTTCGTAATATATTTAGTAATTGTACTTTTAGTAAGGAGTTATCAACATTTTCACCATGTCGTTGAAGCCAGTCAATGATTACTTGTTTTTTGTCGGCCTGGGTCGGCATTTTATCAATTTGGCGTGAGTGATAGGATGCGTTATCCATAATAATAACTGACGGTTCTTCCAATGATTGTACCATTTCCTTAAACCAACTTTCGTAAACCTCAGAATTCATTTCTTCGTGGTACTCAACTGTTTTTTTGGATTTAAAGGCCAACAAAGCATCTGGCATGAATCCTTTCACAGACCCTGCATGGCAAATGATTAGACGTTCTCCTTTTCCCATCGGTACTGAGGTAGTGGAAGCAGCGGTGTCATCAGTCCAGCTCTTAGACACTGTGTGGTTCGCATTCAGCCAAGTTTCGTCAGTGAAAACAACATTTGACCAATCTGTAATTTTTTTGGCTTCGCTCAAAAATTCGCAACGAGCAAAAGCTACGTCGCGACGCTCCATCAATATTTTGCGTTTGTCCGATTTTTTATAAGTAAATCCAATTTCATTCAAGACCTTTACCAATGACGATTTTTGACCTCGGAACAAATCACATTCACGCAAAGAAGCAACAAGTTTTTTAAGTGTTGGAACTTCTTTACGTAAGTAATAGTTATATATATGACGGCGTATAGCGTCTGCGTCAAAGTTGTCAACCGAAGTCACACGACGTGGTTGGCGTTTTTTCTTCGGCGTACGAAGCTTATTCTCCTGCATGCCGCTTGTTCCGTAGGCTTCGGTAGTAATTTTTGTAATCGTAGATGCACTAATACCTAACGCGGCCGCAACGCGCTCTCTCACTTGCGACAATGGTAAAAGCGGGCCGCCATTTTGATACTCTGCTTCAAAGTAATTACGAAGCTTGATCACCATTTCTCTCGTCTGTCCTTTCAGCACTGATCCTTTCGGCATTTTATAGTTCCAATATAAAACTCAGCAAATAATTACTAGCACGGGCGTCTTGTTGCGAGTGACAGTGACAAATACAAAACGGCGGTGGACCATTGAGTTTTACTACCTTGATAAAATACTACTGCTTACCCATAGACAAAAAAATTGGCAGTCATAGGAATTGCCGATAGAAGTGAAAACTTATAACTCAGAATTTGATAGCTTACCTTGGAAACTACACGGGTGTAACCGGACGGCGTGGCCTCGCCATCTGGGCATGGCCATCTAGAAATGCGTCAGCATTTCCCATTGGCTGATGCGTTTCTAGATGGCCATGCCATGACGGCCTGTCCACGCCCTTTCAACATTCCCCATTGGCTGACGTATTTCTAGATGGCCAATAGCCATGGTCATGGCGCCATTCCTAGGACTATTCTCTTTCCGCACAGACTCGATAGAAAAATGAATCGAAATCGTGTCCACTATAATCACTTGGTCACAACACTTTAACTGACAAATTAGATCTGTCAAAAAGAGGATAAACGGTTGGATCTACTATAGTCTTTATATTTAAGCTTTTGAATGTTTTTATAATTTCGACAGTTGAAGTATATTCAAAAGAAAAACTAGGTACTTCGTTCGTGAAATTAGCTTTAAGAATAGCTTCTGCTGCATTGGGGCAAGAATTCAGTGACTTGGTGACTTCTAGAGGTAAATTAGAGAAGAAATTATTAAAAGTATTTGCTACATTTATTGGTTTTGAGACAGTCTGATTGTTAATTACAAGGACACATGCAGTGTCTTTTGGTTTATTTTTGCCGGTCTCAATATTTAAAGTCTTCCAAACTGTTTTTATTTTGTTATTCGATTTCCGAATTTTATCTCTAATAAACAAAGCTTTAGCGCGCATACAAACAGTCTTAAATAATTTTGAATAAGTTTTGACATAGTTGTGGAAAACTTTATCAGATGTCATAGTTTTTTTATGATATAACTCATACATGGTATCTCTACTTTTTCGAATACCTCGAGTAGCCCAGTCACCAAAAACTAACTTCCCAGTTGTACACATTTTAAATTTTTGAGTTTCTTTCGTTAAAGCCACACAAAATGTTGCACCCGTGCCAAACTAGATGGCTCTCACTGCGTGCTGCTGTAATGCGTGTTTTAGAGCAATACGAAGCATTAACAAATTATATGTTACTGAGGCAGCTTTCAGTAATCGATTGAATTCAGCGGAATCAATTTTACAAATGCTCAATAATCCATACAACAAAATATATTTGCAATTTCTGGAATTTGCATTGGATTTTTTTACCAAACTGAATAAAATAATGCAGTCAGAAAAGCCGTAAATACACAAGTTACATGAAAACTTGAGCAATACTTATAATACCTTTTTGGACTGCTACTTGGACAGTGCATATCTGATGAGAACTGAACTCCAGAACGTACAACATGACAACCCTCGACACTATAAACCAATCGAAGAAATTTATTTGGGCGTAAATGTTGCCTCATCTTTATCTTCTTCCAATTTGTGTCCTAATGACATAAAACTTTTCAAATTACGATGTCTTGAATTCTATATAGAAGGAGCCAAGCAAATAAAGACAAGTTTCGATTTCGGAAGTCCGATTACAAGAAGCCTGGAATTCCTTAATCCGACTATCATTAAACGTCGCAGTATACAATCATTGAGTCACATTGCACGTAGTTTTCCTAATGTAATTCAACAAGAACATTTACAAACATTAGATAACGAGTGGCGACATTTGAAAATGAACGATACTATACTTGCTACTAAGGAAGAAGATCCTGAAGTTTTTTGGCAAGAAGTATTTCGCGCACAAGACTGTGATGGAAAATTACATTATACGACTCTCAAAGAGATAGTTTCAGCCTTATTATGCCTACCCCACTCCAGTGCAACAGTAGAAAGAATATTTTCTTCAATTAATTTGATAAAAACGAAAACTCGCAACCATTTAGGTACAGACACTATGGAATGATTACTCTTGACCAAACAATTATTAAAAAACGAGCCATGTTTCAAGCTAAATGTTAGTAAAAATATGATTAATAAAATGAATAAAAGTATGTATCAACAATAAATATGTTTTTCACTTGTCTACTACTTTATAAAAAGTTTAATTAATACAAGTTTTATACAGATTTTAGCTTTTTCGTCGTATACAGATATAATACAGATTTTCAGACTTAGCGACAGTGTTGTCATATCTAACTACTTATAGGTAGATCTACCTATTTTAGCTTGAGTCTACCTATCTACCACCCGAAGCCCTACTACTACCTATTTTCGATACCACGTCTTATTGAAAATAATTTTGACATGAAACTTAGTTATGCGTGTAACAGAACCAGTAACGTCCACGTCTTTAGTTTCTACTTTCTGCGCAGGATGCGAGCAAAGTAAAAACCAAAGCCGTGGACGTGAGCATTCACTAAAAATAAAGAACATTAACAGCGCGTGACAGTTGATAATGTTGACAGTACAATTATGTTACACTTATGCAGATTTTCGTGCTAGACCCACAGGTAAATCTCACGAAACGAAGGTGTCACTGTCAACATTGTCAACTGCTCATGGTATGTGCATGGAAATTTGACTACAATTTCGTTGGTTTACTTGATTCTGTGTACGTCATTCGTTGATAATGATGCTGATCATTGTTTCATAACCGACCAATCTTAGCTTATTTTCTAATCTATATACGTGGTACTGGCGGCATTGCGGCAATCCCACAGAGGTAATTTATTTGAAAATGTTAAAGTTGAATCTACTACTTTAACGTGTGATTTTATTTTGTTTGTTTTTGTGTTGTGACTTTCAATAAAAATATATATTTTAGAACTTTAATGTGAATATACTAAACAGTAATAACTAAATAGAGGCGAATTACATGATAATGGCGGAGACGAAACACGGAGTCAAAGTGTTCGATCTCTAACGTGAGTTTTGCCGGTTAAGACGCGGTCCAACCTCAATTTTAAAATAATTTACGATGCTTTACGTAAGGTAGAAAATCGCGTGTTATATTAGACGATGTGATGCGAAAATGCATTAATTTTGTACGTTTTCTTTATATTTTTCGATATATACTATTACAATTGATAAAACTGCTGGTTACTACTTTAGTACTATAGGTTGGCTATGTATTAACTAAAAAATAATATAGTATTATCGCTGAAAATTCTGAGAGTTTGGACGTGAAAGTTTATTTTTATGGACCTATTTAAGTTTTTTTTCTGCAGAGAGCGAGTAATATTTATGAATTCTGTTCGGTTATTACTCTTTGCCTTTTTCATTCCTAACCTAAGTATTTTTTTCATAGATTATTATTGATCTGTTTTGTTACACTAGATGTTTAAAGATTCTGCATTTTACTATTATCAGGATACGACCGCGCCTTAATAATAATAGTTTATCGGTGTCAACGGTCAGTAGCTACTCGTATTAGTAACCGGCAAAAGACTCTGAGATTAGCTCAGCTCTAGCTAGTAGGATAATTGTGCAGGAAATGTAAAACCAAGAACGGAGAACCCAGCTCGGAACACTTGAACGTTTTATAAAAACATGTATAAAAATTAAATAACATTTTGTTTAATTTTGATAAATCTTTTGTTTTATATATATATATGCATATTATTAAATTATATATGCCCCCAGGGCTACACCCTAACCCAACACGAATTTCAAGCGAAGTTGCATGCAGAACATAGAATGCTCTGTAATAGGCATTTTAAGAAAACATCCTTCGTTGATAATGACCACAGAAGGTTATTTAAATCTGCAACACCAAATGAGAAATCTGATGTGGTTAGTGAATAATTTTATTTCATACCTACTTTAAAATTTCTTTGTTTCTACCCATTTTCTTTAGTACCACAATTTACCTGTAAGATTAAATCAGAAATAAGCAAAAATGTTTACAAGTATATATATATATATACCTTTGTTAATTGATAACATGGCCATTATCGGATGATATTTTATTAAGTTTAGAATTATAGGAATCCTTGCTTTCGTTGTCTGTCTGTCTGTCCCCCTAGAGCCTTCTTGTTAGGAATACGTGGGGATATCAAGTAGAGCTCTATATTGGTTTTACTCAATAAAACTGGAACAGTACAATCCCCTCGAGATTACAAGTTTTATTCGATCATATATGGTTTTATTTTTGAATTGTTTCATCACTATCTGTAAACCACTATGGAATGTCAAAGCATTTAGCATTATGCTGAGAATAGTCCTATTTGAATAAACCAATTACGTATCTTCCTAGAGTATACTATAGAAGTACCTACCTAAAGTATGGCTTTTTATAATATTTCAGATGCTTACAAGCCCAGTTCTGGACATATCTGGATCAAGTTCTATACTTGAACCTATAGCAAGCACATCCGGGATGTCACAGCCTCTATTAGAAAATGTGGGTCTCCTTAATATAAACCAGCCAAAAGCAAGGATATTTACTGAGGTGCCGGTACCACTACAAGGTGGTTTACTAAAGGACTGTGAAATTGTTCCTCCAATAAATATTGAGAATCAATTGGAACCTTCTGCCATGCAAAAATCTACCAAGCAATCGGACTTAAGCAGGAAAAATAAGTACCTATTTGAAAAGTGCAGAAAACACATGAAAAATGTTTATAGACTGCAAAGAAAGATAAAGAAACTGAACAACAAATCATTTATCAACAAGATTTTTAAAAGTAATTCTGTAAACTCTCTCATGAAAAGTCAGATATCACCAACTTTTGCATTATTATTGCAAGGGGAAATAAGAAACTTTAAGAAAGCAGGTAAAGGCCGCAGATGGGATACAAATTCAAAAATTGTAGCACTGAGACTCTTCAAAAGGTCTAAACATGTTATAAATTATTAAGAAGAATGGTATGCCTGCCAGCTCCAAGCACATTAAAATGTCTGTTAAACAAATTTCAACTCACTGTTGGAATAAATGAGCAGATCTTCAAAGTTTTGAAGAAAAAAGTAAAAGAAAATGAGGAGCAGTTTGAAAATGAGCATGTATTAATGTTTGACGAAATGTCAATAAAAAAACACTTGTATTACAATGAAAAACAAGACTTAACTGTTCAAAGTTCTTAGTCTTTCTCAATCAATGTTTACCCGACTATGGCGAAGCAAAGGCAAGGTTATGTTTTGACCAGTATGTGTGTATGTATTATCATCTCATCAACTTAGAAGCGACTTGTGTGTCTGCTGGTTACAGGCTAAATTACATTACATTAAATTGAATATGGTGGCCTCTAGGAATAACAAAAATATTTTTTAATTCCCCATTATGTGTGGTATCATTAAACAGGAGATGTTAAAATAAAGGTAGGGTTATCTTTTGTTTTTTAAACAGGGTATTATTCTTTAAGAATATGCCACCCTTGTAACGAAAGTATATCACATAAAATATAACCTGCTTACATCATATTTTTAGTACAAATACTGTGGTATGCTACTTTGCAGAATCTATTGTTTTGTTACAGTAGGTAGCATGCAATCACGGTTATCCTCTTATAACCATATGGCATCGTCTGATAACGATATGGTATGCTCTGATAATGATATGGTACTGTGTCGCAATGTAGTGCTCTCACCATACTCAGTTCTGCAAGATCGAATAAGAAATGAACAAATCCATAGGTGAAAAATTGATGACAGTGGATTAGTAAGTTTGAAACACAAGCTGCGTAAGTTGGCCCGAAGGAAGCACTGGATCCAGATTACTTCCATTGGTCATTATAGATTTGTCAATTTCAGACCCGTACCAGTTATTTTGTATTTTAGATTGTCCAAAGTAATTTTATATTAATTTCAGGTTTTGCATCACTGTTTCAACGCTGGGTTGAAGATCTCTGCCACAGTCTGTGATTTAGATGGAGTAAACAAAAAGGCATTAAGTATATTAGGTGCATCTGTGGACCGACCATACATAGATATTGGAAAGCAAGAACTAGTAACACTTTTTGACACTCCACATTTGTTAAAATGCTTCAGGAATTTATTCTTGAAGTATGATATAGAATGTACAATGTCTATTGGAAGCGGATGTGGATGTTCCTCCCTCGGACCCCTGCGTGGAGCAGACGTGTTTAGACAGTCATTATTTTAAATTTTATTCTAAAATATTACAAAATAAACTGTGCAGTAATTCAGTGTAAATAATAGGAGCGCATAGGCTGTAAGAAGCTTAGTAACATATGGTGCCTACGTGCGTGTTATCTATCGGTGAGTGCTTACTTTGCATCGCTTACACACACGCACGGGTTTTTATTGGTTGGAACGTGCTGCACACATACGCATGACGTGTATGTGAGACTACCTAATCACCTGTTGCTTACGAGCATCGCCTGAAGCGTTCTGATTGCCTAGTACTCGCAGGCCACTTTCGTCAAATTAAGATGCGCCGTACACCGCCCCGCCCGTCGCCTGCGTCTGAGTCGTCCACTGCACTGACGCATGCACAATCGGACTCTAACTTAAGTCGCTCACCTACCACTGATACGCTACTCGCGCCGGCGAATACCAGAGAACATGCCTTAAGCGACTCGAACATCTCATTACGGAAGCGAAAGAGAGACGAATTGTGTAGGGCTGAAATTGTAGAAATGTTTACACAGCTTAAAATAGAGCAAGATAAGAAATTCAACGCACTTATGGATAAAGTTCAATCCGGTATCAATACACATACGGATCAAAATAAAAATATATCCTGCTCTATCGAGTTTTTGGGACAAAAATACGATGAATTGCATACAAAAATTCAAACATTGGAACAAGAGAAGTGTTCAGATCGCAAGTACATAGAATTGCTGGAAAACAGACTTGAGCAAGTGGAAAAGAGCTTACACGGTTCAAAATTGGAAATGCGCAATGTACCCAAAAAAGCCGGAGAGACAAAAGCGGACTTACTCAAAATGGTGTTGAATATGGGCACGTCACTTAACGTCCCAGTACAAACAGGAGAAGTTCGAGACGTCTTCCGTATTAACACCAAAAAAGAGGGTAACCAGCCGATTGTTGCCGAGTTCTCGACGGTACTTCTTAGAGATAAAATTGTAGAATCATTAAAGGCGTAAAACAAAAAATACCCAACCATGAAGTTTAGTACCTCAAATTTGAAAATTGATGGACCCCATACGCCAATATTTGTATCCGAGAGCCTCACTATAAAGGCCAAAAAACTGTTCTTCTCGGCCAGGGAATTCGCCAAAAGAAACAACTATAGGTATTGCTGGACGTCTCGAGGCAGAATATACATCAGAAGGACGGATGGAGGGCCTCTTGTTAGGATTAACAATGAATCTGACTTAGAAAATATAGATTCAACATGACTAGCACTTATTAATTTTCTACATATTATTATTTTCATGTTACTGCTTCTGTTTTGCTGTATACTTTTTTCCACTTGTCCGTTCATAAGTATATTCGGAAACCATGTTTATCATAATAAAGTACCCCTAATACTGTGTTACATAGAATCACATAAATACACTATACAATTACAATACACTAAACTGCACTACACATACAATACAAACAATTTCACCAACACATACAAGCCGTTATATACATTTTTATATATAAATAAACAAATCCACTATTTGCACTCGATTACGAAGTTATTTAATAATGGATAATTCTTTTATTATCACAGAAGTAGATGATTCAGAAAATATAGAATGTCTGTCTGTTAGCGATTCTAACAGTTGTAATAAAACGTTAAATATAGATGGAAACAATTTACATAAGCTATGTATTTTAACTATGAATATAAGAAGTATTCATTGCAACTTCGACTACTTCGTAGCATATATGGATAGCCTAGACATCTCAGTGGATATGTTTGTATTGACGGAGTGTTGGACCAGTAACTTAAGACCTCCACCACATATTGATAACTATAACATGTTTTGGACTAAAAATACTTTTAATCAAAATGACGGCGTAGTTGTTTACATCAAACAAAATATTGTAGTGTCTGCGCATGAGCCAGTTATGACTGAGGGCAATTGTCTCATCTTAACAATTGCTCCAGATTATACTATTATCTGTACGTATCGACCACACTGTTTCGGTAACCCAAATCTATACTTAGAGTCCGTTGACATGATTTTAGCAAACATTTCATCTAAAAGCATAATATTCACAGGGGATATAAATATAGATACCACGATGGACAAATATACGAAGATCTCTGAACATTACCTAAATATGATGGCTCTACATGGACTAAGACAAGGTATCACTCGCCCTACTAGATTTCAAACATGTCTTGACCATATGATGGTAAAATGTCAATATCCATGGAAAACAGTAGTTTTTGAGCAAAAAATTACAGATCATCATCCTATCTTACTCTACGTTGATAACGCACAAATCTCAAAAACACAAGTAACTTACAATAGAGCGATTTTGAATAATGACGGAATTAAAGAAGCGTTGATAAGAGAGTCTTGGCAAGAACTTTATTCTGTTATTGATAATAATGTTAATATTGCGGCTGAATTATTTACAGTAAAACTTTTAAAAATTATAAATAATAATATACAATTAAGAAAATTGTCGAAGAAATATCAACCATTAAAGCCATGGATCACTAGAGGAGTAATTAGATGTATTAGAAAGAGAGACAAACTACATAACCAGGTCAAAAAAATACCAAAAGATGCTGAAATTAAAGAAAAATACAGAAATGTTTGTAATAAGATTGTGAAAGCTCTAAAGAAAGAGTAGGTATTATAAAGGTAAGCTAGTTAAGAATAAAGGTAATTAAAAAAAAACGTGGAAAGTAATCAAAGAAGTATGCAATTTTAATCAATCAAAGACAACCTCCCGTGATCTATTAGACATAAGTAATACCAAGGTAGACTCTCTTATGGGGGATCCCAATAACCTATCTATCCACAGTTTTCCTTACTACCGATAGAAATTTGACATAACGTCCATACAAATAGTGTCAAATTTCTAACTCTAGTAAGGTAAACCAGCGATAGATAGATTATTGGGACGGGCCGTAAATCAGGTAAACACATACTTTACATCGATCGGCAAAACGCTTGCTAATGCAACTTTAAAAAAGCTTGATAACACTGAAAAAAAATTAGCAATAATAGCGAATTCTGTAAACCAACCGGTCAGATCGATGGTTTTGCTACCTACTGACCCTTTTGAAGTCAAATATGTAGTCATGAGTCTCAAAACTCACAGCGCTCCTGGCTGGGATAAGTTACCAGCGTCTTTGATTAAAAAGTTTATACATCTACTAGCAGAACCTATAGCATTTAAATGCAACATGAGCTTTGATACAGGCAAGTTTCCAAATACCTTTAAACAAGCTGTTGTGTGTCCTATTTTTAAGAAGGCGGGTGACAAAAAAGATCCAACTAACTATAGACCAATCTCACTCCTTTCTACTCTTTCTAAAATATTAGAAAAGTTGGTGAAAAAAAGGGTTACGCGATACCTCGAAAAGGAAAATCTGTTGAGTCGAAATCAGTATGGGTTTAGAGAAGGACTCTCTACAGAAGATGCTGTGCTAATGCTAACTATAGTAGATCCAACCGTTTATCCTCTTTTTGACAGCACCAATAGAACGTAACATGACGATGTTACGCAAAAGTTAACTTATAAATGCGAGGTTTTAAAAATATGACAACTGCTTAAATTTGCTCCTTGATCCCGTATAATAATCATCTTTCACAAAATGAGTCCATAAGTGCAGTAGTTTTTTTATAAATTCCATAAAATAACAAACGTTTTTAAAAAATTACGTTCTATGGCTATCAACATAGTGATGTTACGAAGTTACGATTGAGATATCGATATTGTTTATGAACTATTTTTACACGGGTGTTTTCCGTTCTCGGCACATAATATCGGATTTATTTTTATGTAAAACCGTTATATTGATGCGCCTCAGGAAAACATACAGCATTATTTGAAGACGTGTTTATCTCCTGGTGTATATCCAAAAAAGAACAAGGTTATGATGACTATGATGATTACAAGTACAAGTCATACTTGACGAAGCTGTTACCGGTTAAATCTGGGATGGCCAGCGAGCAACACGGAAGGGAGTAGGCATACACAGCGTTTCCCCTCTGTCAAAGTACAAGTCCGCATGGACCATGGAGTTTGATAATATACTGTGGGGTGAGGGCGGGGCTAGATTTGTGAATGGTGCTTTATTTTTTATGTGTTAGTGATTTGGTTGTGTGAGTATGATCGGCAATGGATCGGTACAGGTATGTTTTGTATGTAATAGTGCGGCTTTGCGCTAGTGTGCAACTTCCCCTCCCGCAAGAAATGACAGAAAGATTTGAACAATATTTTTTAGCTAAGGCTACTCCCTTCCGTGTTGCTCGCTGGGGATGGCAGACATTAAAGTCTGCCGTTTGGTACCAGAAAATAGTAAAGTTTGAGCAACCCCAATTCCAATTTAAGCAAACGAAATCTAATCTTTTATTTTTATTTATTTATTAATCAAAATCAGATTCATCGTTGCTGTCACTCGAGCTATTGCCGACATTTATAATTAATTGTTGACTCATATAATCTATCGCCACGTGTTTATCCCAATCTGCCATTATAGTTTCTTGTGTTTTTTGAATTACATTTTGCCAGCTTTCCGCAGTTACTTTCACACATGCATTTTTTAATAAATTTACCATTTTGTTTGCCGTGAATGGGGGTTTTGTGTTATTTCTAGCAGCGTGTCCTTTAACTTGAGCCCATATTAATTCAATGGCATTGTATTGACAATGATAGGGTGGAAGTCTAAGAACCCAATGACCATGTTCTGCAGCTATTTCGTCGATCACATATCGTTTTGGGAAGTGTTTTTTTGTTCGTAATATATTTAGTAATTGTACTTTTAGTAAGGAGTTATCAACATTTTCACCATGTCGTTGAAGCCAGTCAATGATTACTTGTTTTTTGTCGGCCTGGGTCGGCATTTTATCAATTTGGCGTGAGTGATAGGATGCGTTATCCATAATAATAACTGACGGTTCTTCCAATGATTGTACCATTTCCTTAAACCAACTTTCGTAAACCTCAGAATTCATTTCTTCGTGGTACTCAACTGTTTTTTTGGATTTAAAGGCCAACAAAGCATCTGGCATGAATCCTTTCACAGACCCTGCATGGCAAATGATTAGACGTTCTCCTTTTCCCATCGGTACTGAGGTAGTGGAAGCAGCGGTGTCATCAGTCCAGCTCTTAGACACTGTGTGGTTCGCATTCAGCCAAGTTTCGTCAGTGAAAACAACATTTGACCAATCTGTAATTTTTTTGGCTTCGCTCAAAAATTCGCAACGAGCAAAAGCTACGTCGCGACGCTCCATCAATATTTTGCGTTTGTCCGATTTTTTATAAGTAAATCCAATTTCATTCAAGACCTTTACCAATGACGATTTTTGACCTCGGAACAAATCACATTCACGCAAAGAAGCAACAAGTTTTTTAAGTGTTGGAACTTCTTTACGTAAGTAATAGTTATATATATGACGGCGTATAGCGTCTGCGTCAAAGTTGTCAACCGAAGTCACACGACGTGGTTGGCGTTTTTTCTTCGGCGTACGAAGCTTATTCTCCTGCATGCCGCTTGTTCCGTAGGCTTCGGTAGTAATTTTTGTAATCGTAGATGCACTAATACCTAACGCGGCCGCAACGCGCTCTCTCACTTGCGACAATGGTAAAAGCGGGCCGCCATTTTGATACTCTGCTTCAAAGTAATTACGAAGCTTGATCACCATTTCTCTCGTCTGTCCTTTCAGCACTTATCCTTTCGGCATTTTATAGTTCCAATATAAAACTCAGCAAATAATTACTAGCACGGGCGTCTTGTTGCGAGTGACAGTGACAAATACAAAACGGCGGTGGACCATTGAGTTTTACTACCTTGATAAAATACTACTGCTTACCCATAGACAAAAAAATTGGCAGTCATAGGAATTGCCGATAGAAGTGAAAACTTATAACTCAGAATTTGATAGCTTACCTTGGAAACTACACGGGTGTAACCGGACGGCGTGGCCTCGCCATCTGGGCATGGCCATCTAGAAATGCGTCAGCATTTCCCATTGGCTGATGCGTTTCTAGATGGCCATGCCATGACGGCCTGTCCACGCCCTTTCAACATTCCCCATTGGCTGACGTATTTCTAGATGGCCAATAGCCATGGTCATGGCGCCATTCCTAGGACTATTCTCTTTCCGCACAGACTCGATAGAAAAATGAATCGAAATCGTGTCCACTATAATCACTTGGTCACAACACTTTAACTGACAAATTAGATCTGTCAAAAAGAGGATAAACGGTTGGATCTACTATAACAAAATAACAACATACCTGGACCATGGAGATAACTGCATTGGTGTCTTTTTAGATCTACAGAAAGCCTTCGATACGGTGTCGATACCAATCTTATTAACTAGACTGGAAAATGCTGGGGTCAGAGGTCTAACACTTGACTGGTTTACTGACTACCTTTCCGGAAGATCACAGCGAGTTCGCGTTGATAGTTACGAGAGTGATAGATAGATAGATAGATAGATAAACTCTTTATTGAACACCTTAAACTAAAACAAAATTTAAAAATATTTAGCTTATATTAGTGAACAATAGGCGGCCTTATCGCTCAAAGCGATCTCTTCCAGACAACCTTTGGATGGAGAGGAGCAAGTTTTGACAAGGGATGGCGGTGTACAATATAGTTCATAGTAATTATTATATTTATAAATATCTACAATATTATATACAATATAGATAATAAATATGTTCTTACACAATATATACATACAAAAATACATACATATATACTTATATATATAAATATATATAAACATATAAATACGATGTTTACACGTATGGAGCTTATACTAGCACGACAGGTAATGATCCTTAACTTTGTCTTTAAAAACATTTAAGGACGGAGCTCGCTTGGTATCAAGTGGCAATGCATTCCAGAGTCTGACGGCTTCGACCGAAAACGATCGGTCATAAAACGAGGTAGTGTGTGGAGGGAATTTAAGCATAAGATTCTCTGATGACCGTAAGCAAAGAGAATTAGAGGCATTAAGGTATTCGAAACGCTCTTTAAGGTACTGGGGTGAAGAAGGGTTGAATAAAATATTGTAGAGAAGAGATAGGATGTGAGCATTCCGGCGATGTCGTATAGGAAGCCACTTGAGCTTAGTGCGAAATTCAGAAACGTGGTCGTATTTGCGCAAGTCAAATATGAACCTTATTGAAAAGTTTTGAAGACGCTCAAGTTTGTTAAGCTGGTCCTCCGTAAGGTCTAAATAGCAGGCGTCTGCGTAATCAAGAATCGGTAACAGAAGAGACTGTGCAAGCGCAACTTTAGTGGCTGTTGGCAAAAAGTTTCTCAGTCTTCTGAGTGAACCTGCGGCAGCAAACGTTTTACGGCTAACGGTTTCCAATTGTGGGATCCAGGTTAGGCATTCATCAAAAATAATCCCAAGATTTTTTACTGTTTTGCTGTATGGAATTTTCACACCCTCAAAGAAAATATTTGGTAAACTGTCCCAATCTATATTACAAATAGTCCGTGAACTGCCCAAAATTATAACTTGGGTTTTGAGTGGATTTACTCGTAAGCCGTATGATTTGCTCCAGTCCGAAATGTAACATAAATCATTATTTATCATATTAATTGCTTCAACTAAACGGCTAAGTGGGGCTTGGGAGTAAATTTGAAGATCGTCTGCATAGAGGTGGTAGGAAGAAGAAAGACGTTGAGATATAGAGTTTATAAAAATTGCGAAAAGAAGAGGAGATAATACGCCGCCTTGAGGCACACCGACAGTGATGTCACACCAAGAGGACACAGACTCATCAAGGCGAATCCGCTGTCGGCGACCAGACAGATAACTGCGAAACCAGTCAATCGCCGTTGGAGATATGTTAATGGACCGAAGTAGAGCGAGAAGGACATCAAAGTCAACGGTGTTAAATGCGTTGCTGAAGTCAAGCAAAGTCAGCAAAGTTAACTCTCTGTTTTCCATTCCAAAACGAATGTCTTCTGTAATTTTTACTAGAGCCGTAGTTGTACTATGCCCAGGTCGAAAACCGGATTGGAAAGGATTAAGGAGTTGATGACGAATAAGGAATGAGTGTAATTGTTGATGAACTAGACGCTCAAGAACTTTGGACAGAAAAGGAAGTATGGATATTGGACGGTATTCAGAAAATGATTGAGGATTGAGTTTCTTCGGTAAGGGAATAATTTGTGCTTCCTTCCATATTGACGGAACTGTAGCATTTGATATAGAATTGTTTAGGATATGACAAAGGATAGGGAGTATAATATCAAGGATAGGAACTATCATGTTTCGACTAATGCCGTCTGTTCCAACTGCATTAGAAGTGATAGACAATATGCTCCTCTTAACATCACAAGCGGAAAATTGACTAAAGAAAAATGGTTGATGGTCAGGAGTTGAAATGGTAGAAAGACGTTGTAACGTTATATTTTTATCTAAATCCATTATATTGGAAGATGAAGAGAAGTGTTTATTCAAGGAATCAATATCTAAATTATTAGGAGTAGAATTTTGGCGTGATTTACCGACTCCAAGCGACCTGAGGAACTTCCAGACTTTAGCTGGATCTTCATTTTCTACGGACTCATGAATATGGCGACGTTGTGCATCTCTACACACCCTATTGCAGCGATTCCGTGAATGAGCATAATTTTCTTTATGGGAATCATCGGGATACAACTTGTACTTTAATTTAGCAACGATTTTTTTGTGCATGAGTGATTTGATATCAGTAGTTAGCCACGGCGCTGGTTGATGTTTTATTTTAATACGTCGGAGTGGAGCATGGATATCATAGAGTCCCGTTATTATAGTATTAAATATATATAATTGTTCATCAGTGGATTCAGCGTCCATAACAGGAGACCAATCAATCTTCTTTGCGTCAGCAAGGAAGTGTTCTTCATTAATGCCACTAAAGTTGCGTTGCAGAATAATAGTAGGCCTAGGTTTAGGAGGACGAATTTTGTATGACAAAAATATCAAATCATGGTAAGAAAACGCATCGGCAGACATTTGACCGTGCTTAGCAACATGCTGTATTGATGATACAATAAGAAGATCAAGTAGCGAAGGAGAACAGTTAGGGAAGAAGTGAGTAGCTGTGGAAGGGAGGATGTGCATGTTGCTTGAATCAATTATGGATCTAAGTCTGGTGGAACGATAGTCATTTTGAATAAAACATGTATTGAAATCACCCATGATAATTGTGTGACTGTATAAAGGAGTGAGATCATGTAACATCATTTCAAAAGAGTCAAAGTAGTTTACACGTGAGGAATGGCTATAAAAGACTCCGAGAAGAATTTTGGTGTGGGAGAGGAGGACTTCAATAAAAACGTGTTCGCCGCTATTTGGAGGTGGAGGTTGAGCTGAGGTGCTTACTACTGAGAAGGGAATATGAGCACGCAGATAGATAGCTACTCCACCACCAGGGGCATTCGTACGATCATTTCTAATTAAACAGAAACCAGGTAGTGGATATAAGACTGAAGAGAGACAAGGCTTAAGCCAGGATTCGGAGACTAATATAGCATGAATATTTTTGTTATCAAAAGACGCCAGCATATCAGGAAAATGAGCCGGAATGCTTTGGGCATTTATATGAATTACGTTAAAATTTTTGGGAATATCAGAGAATTGGGCTTCTAGATTTTCAGACAGAGAAGGAATACTGACGAAACTGTCGTCATTGCTATCACCAGAAGATGTAAAACTTAAAAATGTGTCAGACATTTCATTATCATCGCTAGCCATATACTCGTACAAAATAAAATAAAATAAAATTATATAAAATATATAAAAATTAATAAAATTACTATATTAATAGTAAAGTAGCAATAAAACCTAAGTTATTTGTTCGCGTTTGCTTCTCTACCCGCCGGTTGTCATCGTTACATAACGGAAAGCTTGATTTTCAGAGAAAAATATATAAATCACACAAAGTAATACGTAGTTACACTTAATTTAAATTTAAACAATAAAAAAAAATGAGATAGAAAACATATATCTATGTAAATAAACTTTTCCATTTCATACTCACAACACAAGTAAAACATAATAAAATTGTTCCTATATTACTAGTTGGTAAATGTACAAACCATAAGAATCAAAAAATAATAATTAAAAAGTATTACGGTTTGTCAATGTCAGAAATTGACGTTTGACATCAGACATTTCATAAATTAGTTTTGTTAGTCAACTTGCACTGCGGTCCTAATTGGCTATAATCGATATTAGCGCGATAAAAGTCGGTCCCTTTCACCGTGAGCGTGATTACGATGGCCCACGCTACGTCATCGATGACGTCTTAACTGCCGCCATATTGACGATTACATGAACCATGCTCTACACCGTAATCGTCGTGAGCGTTCTGTCAAAAGTGACAGGTGTTTGTTTATTTCTACAATGTATTTACTAGTGTCCCTTCTTTTTGATGTAAAAGTTGTAAAAGTCGGTCCATCCATTCCATTATTTCTTTTTAATCCACACACTACATAGTTAACCTTCACACTATGCACGATATTCTTATGATTTTTGTTTTTCGCGCGCAAATGGTTCGTTATTGCTACAACTTTGGTCCGAATTAACAACACGCTTACAGTGCCACGAGCTGTCAAAATCGCGATATTTATCTCGGACCAGCTTTGGTAGACGATAGCACTGTGAGCAAAATTATCGCAAAACGGACCACACTGATATATGAGCCATTTATAAAGAAGAAGAAGAAGAAGATGGTGACGTGCGTAATAAATTACATGTTAGTGAATGTACAAAGTCCAAAGATTAGTCTCAAAAACAATCATAAAAAGTGTAAAAATAAAGGGTACATACCTAACTATACGTTTCATCGAAAGTATTATATCGGGTACTTATATTGTGAGCTACACTACGATACGACATCAAGAAAGTTCAAGACAAAAATGCGAGATGAAATTGATGATGAATTCATTTTTTATATCCTGAAGTGGCACGTCTGCTTCTCGGTTCCACCGTCTCTTTGGGCACTTCACTTGCCGCCGGCTTGGCTTGCAAGTCCACCTTGTTAAGCTCCGACATACATGTTAACCGATGCCGCGTACCATCAGGCCCAATTACGTGAATAAAGCCGTCACGAGTCCAACACTTACTTACACCATATTTCTGCCGTGCAGCCATGAAAGTGTCGTGACGAGACTTCGTAAGAAACTCCGACAGAGTAACACCAGACCTTTTGAGCTCTGTTTTGGCGAACCAAATTTTGCTTCGTATGGACATGTCACATAGCTTCAGAAGAACAGGCCTGGGCTTGTCTAGTGACGATGATTTACCCATTCTGTGGCAACGGCTGATGTCAGTCACTGTAAAATCCTTCAGCTTCAACCGTTCAACCACTGCCTTCACAACCACTGCCTCAGTCTCTTCCTGATTTTTCTCAGGCAGTCCATGCAACAATAAAATCTTGCGGCGAGAGTGCATCTCCAAGTTATCCATTTTGCGGTCTAACAGCTCAACTTGACCTTGTAGTGCTTGAAGAGCAATCATGATGAAAGCCTTGAAGTTGTGAAACTCCTGAGCCAGACCGGCATTTGTGGGTGCAGCAGATGGTGTCTTTTGCAACTCACCATTGAACTCATCCATCTTGGTCAGAAACAGTGTGCGCATTTGTGACAGTGACTCCTTAATTTCTTCCATCTTGTAGTGCAAATAGTGTTAAAAAATGTAAGTGTTGAAATTGATAGGAAAACTGAGTGTGATTTCAGGAATAACGGTCCCCGGCAGGTATTGTACTGATAACTTTAATATAACTTAAAATTATTCACTATATCAATAAAACTGATTAATTTAAATAATTTAAAACAGAGAACTTTTGAATATGTGTTTTACTTTCGCCTACCCTCAGAAGAAAAAGTGATAGTGCAGTCTGTACATACGGAGTACCGCAAGGCAGCACACTAGGACCTCTGCTATTTCTCATATACATCAATGACCTATGCGATACTGCTTTTCCTGGATTAGACCTACTTATGTTTGCTGACGACACTGTGCTTTTACTCCATGAAAACAGCTGGCCCAAGGTAGTAAAGCTAGCCGAAGATTGTCTTTCAATAGTCACACAATGGCTCGAGAATAATTTGCTATCATTAAATTCTAGCAAAACGAAGTACATGTACTATAGCATTACAGAAGCAGGAGCCCCGAAATTTGATATTAATATTAAAATGCATACCTACCCATGTAATCGCGGCATGCGACCGTCTCATTGTACATGTACAGAGTTGGCACGAGTCGATTCTATTAAATACCTTGGAGTACATATAGATAGTCATCTTAACTGGAACAGTCATATTAAAGTGATGGTGTCTAGGATACGAAAATTAATTTACATTTTTAAGACCCTGAGAACTGTAGCTGAACCTAATCTAGTAATTCAAACATACAAGGCTTTATGTGAGTGCATTATTAGATATTGTATTTGTGCATGGGGCACTGCGGTTAAAACCAATATCAAACCAGCTGAACGTGCCCAACGGGCGATATTAAAAGTTATTCTATTTCTGCCCTTCAGGCACCCAACATCAGATGTGTATAAAAAAGCCGGAGTTCTCAGTATCAGAAAAATGTTTGTGTATGAAAGTTTACGTCGGTATCATAGGAAAACTGTACCACTTTTAGTTCATACAGCTAAACGAGTCAACCGCTGTCCTGTCCCACAAACGCGGCGAAAGTTTAAGCAAAAGAAATATGAAAGTATTGTCCCACTCTTGTATAATAAAATAGATAAAGAATATAATATTAAAAGATACAGCAATAAAAAAAGTTAAAAAAGAAAAAAGTTATACTAACCTGGTTAAATGAGTTTGACTACGAGGGCATGGAGGATATGCTGAATGCATTATATGTCACGTAGATATAGCAAACACGATGTTGACGGGATATTGTGTTTGTTAATTCGAAAGTCAATTACAATGTGATACGGTATCAGAACGGCAAAATAATGCTCTTACATACCACACACACACACACACAAACACACGCACGCACGCACAAACACACACACACACACATTAGGATCACCAACATTATTTTGTGTACTAATCTATTATTCCAAAATTAATGTAATAATTTAGCTTTATTGTAAGTTTTAAGATTTAGCTTTACTTTGCAAATTTTCCTATTACATATTTAATTTTTAAGATTTTTATATACTTTCAAATTGTTACCTGCTATTTCGCATAACTTTAGCTTTTAGTCATTGATATGGGAGGGGCCATTGGTTTCCGAAACACAGTGAAAACTAGTTCGGAATCAATGGATTCATACATTTATTTTGTACAAAAATCTATGTGAAATAAACTTATTTGTATTATTTGTAAGATAATAGATTTCACATTTTTATGATATTTTTTATGTCTAACTGCTTGTTTAATAAGCACTTGGTGCAATCATAACTTACTTTCTGCTTGGTACAACAATCTACTATTGATGAACTGATTAAATATTAAATATAAATAATCTAAGCACATGTCACTTTTTACAGGTATAGCAAAATGGAGCCACATTAAAAAGTTCTATGAGCTTGACAATAATAATCCTAATTTTGTATTGCCCCAAGCTTAAAACAAGAACATTTGGAGCCAAATACAAAACAGAAGATGAATGTAAAACTTGCTGCTCAAGTTTTGAGCCACTTTGTTGCTGCAGGGATACCTATATGCAAAAAAATATCACAAGGTTATTAATGATTATTCTTTGGTATCATTTGGAATAAAATAAATTTAATTTCACTAAAATCAATGACACTGTTTCTAAGAAAAGATCTTTGTATGTCCTGTAGTTTCAGACTTTCCAATATTGACACATGGAAAGGGCCCTGTATACATTAAGTAATTATGATAAAGATTTTCAATTTACCCAGATGAATTAAATATTTTTCTATTTAGTAATGGATATCCTATTTTCAGTGATTGTGATGTTAAGTATTAATGTTTTTTATTTTATGGTTTTTGAAACGAAATTCGTTAATTCCCGAATAACTATTTATTTGTTAATAATATGTAGATATTTGGCCTAGTTGATACTGTGTCAGTAGTTTGCCTCTTGTTAAACATCTCGTCTGCCTATGACAGTTGCAGAGCTACCCAGATGATAATTCTCAATGTTCATAATTATGCGCTGGCCTGCACTCCAGTGTTCGTCACCCCAAGATGTTTACACAGACTACAGCTCTGAGGCGTAATATCTATAACTGCAGTGGTACCGGACGGTAGACGGACACTAACCTTAGATTCTAGAGCCAGAAGTATAGAGTCTAGAATACTAGATGAAATAGGTTGTAGAGATTTGTATAAAAATCACCTGATACGGTCACTGGGTGTATCGCTTTTTTGAATTTTTAAAAATTATATGTAAACTTTGTAAGCAGTTAGTTAAAGCATTTTCTATTTTGTAAATTTTAAGATTTTATTTTATTGTGAAAAAAAATAAATATTTTATAATTTTCAGGAGAGTTATCAACAGAAGCAACAACAACTGCAAATGTCATTGCAAAAATAGACAAACTGTTCAACTGTGTGAATGCCTACACTCCAGATCTGAGAAGAGGGAAACCGCTCGCTACCAACATGCAGAATAATAGTATGCACATAGAATACTATAAAGAAATGAAAGATTTTTTCAAAAAAATTAAATTCCTTGGATGCAGAAGAACACCCCCATCTCAGGAAGGATGGGTTTGGACATTGAACGGGCTGGAACGGGTTTGAAGACATAATAAGTATAAGGACATTAAAAGTTTAGCAACTAGAAGATTTCAACTAGAAAATTTATTCGGCTGCATTAGAGGCAACTGTGGAGCCAACGCAAACCCAACTGTTGGACAGTTCGTTGCAGGCCTTAAAACTGCAATCTTAAGCAACTTGTCCCACATTGTTGTAGGAAACTGTGAAAACGATGAAAATGATGTTTTCATATCAAACTATAAAACATTGTTGACACCAACCACAGACATATGCAATAAAAATGCCATTGAGGCAGAACCTGCTATAGAATGTAACATTCACTACACGTTTGAAGAGGTAATTAAAGAAAATAGTGGTGAAACGCAGGCATGTACATATGTCTGTGTCATTATTATTAAAAACAACCCAAATAATAAGTGCCAACAATGTAAAAAAATATTTGTGTCTGAGACGCAATTGGATGAACAAATTTTTATTGACTTTAAAGAGTATGACGATATAAAAAAGTCGCTAATGTATGCCTCTAAACAATTGTTTGCGTGTGTAGAAAGTGGTGCAACAATCATGAATACATATTTAGAAAACGAAGCATATAAAAAAAATATAAAGAAAAATGTTAAATACATCCTAACAGAATCAATAGATTTCAGTTCCCTCAGCAATTGTGCAGACCACTATGAGTGTGATATAAATTATATGATAAATAGTATATTTTTTATCTGTATTAAAAGGTTTTGCATCTTGAGAAATCGGCAGTTCACAGAAGAGTCTACTAAATCTGCTCTCAGAAGAAAAATAGATATTCTTCAACACAAATAAATGTTGTCAAGGTACACATTACCATGTAATACCATGTAGTAACAGCTAGTACTATATTCTATAGCAAAGCATTTCGGCTAAGGTGATAAATACAAACATTGTTAGCTTAATACTTTTATTTTTATATTTTTTTTTCATTCGCAATTTTAATAAAAATATTGTAGCTTTATTAAGACTGTTAAAGTTGTTTAAACATCTTAAGTTAAAGAATAAAAAGAAAGCTTTTGTATGGAATTCAGTACAATCATTGGGAGGTGGACTTCATTTCTCATATTGGTTCCTAAACTAGTTTTCATATTTCCAACGGCTTAGGAACCAATACAAGTAATGGGGTCTATCTATATATTATATAAGAATCAAAAGTCCTGAATGATTGACTGACAGACAACACGTAACCTAAACCGCTGATAGTAGAAACTTGAAATTTTGGAGAATGTTTTTGTCTTGGTGGATATAGGTGGTGTATTAAGAAAGAGTATTTCGATATTCAAGCCCTAATAATAATGAGTGAAGACGTTTGTATGAAAGTAATTTGTTTTTGAACTTTGTATTCAAATAGTTAATATAAAATAAAAAATGGTGTTCCTTAATTTTACACATAGTAGTGGGCGATAGTCATGAACATAGCTCTATATTGTTAAAATAATTCTAATCTATAAAAAATTATGCGGATGAAGTCCCGGGCAAAAGTTAGTAAGTGATAAAAATCAAGACAATGAGCAGTCAAATTTGCGATTGCTGCGAAAAGCTTATAACTTCCCGCCACAGGTTGGACCATGCACTAAATTATTTTGTGCAACATTCGAACACATCTACGTTTATGAATAAGTTTAAGAATTTCTATATTAATTAATTGTTTTATAATAAAAACAAACCCAGACTTTAACCACTTGTTAAAATAAGCACCTAAATCATTTTAATTATTTACGTACTCTAGGTACAAAAAGATTTAATTCAATTTCATAACTGATTCGTTTGTAATAAACAATGTTTACAAGATTGTTTCCGAGAGCATATTCATCAATAAAGTCTTCTTAGTACCATACTTGCTTTTCATTTAATGTACCTACCAGCTTTCACTTATATAAAGCTTATAAAATATAATATTAGAGGCTAAATTAAAAGTAGAAACGGATTTCAATATCCTGCATGTGAGATTTTGAATCACGACATCTATGTCGTACCCCCTAAACTTTTTACTAAAACTTGAAATCTACACCGCACTTTTTTTAATGAAATCGGCGTTTTTCCCCCCGTAATATTGTTCTGTGATCATGGTGTTATCATTTAGAAGAAAAGTATAGATCCTATTATCATTGCATAACAAATAAAAAATGGCTCTTTTTACAGTCATATATTTAGGCAAATATACACACCATAAGAGTCTATTTTATAAATGTAAAAACAATATTTTATTCATAGATTAGTGTGACAAATAAAAGAATACACCAACATTTCCGCTAGTCAAACATGGCGGCAACCACGTGAACTGAAGTACTTCCGCGAGTCCAAGAACAAATAAAAGAATACACCACCATTTCCGCTAGTATAACATGGCGGTAACCACGTGAACTGAAGTACTTCCGCGAGTCCAAAATGGAGGGCATCACGTGGTTAGACGTAGCCTCCAACAGCCAATGAAGAGCGTGTTATTGTCCCGCCAAGAAAATGGCGGCGGTGAAGGGAAATCCCAGCGGAAGACATCGCTATGAGTTTATAAAAGGCGGCGCGCAGAGCGGTCGTGGCTCATTCTGCCTTCAACCGTCGACGAGTCAACATCTCCGAGTTCGTTATTGCGGTGAGTCAATCCTTGTCGTGATTTTGTATAGTGTAGTAGGCTAATTGTTACTTAACATCTTGTAAATTCAGTTGAATGTAATTGGTATAGATTTGAGTTTCAAGTTATGGAATACATGTGCATAATCTGGTTTTATTGTTTTATTGTAATGGGTGTTACATTTTCAGAAGTGGGATTTACCCGTCTCAACCGATCCCCTGGTCTACCGAATTGGAATCACTAATGGATCCCCGCGGCCGGTCTCGGGGGCCAAGACTCTGAGTGCAGCTCTGGCACCGTGGCAGCCGTCGACATCAAAACCGCCGGGACCTTCGTCGTGTACAGCGAGTAGCTTGGGATGAATCTGGTAGGTGCAATCCCTATTTTCGTAACGTAACTCACTGTTTCTATTCTAGGTGTGCATTGTTAATTTAATTTTACCACTGTTTAAGTATGAGATACTATATCTGATCTGATGAGGTATCGTGTCTTGTATCATAGAGCGACTGCCTTTACATCGTAGGACTATGCAGTGCTTTAGACACGTAATGAGCTGTGGAAAATAAGAATTCGCTTCGAATAGCTAAAATATTAACGCTACCCGCGATAGTTGTCTTTAAAGTGGCTGTATATGTACGTACTAATATGGAGACTTGTTTACGTTAGTGATTGTCACAGTTACTAAACACCATGAAAAGGAAAGTTAGGTGCCATATTTATATCGATCGCAAGTTATGAATTGACTCGCGGCATGGGTCTGGAGGCTTCCTGAGGACGTTGTTTTGTTATAGCTGACGCCTTTCGTATATTTATGTGGCCAGTGTGATGGAACCAACCTTGAATAGGTATTCCGCACATTCACAAATAAATCCGTACGGCTAAATATGAGAATAATTATTAAAGGAATCTTGTAAATTATTGTAAAATAGAAACGAAGTAGAGAAAATTCCATACAAAATGAATCAACTGTCAACCATTTTTAAGTTTTTCCGCCAATACGTTATATTTGCGCCTCGAAATGAAGGAAAGCTTCAAAGTAAAGGTATCGAATCTATTAGTTATACCCACTATATGTAATAATAAATAACGTTACACAATAATATAAGATTTTGCCCACAATATTCGGATAATGGGGTATTCTAGATTTTGAGAGAAGTAGGATAATGTCGGTAGGAGGAAACGATAGATTTACGTATTATTAGGCGTCAACTATCTATACATGCGTTTAGATATCTAGTTATGTAAAGCTAAGAAAACATAACAATTTGCTTAGATGTACAACAAATATTTAAATTAGACAGACGACGGGTCGGTTGGCGAGTCGGGACCGATTTTTGTACGAGTATGAGAATTCCGCTCATTCACGCATTAATATATACAAGAAACTTTATAAGTATCATAATAAAGAACTTAAATAAAAACCAAACATAATATCTAACCTATTTAACCATTAGTAACAGAAACTTGTAATTTTAGGGGATGAATCTCCATATTCACCTTAACATCACCCTAAAGTCATACAGTATAGTATTTAGTTACAATATCGATTTGTAAAACTAACTAATAAATTAAGCGGAATAAATAATTGAAGTAATTGGAACTTTTAAATAAACAACAAGGAAAGTTTCTTTCGAACAAACTAAATAATAAATTAATTCGTTATGCCTAGTCTAGATTCTTCACAAAAACGAACAAAAAAAAGTAAATAGGGATACCAGCGGTCAAAGAAAGAAATGCATGATGAAAATTCGGGGTGAAATGAGACTTTTAATAAAGTTTTATAGCAGTGGCAACATTTAGAGCAGGAAGGAAACCGCGGCAGAGCGAGACCGCGTCGAAAAAGTTCATTGAAAAAAAACGGCACCGTACTCGGTGACATTAAAAATTACACTATTAGGTATTTACCCCGTACCCCGCTCACAGCCTGGCTATTTCGATAGTCGTGATGGGTGCTTAGGTACACAATTAGCACTAGGTACACGGGAGGTTGCTCCTCCACTAATTGTGAGCTTAGCTGTTAGACAGGGAGCTACCTGTGGAAACTCTCTGTGCTCTCAATCTTGTCTTTGCTAAGAGATTTGCCTTACACACCACACGCTTAAAAGTAAATGTGGGGAAGACGCGGGCCCCTAGTTTGGAAATACCTAGGAGATATTAGGGACTAGGTAGAAGGTACACTCTTTAAAAAGTTAAATTAGGCTTGAAGAAAGACTAAACGGGAATTAAAACCATACATAAATACCTACTTACTAGGAAAAAACTAAATAAGTAAACTACTAGGAACTAAAATAAAATAATATGGCCATATTATAACTCACTTTTAGAAGGGGACTTTGGTATAATTGGTGAATGTTGGTAACCGCAAAGAGTACTCTTAAGCCAGCCCAAGCCGGTCGTCAGCCCGGGGGTACCAAAGTTCCTTTTCTTTAGGAATAATAGACTTCACATTCCAAAGTATAAATAAAAAAAAATTAAAAAATATCTTAATAGAACTGATCTAATATTTCTAAGGAAATTATCTGTACAAACAAATTACTAGGTTTTAGGAAATAATATAGTTATACAAAATAAATTGTCTAAAAGGGAGGCGATATGCTAAACTCGCGTAACAACTATCTAATGTATAGACATTTTTCACGGATTTAACTTATGACGTCGACATATCTTATTATAACCAGTACTAGGAAACAACAGATAAGCTACAATTGAATATATCGAAATTTTTATCGCAATTTGTAGTAAAAGCAAACAAAAGTGTATAAGGAACCGCTATAGGTATATAAAATCAATAGATGTACCACCAAAGATATTTTGATAATTCAAATCCACAATATTAACTCTGATTAATTATATTAGTACCGCGCTAATGGTAGGTAGATATAGATGCGTAATTATAGGTAAGTACCGATCAGTGAAGAGTTCGATTTGTTAATATCTCACACAGCTTTTAACGTTCCAGGGTTACGGACTACGTCTATACGCAGGGTCTCTGTAGGTAGCCACTAGACGAAATCATAGCCAAATCAGAATACCTACTCACAGATTCTTAAGCTAATATTTAATCAACATTCGAAACTAGGTATTACTTTAGCCAGCTGACGATTATTAGAACCAATTTATTTAATGTAACTCCGTTAATATCTATTATCAAAATCTTTAAATGCCAATAAAACTAACGGAACAAGCTCAGTAATTCCGGTAAAGCAGTAAGTTATGAACATCCAGGAGTTTAGGCGTCAGGTGGAGGGAGGTTAAAACCTATTCATATGATGTAGATACCGCGTTGACTCGAATAGAGTTAGAAAATTACAGTTAGTTAACATATGAATGAAGTGGTTGCTACGCTCAGGGTTCAGGTAATTAAGTTAGGTCAACGATAGTTAGTAGGTATTAGAGGTTACAGGTTACATTACAAGTAGTTATTATAGAGTACAAAATATATAGATAGATAGATAGTTTAAGATTTAAGAAAAAAGAAGAATATAGAGGGGGATTACAATTTAGTAGTGCCGTGACAAGGATAAGAGTCGTTTAGAGATGTTTAGGTAAATTAATTATTGACACATTAGGTACTCATTACAACTGATAGGCACTGCCGTACAAAAGTTCAAAAGTGGCGAGAGATTCTTCTAAATTGTAATTAATAATTTGTCTTATTTAGGAAGTATGTAAGTAAGTAATAAGAAGTTGGTTAAAAAGCAAGTTACGAGAATCTGAGTCGGTACAATTTGTTGACGTGAAATGGAAAAAAGGCATTGTGTGAAATATCTAACCCGTCGTGCGTCGAGTATACACCATGTAGGTACTTATACATACGAAACAGTGCTAGGCCATGTCGCGCGTAAAAATAACATGTATTAACGATTGATTAAATGCGAAAATAAAGTACTGTTATTTATTCTGTGACCAATTTCATCGGATATGAAATGGCCGTTTTGGAATAGAAAATGATTAGATTTTAAACTACTGTCAAAAAACGACCTCTTACGAAAAACAACGGAACTGAGATAGCTAGGCTCATCAGGTGAAATATCAAGAATCGGCGAATATATGTGTTAGTACTGTGGGGTTAGATAGATGGCGCGTCTAGCAGTATCGAATGGATGACGTGATCTTCAGTTAGGTAAACTAGCATTACCATGCCTTTTGATGTTAGTTTTATAAGCATTAGATAGATGGCGCGAAAAATATCTTTAATTGCTGGGGGCTGTAGTTGAGAAAGTGAGGTACATGGGTTTTGGATAGGTGGCGCTGTGAGAAGAAACTTGGGATTAAATCATTATAAAACATAGTACGTATTTGTAGACAACTAATAAATAAATAAGTTAACTACACCGGCCATATTTAATTAAAGGATTAAAACAATAGTATACGAGAGGTTATTGTATAAAACTAGTGAGGTTAAAAGGTCTGGGGGGTGATATCTCATTTTATACATAAAATAAATTACTCTGTACCTACTTATTTACTGCTACTGAATGAAACGCGTTCTTAGTGTATGTAATCTTAAAACAAAATATCAATTTAAAATTAGAACGAGAACCTATACATAATGTTAAATGGTATCAAAATAAATACTCAAGTAGTGGCTTTATAAAAGTTAACTTGGAGTAGAAGTTACCTAGGCGGCTCACAGATGGCGGTGTGGCTTTTTATAACATGAAAGTGGTTGCCAAGTGAACGGAAGCCAACCGCCATAGTTCAAATATTAGTAAACGGTGTCAAGAGTATGTAGAAAATTGTAGGCTTGCGTGAAGTATATATTTAGAGGGAAAAGGGATTTAATAATGTACTTGTTTTGTTGGCATTAATTGAATCACTCATTATATTAATAATACATTTAAATTAAATCAAATACCTGTTAATTTATTTCAGTAAATCAAGGATTTTTGTTGAATAAGAAAATAGGAAAGGGCAATCGATATAGCGTTTTATAGTACGTATCTTATCTTAGCGAAATTATGCAATGACCTCTGATTTAGGATATTCAATTCAAACTATATACTAGTGAATACGCGTCATGACATATCGAATACATGCGGTGTGAAAATAGAGAGAGATATAATAAATCGCTCATGATAATGTTCTGTGATTTCGGGGTTTATTAGGTTTTAAAGTTTATAAGACTTAATATATCTTACTTACATAAATCATATATAATTTTGTTTAAATGTAAATTGTTTCACTTTGATGATATCAGCCGAATAATATGGCAATCTGAAATAAACAGTTGTATAGGTTATCGCTCTCGTTTTATCGTACTATTACTTGACACGATCGTCTATTAGGTACCTACGCGAAAGTAGACGCATCCGCTATTTAGTAACGTTTACGTATAGCTTACTAAGTATATTCAGTATTCGTGATATATTTTGTGAATATTTGATTAGAACAAGTACCTACAAGTACATGCATAGTTTTCAATAAGTAAATGTGTTTATTTTATTCTACTGAGTAAAATACCTGGATTAATAAACTAAAATGTAATTTTAATGAACCTTTCTTAAAACATTCACAACTAGTACTAATTCAATTTTGCCGGGATAAACGAATAAGGTAGGTTCATATTGGATTATATTCGTATGAAGGTATATGTGAGTGTGGTACATATCTAGAATGGGTCATAGGATAGTTATAAATTATTTTGAAATTAAAATATGTTTATGGTAAATTGAAATTAACGCGGGGTTAGCATTATAAATGACAAATCAATTGTTAGATATAGTAATAGGTATTCATATAAGATAATGACAAATAAGATCTTAAATTAAAATTGAATACCTAGGAAATTACCTAAATAAAAAAATAAAAAAAAAACATGAAATAAATATCTAAATATTGTTATCAAACCTAAATTGTTTATTTTATTCTACAACAGATTATTTGAAAGAGTAATTACGTGTCGGCGAAGTTAGTATTTGTGAGGTTCAAAACAAAATTTCTTAGGATACATATATAAAAAAAACTAGCTCAGTTAAAATTGAAGGTTACGTCAATGCGCGCGCGTTCCATGAAACCTTAAAATATAGTCTGCAATCGTGAAATAAGTATTTAGTCGGAAGTTAGGGATTAGTCATTTAAGAAGTCATAAGTTATTGTAAAACTCATATTTCTGGTTTACTTAAATTGCTTGATAGGTATCAATGAAATAAATGGATATGAGATTTAAGGGGTTGTTTAGTTAAATACATAGAAAACGCGTTATTGGTACACAAAATTAATATGAGAAGGTAAAATCTAGCAATTAAAACAAGTAGGGACAAGGTCTGTATAGGCGAGGGTTAGCACTAAAATAAATTGCTTCCAGAGGACTTTGTATTAAGTATACTGGATTAAGATTTATTAGACGATGGCAATTGAGGTGGGATTGAAAAAATAAAGTAGGATAAGTGTATTAACATTAAAATAATTTTGTCGAGAACATAAATTACTAGCTGCGGTTCGCGGTTTCACCCGCGTGGTGATGTATGTTATTGAGAATGGATCAAATATAGCGTAGGTATGTTACTGAGACATAATGTAGCTTTACATATTATTATACTCGTGAAATGATTGTTTAAATCGGAAAAGTAGATTCACGTGTACCCATAATCTAAAATGAAATAAACCCTCATATATCTTTCCTTTTACTATCAGAGTAGTAATAGTTATGTTGACGTCCTCTCTATGGAACTGGGGGGCGATTCAACTATTTCACAAAATCAACAATCCACTCCGCTGCAACTGCGGTTCGACTCCGGTTGTAGTTCGATAATTACCCGAAATGGCATCCTACTATTCCTGCGGACATTGGGACGTGACGTCACGTAATTGTATCGTAAACGCTACGGCATAATTTAATAGATAAATAGTAAACACTAATAGGAGTTAGCGTGGTGTAACTGGTCTATTGAGTAATCGTAATATAAAATACTATTCGATCGCTGGCGTCAATAGAAGCGAAACTGTAGTTGTGACTGTTTTCTTATAGCAGCTTAAGAATGTGTGTAAATCGGCTACGGTTCGAATCTAGTAACAAATTAAGTTAGTGGAATTGTGCCCTTTTCACTATGCTCTAATGCCAAATAGCGTAGACTTATATTAGTTGTATATAATATGGTCAATAGATTCCGTTCGGCAGCATACGCGATATATGGACTAATTGTTATTCTTTTCCACACTTCAGGTTACGTTATCGAAGTTTTCATACGGAATTCTAACCTTTTTGATAATATTATATAGCCTGTGGTCATAGGGAAACAAGTAGGATCCGAATGGCGAAAAAAAAAACCTCTGATCGGTCCAGTAGTTTTGGGGTCTGTTTAATACAAAGAAACAAACAAATAAATCTTCCCTACTTATGATATTATAGTGTAAAAAAGCAGAGTTAAAATTGGCAGGTAAGAAGAATAAAACATGAAAAAGAAATTCATAGTAGTTGGCTAATAGAACTATAGGGAATATGCAACAAAATTATACTTAGAATCCCAATTACCTAATACTAGCTACGCTCTACAGTTGCATTCGCGCGGTGTTGTGTTACATAATATTTGTACAGGTATAATATAGATTTATACAGGTGGATTTTTATGAAAATTGATTCCTTTGAATCCTTAGATTTATGTTTGCTGTTACGTACAAAAATAACGTATGTATATATATATATATATATATATGATCCCATTCGTACAATATTGCATCAAAGGAGGGCGTTGCATCAGAGGTCCATCCATGTTTAAGCACACTGCCACCTCTGTTGGTTTTGGTAAGTAGAAAGTAGTTTCGTCCTGAGGAAGTTCTTTAAAATAAAAACAAGGGACAATAAATGTTATAACGCTCACCTCCTATAGGGTACATTGGTTATGTACGGTAATTTCATATACAATGAAAAACTTGCAAAATAAGACATTTAGAGATGATATGAATTAGGCAGTCTTAGACGAGGTTTAAAACAGCATTGTTAGTTTATTACCGTCATGATAAAATATTCGATTTCGTGACAAACCTTAAAGTTATTGAGTTAAACTATATTTCAATTTGAAATATGGGTTAATAAAAGTTAAGAATTATTGGTTTCAATGTTCAAATTTCATACTTGACGAGTTTGTTGAATTGTTAGAGTTGCGTGAATCAGCGATTGAGGAAGAATGATAACAAATGGGACTAGAATGTTACGAGTAATAATTAGTAATTTACTTGGGGATGAATGAATCAATAAGGATAATTTGAATTATTGAATGAAATGTTTTAATAAGTATGAAGGGCTCGAATGGTCCATCAAAATGCCAAAAGTATGAAAACTAAGTCTCATTGACTACCTCCTCCTTTTTTTGGAAGTCTGCAGAAAATGGTTAAATGGTAAGGCTATTGATATGAAATCTAATGATTAGTGATAAGGGAGATAATAGGCTATAGACGAGACTACTGCACCTGTCAATTTCAGCCTCATCTTAAAATATTTAGGTGACTTGCCACCCACTAAATGGGCCCCCCATAAGAGCCATCATCAATGGTAACAAAAGGGGCAACGTTGGCGTGGATGGCAAAAGGGTGTCGAGAGGTTTGCTGCGGTTTCACTAGAACGCTACTACCGGAGTCATGCCCTGTAATATTTCCACCCTTGGAACTTTTTGTTACTTGCTCTTGCGTCTCCACCCCCAGACGGCCAATTAAAGCAAGCCGGGGTCAGGGGTCTCATTTAGCCCCAGGGAGAATCAGTGTCTACGGTGTCACAGTATAAAGATGCAACAGTATGGAAACTAAGCCTAGTTGATCAAATAATTATCTATGCCCCATTGAAGCCATAGGGTTCTCACTTTTAATGTTTTAAAGTATTTTTTTTAAATAAAACATTCGTTGTTCTGCTGTAGACATTAAATCTAGTTAATTCTAGTTTACTAATAAAATGTATGTAGGTGTATCATGGCGTCCGTTAATCTTGATAGTTTAAAATACGGAAAACTGTTTAGTATTGACATAACTACTTGTAGATCATAGGATTTTTTGTAGGTTTACTACACTAACTTATCATTATGGCATAACCTTTTACAAGTTTTGGCGGGAGCGTACGTGAGCCTCGGTTGGGCGCGTGGTAGGCGCTGCAGGTGGCGCGGGTGCATTGCTCATGAACTCTGTTTTCGGGTGTTTGTCACGCATTTTCGGACTGAACCGTACTGCGTTTCAACCTCAAAAATGCGTTTGATACCTTGTAATTAAAAAAACATTACATAAAAAATACTTTTATTCTTCATAAATTACAAATTATTGACTCCAAAAAAAGTTGATAATTTCGCCCAGCCGCCATCTTCGATTTCAGTTTTGTTAGCACTATCGGCATCAACGCTCTCGAAAATCATAAAAACGACACCCAGTAAGATATAGTTCACAATAATATAATAATCTATTGCAGCCGCCATCTGAGATTTGTGTTTTGTTTTACGAATTTATTAAGTTTTATGATCGATCATACAAAAACACCATTACAATTTTAAAACACATAGCAGTCAGTCAAGTGTGACATTTCATATTTTAGATCATATAAAAAAGGTTATGATGTAAAAATAGTTTGTAACACTCACTACTGACTGCATCGACGAGACCCCTAAGCGGTTCTCGCGGCTGCAATAGATTATTATATTATTGTGAACTATATCGTACTGGGTGTCGTTTTTATGATTTTCGAGGGCGTTGATGCCGATAGTGCTAACAAAACTGAAATCGAAGATGGCGGCTGGGCGAAAGTATCAACTTTTTTTGGAGTCAATAATTTGTAATTTATGAAGAATAAAAGTATTTTTTAATTAATGTTTTTTTTAATTACAAGGTATCAAACGCATTTTTGAGGTTGAAACGCAGTATGGTTCAGTTTGAAAATGCGTGACAAACACCCGAAAACAGAGTTCATGAGCACTGCACCCGCGCCACCTGCAGCGCCTTCCACGCGCCCAACCGAGGCTCACGTACGCTCCCGCCAAAACTTAAAAAGGTTATGCCATAATAAGTTAGTGTAGTAAACCTACAAAAAATCCTAAGATCTACAAGTAGTTGTGTCAATACTAAACAGTTTTCCGTATTTTAAACTATCAAGATTAACCGACACCATGATACACCTACATAAATTTTATTAGTAAACTAGAATTAACTAGTTTTAATGTCTACAGCAGAACAACGAATGTTTTATTTAAAAAAAAAACAATACTTTAAAACATTAAAATGAGAACCCTATGGCTTCAATGGGGCATAGATAATTATTTGATCAACTAGGCTTAGTTTCCATACTGTTGCATCTTTATACTGTGACACCGTATACCCTGATTCCCTCTGGGGCTAAATGAGACCCCTGACCCCGGCTTGCTTTAATTGGCCGTCTGGGGGTGGAGACGCAAGAGCAAGTAACAAATTTCCAAGGGTGGAAATGTTACAGGGCATCACTATCCGGTAGTAGCGTTCTAGTGAAACCGCAGCGAACCTCTCGACACCCTTTTGCCATCCACGCCAACGTTGCCCCTTTTGTTACCATTGATGATGGCTCTTATGGGGGGCCCATTTAGTGGGTGGCAAGTCTCCTAAATATTTTAAGATGAGACTGAAATTGACAGGTGCCGTAGTCTCGTCTATAGCCCATTATCTCCCTTATCACTAATCATTAGATTTCATATCAATAGCCTTACCATTTAACCATTTTCTGCAGACTTCCAAAAAAAGGAGGAGGTAGTCAATGAGACTTAGTTTTCATACTTTTGGCATTTTGGTGGACCATTCGAGCCCTTCATACTTATTAAAACATTTCATTCAATAATTCAAATTAACCTTATTGATTCATTCATCCCCAAGTAAATTACTAATTACTCGTAACATTCTAGTCCCCTTTGTTATCATTCTTCCTCAATCGCTGATTCACGCAACTCTAACAATTCAACAAACTCGTCAAGTATGAAATTTGAACATTGAAACCAATAATTCTTAACTTTTATTAACCCATATTTCAAATCGAAATATAGTTTAACTCAATAACTTTAAGGTTTGTCACGAAATCGAATATTTCATCATGACGGTAATAAACTAACAATGCTGTTTTAAACCTCGTCTAAGACTGCCTAATTCATATCTATCTCTAAATGCCTTATTTTGCAAGTTTTTCATTGTATATGAAATTACCGTACATAACCAATGTACCCTATTGATATAGGAGGTGAGCGTAACATTTATTGTCCCTTATTTTTATTTTAAAGAACTTCCTCAGGACGAAACTACTTTCTACTTACCAAAACCAACAGAGGTGGCAGTGTGCTTAAACATGGATGGACCTCTGATGCAACGCCCACCTTTGATGCAATATTGTACGAATGGGATCATATATATATATATATACATACGTTCTTTTTGTACGTAACAGCAAACATAAATCTAAGGATTCAAAGGAATCAATTTTCATAAAAATCCACCTGTATAAATCTATATTATACCTGTACAAATATTATGTAACACAACACCGCGCGAATGCAACTGTAGAGCGTAGCTAGTATTAGGTAATTGGGATTCTAAGTATAATTTTGTTGCATATTCCCTATAGTTCTATTAGCCAACTACTATGAATTTCTTTTTCATGTTTTATTCTTCTTACCTGCCAATTTTAACTCTGCTTATTTACACTATAATATCATAAGTAGGGAAGATTTATTTGTTTGTTTCTTTGTATTAAACAGACCACAAAACTACTGGACCGATCAGAGGTTTTTTTTTTTCGACATTCGGATCCTACTTGTTTCCCTATGACCACAGGCTATATAATATTAACAAAAAGGTCAGAATTCCGTATGAAAACTTCGATAACGTAACCTGAAGTGTGGAAAAGAATAATAATTAGTCCATATATCGCGTATGCTGCCGAACGGAATCTATTGACCATATTATATACAACTAATATAAGTCTACGCTATTTGGCATTAGAGCATAGTGAAAAGGGCACAATTCCATTAACTTAATTTGTTACTAGATTCGAACCGTAGCCGATTTACACACATTCTTAAGCTGCTATAAGAAAACAGTCACAACTACAGTTTCGCTTCTATTGACGCCAGCGATCGAATAGTATTTTATATTACGATTACTCAATAGACCAGGTACACCACGCTAAATCCTATTAGTGTTTCCTATTTATCTATTAAATTATGCCGTAGCGTTTACGATACAATTACGTGACGTCACGTCCCAATGTCTACAGGAATAGTAGGATGGCATTTCGGGTAATTATCGAACTACAACCGGAGTCGAACCGCAGTTGCAGCCGAGTGGATTGTTGAACTTGTGAAATAGTTGAATCGCCCCCCAGTTCCATAGAGAGGACGTCAACATAACTATTACTACTCTGATAGTAAAAGAAAATATATATGAGGGTTTATTTCATTTTAGATTATGGGTACACGTGAATCTACTTTTCCGATTTAAACAATCATTTCACGAGTATAATAATATGTAAAGCTACATTATGTCTCAGTAACATACCTACGCTATATTTGATCCATTCTCAATAACATACATCACCACGCGGGTGAAACCGCGAACCGCAGCTAGTAATTTATGTTCTCGACAAAACTATTTCAATGTTAATACACTTATCCTACTTTATTTTTTCAATCCCACCTCAATTGCCATCGTCTAATAAATCTTAATCCAGTATACTTAATACATTTATTGATTTATTCCCGTCAGCACACTAAGTCCTCTGGAAGCAATTTATTTTAGTGCTAACCCCCGCATATACAGACCTTGTACCTACTTGTTTTGCTAGATTTTACCTTCTCATATTAATTTTGTGTAGGTACCAATAACGCGTTTTCTATGTATTTAACTAAACAACCCCTTAAATCTCATATCCATTTATTTCATTGATACCTATCAAGCAATTGAAGTAAACCAGAATTATGCGTTTTACAATAACTTATGACTTCTTAAATGACTAATCCCTAGGAGCGTGAGCCTCGGTTGGGCGCGTGGTAGGCGCTGCAGGTGGCGCGGGTGCAGTGCTCATGAACTCTGTTTTCGGGTGTTTGTCACGCATTTTCGGACTGAACCATACTGCGTTTCAACCTCAAAAATGCGTTTGATACCTTGTAATTAAAAAAACATTACATAAAAAATACTTTTATTCTTCATAAATTACAAATTATTGACTCCGAAAAAAGTTGATAATTTCGCCCAGCCGCCATCTTCGATTTCAGTTTTGTTAGCACTATCGGCATCAACGCCCTCGAAAATCATAAAAACGACACCCAGTACGATATAGTTCACAATAATATAATAATCTATTGCAGCCGCCATCTGAGATTTGTGTTTGTTTTACGAATTTATTAAGTTTTATGATCGATCATACAAAAACACCATTACAATTTTAAAACACATAGCAGTCAGTCAAGTGTGACATTTCATATTTTAGATCATATAAAAAAGGTTATGATGTAAAAATAGTTTGTAACACTCACTACTGACTGCACCGCGAGAACCGCTTAGGGGTCTCGTCGATGCGCATGTTTATGTCACTGGGCCGTTTCAAACGATTGAAGGTAGTTTCCGTACTGTTCTATATATCTACTGTGACGGTGTCGCCACTCGCCGACGGCTCGCCACAAAGCCGCCACTGCGGTATTATTATTTCTTTTTTTTTCTCATATTTTATCCAGTTTTTACAAAGACATAAGTGGGGTCAATGTAGTACCTACATAAACAGCATTTGAAATGAAGGTGAAATGGTATAGCTTTTGCTAAAATTAGTAACATAGTAGGGCTATAGATATGAACTCTTAAATCATAAAAGAAATGGCTATTGACGAGACTACGGTACCTGCCAGTTTCAGTCTCATTTTAAAATATTATTATATATATATATAATATTGAATGCTACATTTAACGAAAATAAACTATACATTATACAATTATCTACGCGGTCTATCTCTCACCTAACTACACAACTTTGTTTTATTTTAATCACACCTATCCTCGCACACTATTTTTCAGATATACCTGAGATATGTTATATTATTTATGTATTGCTTCAGATTTTTTTAAATTATTGTTTAGTATTTAAGTATTTTTTTTTGTACAAAGTCAGCATACATTCTATAATTATTATAAACCTTAATTAAAAAAAAAAAAAAAAACCATGTAAAGATCATTGGAGTAATTATAAAGGAAGGGACTGAATCTCACGACACAGGCCATCCTAGTGTGGGATTCAGTGATCATCACCCAACTTAAGAGTACTATATTATAATATATAAGCCAAAAGATGTAATCTATTTTGTAAGTAATTAGCATAAGTTTTATTTCCTAATAAACGTTTCCTAGTTTCCTAATTAATTTCCTAATATATATTTAGGGGGCCACTAAACGGGCCCCCACAAGGACCACCATCAATGGTGACAAAAGGGGCAACATTAGTGTGGATGGCTAAAGGGTGTCGAGAGGTGTGCTGCGGTTTCACTAGAGCACTACTACCGGCGTTATGCCCTTTAACACTTCCACCCTTGGAGCTTTTCGTTACTTACTTTAGTATTATTATCCTTTCTAAACCAAAACAACTTTACCTGCGTGGGTACGGGTAAAAGATGGATCACCAATAGACATTTAGATGACCACATTTCAACCTTTTTAGGTATGCAAAAATAATTATGCTTACCTATTGTGAAACTACCAATAGTAATTATAAAGACTCAAACTTTAGATTTGGTTTACTATTAAAGTTGTTCGAGGTATAATTGACAATCTTTATTGTGTTATCCTCTAGCAATAACGATGTTTTATCTTCTTAGCATTTGCTGAGTCATTCCACTCGTACCTGTATAGGTATGTATACCATATTCCCGCTCTCCGCTTGCATAAAGATGCGTTCTAAGCGGCCTGTAAGGAAGAATCCGCCGATTGGAACACATTGAATTATGAATAAAAATTATATCTATTGTATGTACTGTTAGTACTTTCCTTTTTCAATGGTTCTCATAGAAAATGCTTGGCAAAACACGGCTCTTGTTTTGTACATAAAAAACATACATTGCAAAATGTGGTCTTTGTACAAATTGTTAGTCTGTGCGAACACAGACGACAATATATTCAATATTAGATATATAGACAACCATATTTTTTGTATATTTGTACGAATACCAAGATATATTGTCGTCTGTGTTCGCACAGACGAACAATTTGTACAAAGACCACATTTTGCAATGTATGTTTTTTATGTACAAAACAAGAGCCGTGTTTTGCCAAGCATTTTCTATGAGAACCATTGAAAAAGGAAAGTACTAACAGTACATACAATAGATATTATTTTTATTCATAATTCAATGTGTTCCAATCGGCGGATTCTTCCTTACAGGCCGCTTAGAACGCATCTTTATGCAAGCGGAGAGCGGGAATATGGTATACATACCTATACAGGTACGAGTGGAATGACTCAGCAAATGCTAAGAAGATAAAACATCGTTATTGCTAGAGGATAACACAATAAAGATTGTCAATTATACCTCGAACAACTTTAATAGTAAACCAAATCTAAAGTTTGAGTCTTTATAATTACTATTGGTAGTTTCACATTAGGTAAGCATAATTGTTTTTGCATACCTAAAAAGGTTGAAATGTGGTCATCTAAATGTCTATTGGTGATCCATCTTTTACCCGTACCCACGCAGGTAAAGTTGTTTTGGTTTAGAAAGGATAATAATACTAAAGTAAGTAACGAAAAGCTCCAAGGGTGGAAGTGTTAAAGGGCATAACGCCGGTAGTAGTGCTCTAGTGAAACCGCAGCACACCTCTCGACACCCTTTAGCCATCCACACTAATGTTGCCCCTTTTGTCACCATTGATGGTGGCCCTTGTGGGGGCCCGTTTAGTGGCCCCCTAAATATATATTAGGAAATTAATTAGGAAACTAGGAAACGTTTATTAGGAAATAAAACTTATGCTAATTACTTACAAAGTAGATTACATCTTTTGGCTTATATATTTTATATAGTACTCGTAAGTTGGGTGATGATCACTGAATCCCACACTAGGATGGCCTGTGTCGTGAGATTCAGTCCATTCCTTTATAATTACTCCAATGATCTTTACATGGATTTTATAATTTTTTTAAAAGATTATAATAATTATAGAATGTATGCTGACTTTGTACAAAAGGAATAATACTTAAATACTAAACAATAATTTAAAAAATCTGAAGCAATACATAAATAATATAACATATCTCAGGTATATCTGTGAAAAATAGTGTATGCGAGGATAGGTGCGATTAAAATAAAATAAAGTTGTGTAGTTAGGTGAGAGATAGACTGCGTAGGTAATTGTATAATGTATTGTTTATTTTCGTTAAATGTAGCATTCAATATTATATATATATATAATAATATTTTAAAATGAGACTGAAACTGGCAGGTACCGTAGTCTCGTCAATAGCCATTTCTTTAATGATTTAAGAGTTCTATCTTTAGCCCTACTATGTTACTAATTTTAGCAATAGCTATACCATTTCACCTTCATTTCAAATGCTGTTTATGTAGGTACTATATTGACCCCACTTATGTCTTTGTAAAAACTGGATAAAATACGAGAAAAAAAAGAAATATTAATACCGCAGGGGCGGCTTTGTGGCGAGCCGTCGGTGAGTGGCGACACCGTCACAGTAGATATATAGAACAGTACGGAAACTACCTTCAATCGTCTGAAACGGCCCAGTGACATAAACATGCGCATCGACGAGACCCCTAAGCGGTTCTCGTGGTGCAGTCACTACTGAGTGTTACAAACTATTTTTACATCATAACCTTTTTTATATGATCTAAAATATGAAAGGTCACACTTGACTGACTGCTATGTGTTTTAAAATTGTAATAGTGTTTTTGTATGATCGATCATAAAACTTAATAATTCGTAAAACATAACACAAAATACAAATCTCAGATGGCGGCTGCAATAGATTATTATATTATTGTGAACTATATCGTACTGGGTGTAGTTTTTATGATTTTCGAGGGCGTTGATGCCGATAGTGCTAACAAAACTGAAATCGAAGATGGCGGCTGGGCGAAATTATCAACTTTTTTTGGAGTCAATAATTTGTAATCATTAGTTACAATAATTTGTAATCATTATAGTTCATCATAAGATGAATAAAAGTATTTTTTATGTAATGTTTTTTTAATTACAAGGTATCAAACGCAGTTTTGAGGTTGAAACGCAGTATGGTTCAGTCCGAAAATGAGTGACAAACACCCGAAAACAGAGTTCATGAGCACTGCACCCGCGCCACCTGCAGCGCCTACCACGCGCCCAACCGAGGCTCACGTACGCTCCTGCCAAAACTTGTAAAAGGTTATGCCATAATGATAAGTTAGTGTAGTAAACCTACAAAAAATCCTAAGATCTACAAGTAGTTGTGTTTCAATACTTTATTTAAAATAATGTGTTACTTAGTTTAATATTCAATTTGTCTTCATTTACCCTTAAGACTGTCTTCTATGTCTCGGATGAAAGAGTCCTGGATCCTATATTACGGGTCTCGAGCCTAGTTTAGGAACCAGGTGCTCCAGTAACATTTAAATACATGTAATGTCTTGAGTCAATAAATTTTATTATTATTATTTTTATTCAACCAATTTCACGGGTTTCACCCGGTCCTTTACAAAGGCATAAGTGGGGCTGTAGCCAACACTTAGAGGCCTGTTTGATATAAAAATACAATGTAGTATAAAAACAGAAACATTTTGGATGGAAGGTTACAGGTTATCTATTACAAAAATGGGTAAAATGGCATGGTTATTGAAATGTACTTATTAGTGATACGGGAGATAGTGGGCTATGGTCGAGACTACGGCACCTGCCAATTTCAGTCTCATCTTAAAATATTTAGGCAGGTGGTGACTTGCCACTCACTAAACGGGCCCCCCATAAAAGCCACCATCAATGGTGACAAAAGGGGCAACGTTGGTGTGAATGGCTAAAGGGTGTCGAGAGGTGTGCTGCGGTTTCACTAGAGCGCTACTACCGGCGTTATGCCCTTTAACACTTCCACCCTTGGAGCTTTTTGTTACTTGCTCTTGCGTCTCCACCCCCAGACAGCCAATAAAGGCAAGCCGGGGGTCAGGGGTCTCATTTAGCCCCAGGGAGAATCAGGGTCCACGGTGTCGCCACTCACCGACGGCTCGCCACAAAGCCGCCCCTGCGGTATTATTATTATTATTATTATTCCTTTTATTCAAAATAAATCACGGATTTCATCCGGTCCTTTACAAAGGCATAAGTGGGGCTGTAGCCAACACTTAGAGGCCTGTTTGGTATAAAAATACAAAGTAGTATAAAAAAACAGAAACTTATGGATGGATGGTGAAATGGTATATCTATTATAAAAATGGGTAAAATGACAAGGCTATTGAAATGATTTTATTAGTGATAAAAAGATAGTGGGCTATGGAAGAGACTACGGCACCTGCCAAATTCAGTCTCATTTTAAATATTTTGGGCAGGTGGTGACTTGCCACCCACTAAACGGGCCCCCCATAAAGGCCACCATGAATGGTGACAGAAAGGGCAACGTTGGTGTGGCTGGCTAAAGGGTGTCGAGAGGTGTGCTGCGGTTTCACTGAAGCGCTACTACCGGCGTTATGCCCTTTAACACTTCCACCCTTGGAGCTTTTTGTTACTTGCTCTTGCGTCTCCACCCCCAGACGGATTATTATTATTATTATTATTAATACTAAACAGTTTTCCGTATTTTAAACCATCAAGATTATCCGACGCCATGATACACCTACATACATTTTATTAGTAAACTAGAATTAACTAGATTTAAGGTCTACAGCAAAACAAAGAATGTTTTATTTAAAAAAAAAACAATACTTTAAAACATTAAAAGTGAGAACCCTATGGCTTCAATGGGGCATAGATAATTATTTTATCAACTAGGCTTAGTTTCCATACTGTTGCATCTTTATACTGTGACACCGTAGACCCTGATTCTCCCTGGGGCTAAATGAGACCCCTGACCCCGGCTTGCTTTAATTGGCCATCTGGGGGTGGAGACGCAAGAGCAAGTAACAAAGTTCCAAGGGTGGAAATGTTACAGGGAATGACTCCGGTAGTAGCGTTCTAGTGAAACCGCAGCACACCTCTCGACACCCTTTTGCCATCCACGCCAACGTTGCCCCTTTTGTTACCATTGATGAGGGCCCATTTAGTGGGTGGCAAGTCACCTAAATATTTTAAGATGAGACTGAAATTGACAGGTGCCGTAGTCTCTTCTATAGCCCATTATCTCCCTTATCACTCATCATTAGATTTCATATCAATAGCCTTACCATTTAACCATTTTTTACAGACTTCCAAAAAAAGGAGGAGGTAGTCAGTGAGACTGTATTATTATTTTATGTTTGTTAGTGTCTGGCTAATGAAAGTTGATACTGAAAAAGCGCGGCAAATTTAAAAAATATTAGCCAGGCAGCCCTAACGTAAAAAGGAAAGTTGGAACAACCTACTTTGATACTTTGACATTCATTTTTATTTTACTAGTGGATGCTTGCAATTTTGTCCCCGTTATGACGAGATTAAAATTAGCTTATATCACTTGTTAACTCTTTATTAACTCCATACCAAACATCACACGGATACGTCACTCCATTGTGGCGTATTAAAGGAACAAACAGGCTATCAAACACTATCATGAGTATCAATATTATCATGAGTTTAAATTTTTGTAAATCTATGTGAGTATGTATCAAAGAAAACAACACCATATATTTTTATACTGTTTTTTAATCACTATAATCAAAATCTGAATCTAAAAATTCAACATGGAGTGAATCGTCAGAATCACTGGAGTCGCTGCTGTCTCTTAAATTGATGATGAAGCTTTCTAAATTATTTTCAGTTATATGGTCTCTTCTTTTGTACTTGTCTTCCACATGAATGACATGGTCTGTCATTTTTTTTCCAATCATCTGCTGTAATACACTCAAAAGATTGTTTTATGAGATCCTCGAACTTTTTTGGAGTTCGGCTTACATTTTTGCTTCCCACATTTCTTTTTGCTAGACTCCATATGAGTTCTATGGCATTTAGGTCACAATGATATGGAGGAAGTCTTAGCACTTCATGTCCGTTTTGGCTTAAAAGTTCATCAGCTTCATAAATAGGTTCTGGTGTGTTCTGTTTTACTAAGCAGAGCAACTCTGCTTTTGAATTGTATGTTTCAAATGAAATGCCATTCAATGTAAGCCAATTCTGTATCTCTAACTTTTGATTTTGAGATGTGGGCGCTTTATTTATTATGACAGAATGGTATGTTGCATTGTCCATTACAATTACACTTGGTTCATTCAAATTGGGAATAAGCTTTTCTTGAAGCCATTTGTTGAAGTTTGTGGAATTCATGTCATGGTGGTAGTCGGCCATTTTCGATTTGGTGCTAAATACTAACAATGAGTTTGGAATAGGGCCTGTCTCTGATCCTGCATGCACAATAATATATCGTTTTCCTGACGATATATTTTCAATTATTCCACTTGTTGATGGACCTTGCCAACATTTTTTTGGCTTATAGGTTTTGTGGACATAAGTTTCATCTAAGTAGATTATTGGCTTGCCTTCTGCACGTTTCGATGCAATGGTACACAAAAAGCGATGTCTCCATGCAGCTATATCATATCGTTCAATTAATAATGAACGTTCATTTTTGTTTTTCTTAAATTCATAACCGTTGGCTAATAATATGCGACTGAGAGTTTCACGACATCCACCAAATTCTATACTTTCTTTTAACTCTACCAACAAAGATCTTAATGTTGGTACTTGTTTCCTCACACAGTAAAATTCGTTTACTTTATTACGAATAACATCCATATCGAAACTATCCAAGTTCGACACTTTTGAAGGGTGAGGTCGTTTTTTACCTGGAGTCCTCCAGACCCCTTCGTTCACCGCACCTTGTTTTTTAATTCTCTTCAATGTTATAACACTTACATCTGTAAAAAGAATAAAATAAAATGTCAATTATCGTGAGTCTCATAACTAAGAAATAATAGAAAATACACAAGTATTACAAAACTAGTCCAAGATTAACGTTGAGTGAAAACTTATCGGTGAGTGAAGATAGTTCTTCTAAGTACTGGTTCTGCGATTTCATCATATCTTTTTGATCTAAATCTGTGACCTTTTCAATTGCTTGTTTTACTTCAGCAGTTCGTGCATTATCCTCAAGACTATCTGTAAAAGAACAATAACATTATCTAAAGTAACTAAAACTAATATGTACTTATTTAAAATAAAAAAATATCAAGACATTTTGACCGTACTAACCTAAAAAATTCAGTCACAGTACGTAAACAATCCTGTTTTTCTCGCAATACGGCTTATTTCACAAGCTTTTTCTCTTCATATTTCGAAATCATACAAAACAATAGTTTTCGCACTTCACTCTTTATAGTTTTATTCATTTTTATAGCATTAACACGGATATATCACAACAAAACTATACGCAAGTCTACCACAACGAAACATCAACAACACGCCATCTTGTTGCGTCAGAGATAGGGATACCATACACTGATTCTGATTTTACCAAACCTTTCGGAAAACAGCCGAAAATTAATTTCTTTAAAATAAAATTGCCAAGTTTTTCTCTAGTAAATAGTGTACCTAATTAATTAAGCTATTTATTAGACCAACTTAAGGCTTAGTGTTGCTCTTGAAATGATCCAACACGTACATACGATACTTATTTTCGATGAATAAAATTTTAGCACACGTACAAATTTTTAACTCATTTTATAAAATGTTTAAAATAAGTTTGTTTTAAAAATGCATTTTTGGAATTAATTGTTCCTAAGTACTTTCTGCTTAAAATACCCCAATTTGTAGGGTAAATATCCGATGGTAGGAACACTTTAGTGTTGTCATATAAAAAGTTTGCAAAAAATCCAGTATCTACTTTCGTTAGCCAGACTCTACCTCATAACTTTCGACTGGGTTAACCAATTCTCAATTTTTTTGTTTGAAAGCTGGTCCTTCCCGTGTGGTCCCATTTAAATTTCTACGAATTTGGTCTAGTAGTTTTAGAGAGACATACTCTAATAACTGAATAGAATGCAAGTCGATATTAAATTTTTCAAATTTTACTTGTAATATACTCGTAGCTTACCATGTAACTATCCATCCAAAATGTTTCTGTTTTTAAACTAATTTGTTTTTTTAATACTAAAGAGGCCTCTAAGTGGTGGCTACCGCCCCACTTATGCCTTTGTAAAGGACCGGATAAAATCCTATTTTTGAAAGATTGCAATACAAAGTGATGGCATGTTTTATAATTAATTGAACATCGTAAAAACTTAAATCATTTTAAAAATAATTATATTATTAATTTTAATTGGAATAATTTACTGTAAACAATTTCAAAAGTATGAATCTGTTTTATAAATCAATTTAACAAATCTAATTGTTATAGACTAATTATTATTGGCTAATTATTGTATCCGCGCCGATATATATATATATTGTTAGAGACAAAAATAGCCTAGTAGACCGAAAAGTATAAAAGGCGGCGCGCAGAGCGGTCGTGGCTCACTCTGCCTTCAACCGTCGACGAGTCAACATCTCAGAGTTCGTTATTGTGGTGACGTCAATCCTTGTCGTGATTTTGTATATGCGCTGAGCGGCCGCCCAAGCCGCTGTCCCGAGCAGTTGTCTGCTGGAAGTAAAGTCCGGAGTAATCGACACCAAAGATTACCTTGTGTGGTGTCAGGCAAAGGTGGTATCGTGAGCTTTTTTAGACATTCGACAGTTAATTTTCACAAATTGATATCACGCGCTAGTTGTCGTTGGTATGCATTAATAAAGAAAAATATCACTAAACTATGCGAGTGAGATCTTGGTAAAGTATGTAAGGCATGGAATGTTTTTCTTTGTTTTCATTGCATTGTGTGGTGCGGGTGATGGAAGTCCAGAATTTTATCGTAGTACGTCGACAGATATTAACACATTCATTTGTTTTTCAGCTGTCCCGAGCAAGTATCCTGAGCGGCTGCCCAAACTGCTGCGCTGGGCTGCTGCGCTGAGCAACTGCCCGTGCTTCTGCGCTGAGCGGCCGCCCAAGCCGCTATCCCGAACAGTTGTCTGCTTGAAGTCAAGTCTGGAGTAATCGACACCAAAGATTACCTTGTGTGGTGTCATTCAAAGGTGGTATCGTAAGTTTGTTGAGACATTTGACAGTTAATCTTCACAAATTGATATCACGCGCTAGTTGTCTTTGGTTTGCATTTATAAAGAAAAATATCTTTAAACTGTGCGAATGAGATCTTGTTAAGTATGTAAGGCATGGCATGTTTTTCTTTGTTTTCATTGCATAGTGTGGTGCGGGTGATGGTAGTCCAGAATTTTATCGTAGTACGTCGACAGATATTAACACATTCATTTTTCAGCTGTCCCGAGCAAGTATCCTGAGCGGCTGCCCAAACTGCTGCGCTGGGCTGCTGCGCTGAGCAACTGCCCGTGCTTCTGCGCTGAGCGGCCGCCCAAGCCGCTATCCCGAACAGTTGTCTGCTTGAAGTCAAGTCTGGAGTAATCGACACCAAAGATTACCTTGTGTGGTGTCATTCAAAGGTGGTATCGTAAGTTTGTTGAGACATTCGACAGTTAATCTTCACAAATTGATATCACGCGCTAGTTGTCTTTGGTTTGCATTTATAAAGAAAAATATCTTTAAACTGTGCGAATGAGATCTTGTTAAGTATGTAAGGCATGGCATGTTTTTCTTTGTTTTCATTGCATAGTGTGGTGCGGGTGATGGTAGTCCAAAATTTTATCGTAGTACGTCGACAGATATTAACACATTCATTTGTTTTTCAGCTGTCCCGAGCAGGTATCCTGAGCGGCTGCCCAAACTGCTGCGCTGGGCTGCTGCGCTGAGCAACTGCCCGTGCTTCTGCGCTGAGCGGCCGCCCAAGCCGCTGTCCCGAGCAGTTGTCTGCTGGAAGTCAAGTCCGGAGTAATCGACACCAAAGATTACCTTGTGTGGTGTCATGCAAAGGTGGTATCGTGAGTTTTTTTAGACATTCGACAGTTAATCTTCACAAATTGATATCACGCGCTAGTTGTCTTTGGTTTGCATTTATAAAGAAAAATATCTTTAAACTGTGCGAATGCGATCTTGTTAAGTATGTAAGGCATGGCATGTTTTTCTTTGTTTTCATTGCATAGTGTGGTGCGGGTGATGGTAGTCCAGAATTTTATCGTAGTACGTCGACAGATATTAACACATTCATTTGTTTTTCAGCTGTCCCGAGCAGGTATCCTGAGCGGCTGCCCAAACTGCTGCGCTGGGCTGCTGCGCTGAGCAACTGCCCGTGCTTCTGCGCTGAGCGGCCGCCCAAGCCGCTATCCCGAACAGTTGTCTGCTGGAAGTCAAGTCTGGAGTTATCGACACCAAAGATTACCTTGTGTGGTGTCATGCAAAGGTGGTATCGTGAGTTTTTTAGACATTCGACAGTTAATCTTCACAAATTGATATCACGCGCTAGTTGTCGTTGGTATGCATTAATAAAGAAAAATCTCACTAAACTATGCGAGTGAGATCTTGGTAAAGTATGTAAGGCATGGAATGTTTTTCTTTGTTTTCATTGCATTGTGTGGTGCGGGTGATGGAAGTCCAGAATTTTATCGTAGTACGTCGACAGATATTAACACATTCATTTGTTTTTCAGCTGTCCCGAGCAAGTATCCTGAGCGGCTGCCCAAACTGCTGCGCTGGGCTGCTGCGCTGAGCAACTGCCCGTGCTTCTGCGCTGAGCGGCCGCCCAAGCCGCTGTCCCGAGCAAATGTCTGCTGGAAGTCAAGTCCGGAGTAATCGACACCAAAGATTACCTTGTGTGGTGTCATGCAAAGGTGGTATCGTGAGTTTTTTAGACATTCGACAGTTAATCTTCACAAATTGATATCACGCGCTAGTTGTCTTTGGTGTGCATTAATAAAGAAAAATATCACTAAACTGTGCGAGTGAGATCTTGGTTAAGTATGTAAGGCATGGAATGTTTTTCTTTGTTTTCATTGCATTGTGTGGTGCGGGTGATGGAAGTCCAGAATTTTATCGTAGTACGTCGACAGATATTAACACATTCATTTGTTTTTCAGCTGTCCCGAGCAGGTATCCTGAGCGGCTGCCCAAACTGCTGCGCTGGGCTGCTGCGCTGAGCAACTGCCCGTGCTTCTGCGCCGAGCGGCCGCCCAAGCCGCTGTTCCGAGCAGTTGTCTGCTTGAAGTCAAGTCTGGAGTAATCGACACCAAAGATTACCTTGTGTGGTGTCATTCAAAGGTGGTATCGTAAGTTTGTTGAGACATTCGACAGTTAATCTTCACAAATTGATATCACGCGCTAGTTGTCTTTGGTTTGCATTTATAAAGAAAAATATCTTTAAACTGTGCGAATGAGATCTTGTTAAGTATGTAAGGCATGGCATGTTTTTCTTTGTTTTCATTGCATAGTGTGGTGCGGGTGATGGTAGTCCAGAATTTTATCGTAGTACGTCGACAGATATTAACACATTCATTTGTTTTTCAGCTGTCCCGAGCAGGTATCCTGAGCGGCTGCCCAAACTGCTGCGCTGGGCTGCTGCGCTGAGCAACTGCCCGTGCTTCTGCGCTGAGCGGCCGCCCAAGCCGCTATCCCGAACAGTTGTCTGCTGGAAGTCAAGTCTGGAGTTATCGACACCAAAGATTACCTTGTGTGGTGTCATGCAAAGGTGGTATCGTGAGTTTTTTAGACATTCGACAGTTAATCTTCACAAATTGATATCACGCGCTAGTTGTCGTTGGTATGCATTAATAAAGAAAAATCTCACTAAACTATGCGAGTGAGATCTTGGTAAAGTATGTAAGGCATGGAATGTTTTTCTTTGTTTTCATTGCATTGTGTGGTGCGGGTGATGGAAGTCCAGAATTTTATCGTAGTACGTAGACAGATATTAACACATTCATTTGTTTTTCAGCTGTCCCGAGCAAGTATCCTGAGCGGCTGCCCAAACTGCTGCGCTGGGCTGCTGCGCTGAGCAACTGCCCGTGCTTCTGCGCTGAGCGGCCGCCCAAGCCGCTATCCCGAACAGTTGTCTGCTTGAAGTCAACTCTGGAGTAATAGACACCAAAGATTACCTTGTGTGGTGTCATTCAAAGGTGGTATCGTAAGTTTGTTGAGACATTCGACAGTTAATCTTCACAAATTGATATCACGCGCTAGTTGTCTTTGGTTTGCATTTATAAAGAAAAATATCTTTAAACTGTGCGAATGAGATCTTGTTAAGTATGTAAGGCATGGCATGTTTTTCTTTGTTTTCATTGCATAGTGTGGTGCGGGTGATGGTAGTCCAGAATTTTATCGTAGTACGTCGACAGATATTAACACATTCATTTGTTTTTCAGCTGTCCCGAGCAGGTATCCTGAGCGGCTGCCCAAACTGCTGCGCTGGGCTGCTGCGCTGAGCAACTGCCCGTGCTTCTGCGCTGAGCGGCCGCCCAAGCCGCTGTTCCGAGCAGTTGTCTGCTGGAAATCAAGTCCGGAGTAATCATTCACATTCACATGATGTGCGACACTAGCGAACAGGCTTACTCGACCGTAGCCTACTGGCGTGTCGCGCGACCGGACGGGAGCTTCAGCTTGAGTCTCGTGGCTGCCAAGGCGAAGGTAGCTCCAAGGCGCGCGCAGACCATACCGCGCTTGGAGCTGCAGGCGGCAGTCATTGGAGCTCGGCTGGCCGACGCGATAAAGAAGGAGCATCGAGTGAAGGTGAAGAGGACCGTTTATTGGACCGACTCCATGACGGTCATCCACTGGGTGCGACATGACATCCGACGGTACACCCCGTTCGTCTCACATCGCCTGGGTGAGATTGCTGAACTCACCCACAAAAAAGAGTGGAGATGGGTGCCGACTCACGAAAACGTAGCAGACGACGCTACGAGGTTCTCGTGCACACCCATCACGGCGAACGACCGCTGGTTCCAAGGACCGGACTTCCTGCGTTACGAAGAAGACCAGTGGCCTACAGAACCGAACAACGGCAGTGATAGTGATGACAGTGTAGTGTCATGTGACCGAGGACAGGTCCAGTGACGAATGGGTGCCCGACCCGGAACGATTTTCGAAATATGAGACATTAGTGCGGGCTACGGCGCATGTATTAGCGTTCATAGATATGTGTCGACGACGAACAAAACACATGGACGAGCGACACATAGAGCGAGCGGAACGCGCAATCATACAACGCGCGCAACGAGACAGTTTTCGAGACGAGATAGAACGATTGAGAGCGGCACGCCCTATCACCAAGACGAGTCGGCTGCATCGGTTGGACCCCATGATGGAAGATGACGTATTGCGCGTAAGAGGTCGCATTGGAGCCGCTACAGCACCTATAGAGACGAAAAGGCCTATAATACTTGACGGCCGCCACCGGATAACACGTCTAATAGTGCTACGGGAACATTGTGCGGCGGGTCACGCCAACAGAGAGCGCGTGACGAACGATCTACGTCAGCGATATTGGATCATACATTTGCGACCGACCGTGCGAACCGTGGAGAGGAGTTGTGCTCTATGTAAGGTACGGAAATCAAGACCGGTGTTTCCGGCGACGGGAGATCTGCCCCGCGCACGACATGAGCCCTTTCAGCGTCCCTTTTCCTACTGTGGGACGGATTATTTCGGGCCGATGGTAGTGAAAGTCGGGCGGCGTCGGGAAAAGCGGTGGATGGCAGCGCGGCGAGGTTGGCCAAAGATGATGTATTCGGACAACGCGACCAACTTCAAGGGCGCCGACCGCGAACTAAGGGAGGCGTACGCGGAGTGGGTGCCGGCGCTGCGAGATAAAGGCCTGCTGAACAGGATGACATGGAGATATACGGCCCCAGGGGCCCCAAATCAAGGAGGAGCGTGGGAGAGACTGGTGCGATCGGTCAAAGTCGCACTGGCCGCCACCCTGAAAGAGCGAGAACCTACAGAGGAGGTGTTGAGTACACTGTTAACAGAAGCAGAGTTCGCGGTCAACGCGAGAACACTCACTCACGTAAGCGTGAGTCACCAAGACCCCGAGGCATTGACCCCAAATCACTTCCTATTGGAGTCATTGAACGGTCTACCCCTCACTGGACCGTGCTACGAGACCGACCGACGAGTATGGAGGACTAGCTTGGCGCTCGCCGACCACTTCTGGCGGCGCTGGGTAAAGGAGTACCTACCTACACTGGTACCCCGTGGAGAGCCCAGCAGCAACAGTCGGCCGGTACGAGTCGGAGACGTCGTGGACCACACGCTACCACGAAACGTGTGGCCCATGGGCGTCGTCGAGCACACCTACGAGGGACCTGACGGCGGTGTACGAGTGGCGGACGTGCACACCCGGACCGGCATCTTCAAGCGACCCGTGCGGAAGCTCGTCGTGCTTACCAGAGAAGAAGGGGCTGCGCAGGCTGCGCCGGGGGGAGAGATGTGCAGGACTCCGAGCCTAGGTTAATAAGTGTAAATAAGTAGATTAAGATAGAATAAGTGAAATGTCAATATTTAAGGTTTATGTAGTAAATAAAGACTGAAAGAGATAGTTGTAGACAGGGAAGATATAGGTGCTCTCTATAAGGTTAGGATCAATCTTTATTCGGCAAATTAGGGTAAGCGGGACAGCCTATACTTCTCTCTCAACTGTACGACCTAAAAGTCGAGATAGGTTCGGGTAGCACGAGTGCCATATAAATAGCCTAAGTTTGTATCAAATATATAAACTTTGCATCCGCCCAATCATGACTTACGCATCTGTAGCGTTCGCCCATGCTCAGAAACACGACCTCCACAAACTTCAAGTGATTCAGAATCGCTTTATGCGCAGGGCAGTGGGCGCTCCGTGGTACTTGCGGAACGCCGAACTGCACTGCGATTTCACCCTCCCCTCTATTACGCAGTATATGAAAGACTGCCCCCGCCGCCACTTCGACAAAGCTCCCCACCACTCGAATCCCCTCGTGGTCGAAGCGGCGAACTACTCCACTGACATAACCGATCCTCACTTCCTTCCCCCCCCCCGTCGTCGTCCAAGGCATATTTTGGGTGACCCGGACGACCCCATCGCAGCCGTTACTTCGGCAGCTTTAGCGTCGTCCCAAGGGAACCCCGGTAATGGTTGTAGACCCGACCAGGGCTGTGATCCCGATCGCATTGTAGGCTCCGGCCGAGATCTTCTCCGCAGCCCCAGTCGCAGTCGAGGTAATCCACACACACACGATTGTAGTCCCAGCCACGGTGCGGGTGGGAGTATACACCGCGGCCCCGGTCGCGATGTATCCTCCGGCCCAGCAAATGGCTGTGGACGAGGTAACACTGGTTTTCTATGTAGTCCCAGACACGGTACGGGCAGGAGTCTACACCGCGGCCCCGGCCTCGTTGTAGACTCCGGCCCAGGTAACGGCTGTGGGCGAGGTACTCAAGTTTCTTATTGTAGCCCCACCCAAAGTACAGTCATGAGTGCACAACGTGACGATCCTAGTCGCGGTGTGGACCCATGTCGCGGAAATGGGGGGAGGCGAGGTACACAAGGTTATGATTTAGTGGTAAACACAGCCAAACACCGAGCTCGAGGCAAAAGTTATGTTTTGGTTAGATTCTCTCCAAATAGTCGTAGAGTTAAAATTCATAGGGCCCACTTTCAACGGTACACTTATGTACCGGGGCGATTCTCTCCTACTCCCCTCTCTCCCCTCTCTCCTGGCGACGGCCCAAGCCGAGGTCCGTACCTTAGTGGTGCCCTTGAGCAAGTCGCCTACTCCTCTCCTTGCGGCGAAGCGTCTTCAACGCTCGCCTTAGGCGGTGCGCCCGCATTTGGCCGAGTGCCATCTGCGCTCGCCAACCGTCCGGTGACGCTGTAAATGCCGGTAGAGAAAAACAGCATTAGTCCGTCCTAAAAAAAAAAAAAAGACGGGAGGGCATTCTTGTTCGAGCCGCCGCACAGTACGGACCTCTCTGGGACGTCGTTACGCTGCCGGTCGAATATACGAAACCTATCAGTGATTTGTGGAGTTTTATATGGAACAGAATATAAGTGACACACACTTTTTAAAAAAACATCATGGAGGTCTCTTCTCCGTCATCAGAAGTAGGATCAGAACAAGTTCTGGTCCCAACCACATCCTCATCGACTTCGGTTCAACCTGTCACGACTGGAACAGCGCAGGGCAGTACCAGGCTGATAGACCCTGCCTCATTGAACACTTCAGGAGTACCAGCAAACAACTTTAATACCGTGCAGCCCATCACAGCGGGAATCACCACAGGCATGACGTCTACACCAATCGCTGCGGGAATACCAGTTTCCGTCGGGTACCATTCATGTCAATGGGACCCACATATTACAATCAAGAAGTATACCTTCCAGGGGTACCCATCGCTGCTGGATCGTCCAACACAACGAATATGCATCCAAATAGTCCAATAGCCGGATACTCTCCCCAGTTTATGATGCAAATGATGGAGATGATGCGATGGATGTCCGAGCGGTTGTATTCTCCTCCAGAACCAAGAATCAGGGTCAAGGACATCTATCTACCGTCATTCGATCCCGACAGTCATGTTGGAGTCTCGGAATGGTGACATCACATCGATAAAGCAGCTGCTGTACGTTGCCAAATATGCAAAAGGACCAACCATAGCACTAATGATTGTAGATTCAGACCTTCGGAATCTACTTCAAATCTTCAGAGAACCAATACTACAACAACGGAGACATCTAAAAACGTGATTACCTGTTCCTTCTGCAAGAAAACGGGTCATACATTCAAAACGCACTGACATCGAACGTGAACTAGCTGGAATCAATCAAGCACCCATCACTGTTACGATCGGTGCAATAATAATACGTGCCATCTTCGATAGTGGAGCAGAGTGCTCATTGACTCGGGGATGAAGACCATCTGTATCATTGACGCGATAAGGATTGAAATATTATTCTTCTTCCCGATCATGAAATGTCAGCTGGCGTATTAATTGGTATGAATTCGATTCATAGCACCAACTTAAGCATGGTGATAACATGAGACGGCACCAGACTGATGCATCAGCAAATGCTTCATCATGTGACAACAAAAAGTAGCGCCAATACAGCTTTATACAAGACGCAAGCAGTCTTGGATTTGGAGCAGTCCTCGTGCAAATGTTCGACGGACGACAACATGCGGTAGCTTTCATGAGCACGAGGACCACTGATACTGAAAGCCCCTATCATTAATACGAACTGGAATCATTAGCAGTGGTCCGAGCAATAAAGCACTTTCGATAATACTTATACGAAAAAAAATTACAGTAATAACCGACTGTAATTCACTTAAGGCGCCGAAACACAAGAAGGACTCGTTACCACGGATTCGCCGCTGGTGGGCGCTTCTACAAAACTGTGGTGACATACCACCAATAGAATATAAGTAGCATAGTTTTAGAATTAGCATTGTAATTAGGTAGGTACTGTTAACGAAATAAAACATGCAGTTTTTCGTTGTATCATTGATCCCGCATAAAAATAGTTAATAGATAGTGTGGTGACATACCACCAATAGAATATAAGTAGCATAGTTTTAGAATTAGCATTGTAATTAGGTAGGTACTGTTAACGAAATAAAACATGCAGTTTTTCGTTGTATCATTGATCATTATAAAAATAGTTAATAGATAGTGTGGTGACATACCACCAATAGAATATAAGTAGCATAGTTTTAGAATTAGCATTGTAATTAGGTATGTACTGTTAACGAAATAAAACATGCAGTTTTTCGTTGTATCATTGATCCCGCATAAAAATAGTTAATAGATAGTGTGGTGACATACCACCAATAGAATATAAGTAGCATAGTTTTAGAATTCGCATTGTAATTAGGTATGTACTGTTAACGAAATAAAACATGCAGTTTTTCGTTGTATCATTGATCCCGCATAAAAATAATTAATAGATAGTGTGGTGACATACCACCAATAGAATATAAGTAGCATAGCTTTAGAATTAGCATTGTAATTAGGTATGTACTGTTAACGAAATAAAACATGCAGTTTTTCGTTGTATCATTGATCCCGCATAAAAATAGTTAATAGATAGTGTGGTGACATACCACCAATAGAATATAAATAGCATAGTTTTAGAATTAGCATTGTAATTAGGTAGGTACTGTTAACGAAATAAAACATGCAGTTTTTCGTTGTATCATTGATCCCGCATAAAAATAGTTAATAGATAGTGTGGTGACATACCACCAATAGAATATAAATAGCATAGTTTTAGAATTAGCATTGTAATTAGGTAGGTACTGTTAACGAAATAAAACATGCAGTTTTTCGTTGTATCATTGATCCCGCATTAAAGTAGTTAGTAGATAGTGTGGTGACATACCACCAATAGAATATAAGTAGCATAGTTTTAGAATTAGCATTGTAATTAGGTAGGTACTGTTAACGAAATAAACATGCAGTTTTTCGTTGTGTCATTGATCCCGCATATAAATAATTAATAGATAGTGTGGTGACATACCACCAATAGAATATAAGTAGCATAGTTTTAGAATTAGCATTATAATTAGGTAGGTACTGTTAACGAAATAAAACATGCAGTTTTTCGTTGTATCATTGATCCCGCATAAAAATAGTTAATAGATAGTGTGGTGACATACCACCAATAGAATATAAATAGCATAGTTTTAGAATTAGCATTGTAATTAGGTAGGTACTGTTAACGAAATAAAACGTGCAGTTTTTCGTTGTATCATTGATCACGCATTAAAATAGTTAGTAGATAGTGTGGTGACATACCACCAATAGAATATAAGTAGCATAGTTTTAGAATTAGCATTGTAATTAGGTAGGTACTGTTAACGAAATAAAACATGCAGTTTTTCGTTGTATCATTGATCATTATAAAAATAGTTAATACATGGTGTGGTGACATACAACCAATAGAATATAAATAGCATAGTTTTAGAATTAGCATTGTAATTAGGTAGGTACTGTTAACGAAATAAAACATGCAGTTTTTCGTTGTATCATTGATCCCGCATAAAAATAGTTAATAGATAGTGTGGTGACATACCACCAATAGAATATAAATAGCATAGTTTTAGAATTAGCATTGTAATTAGGTAGGTACTGTTAACGAAATAAAACATGCAGTGTTTCGTTGTATCATTGATCCCGCATAAAAATAGTTAATAGATAGTGTGGTGACATACCACCAATAGAATATAAGTAGCATAGTTTTAGAATTAGCATTGTAATTAGGTAGGTACTGTTAACGAAATAAAACATGCAGTTTTTCGTTGTATCATTGATCATTATAAAAATAGTTAATAGATGGTGTGGTGACATACCACCAATAGAATATAAATAGCATAGTTTTAGAATTAGCATTGTAATAAGGTAGGTACTGTTAACGAAATAAAACATGCAGTTTTTCGTTGTATCATTGATCCCGCATAAAAACAGTTAATAGATAGTGTGGTGACATACCACCAATAGAATATAAATAGCATAGTTTTAGAATTAGCATTGTAATTAGGTAGGTACTGTTAACGAAATAAAACATGCAGTTTTTCGTTGTATCATTGATCCCGCATTAAAACAGTTAATAGATAGTGTGGTGACATACCACCAATAGAATATAAATAGCATAGTTTTAGAATTAGCATTGTAATTAGGTAGGTACTGTTAACGAAATAAAACATGCAGTTTTTCGTTGTATCATTGATCATTATAAAAATAGTTAATAGATAGTGTGGTGACATACCACCAATAGAATATAAGTAGCATAGTTTTAGAATTAGCATTGTAATTAGGTAGGTACTGTTAACGAAATAAAACATGCAGTTTTTCGTTGTATCATTGATCCCGCATAAAAATAATTAATAGATAGTGTGGTGACATACCACCAATAGAATATAAGTAGCATAGTTTTAGAATTAGCATTGTAATAAGGTAGGTACTGATAACGAAATAAAACATGCAGTTTTTCGTTGTATCATTGATCCCGCATAAAAATAGTTAATAGATAGTGTGGTGACATACCACCAATAGAATATAAGTAGCATAGTTTTAGAATTAGCATTGTAATTAGTTATGTACTGTTAACGAAATAAAACATGCAGTTTTTCGTTGTATCATTGATCCCGCATAAAAATAGTAAATAGATGGTGTGGTGACATACCACCAATAGAATATAAATAGCATAGTTTTAGAATTAGCATTGTAATTAGGTAGGTACTGTTAACGAAATAAAACCTGCAGTTTTTCGTTGTATCATTGATCCCGCATAAAAATAGTTAATAGATAGTGTGGTGACATACCACCAATAGAATATAAATAGCATAGTTTTAGAATTAGCATTGTAATTAGGTAGGTACTGTTAACGAAATAAAACATGCAGTTTTTCGTTGTATCATTGATCCCGCATTAAAACAGTTAATAGATAGTGTGGTGACATACCACCAATAGAATATAAATAGCATAGTTTTAGAATTAGCATTGTAATTAGGTAGGTACTGTTAACGAAATAAAACATGCAGTTTTTCGTTGTATCATTGATCATTATAAAAATAGTTAATAGATAGTGTGGTGACATACCACCAATAGAATATAAGTAGCATAGTTTTAGAATTAGCATTGTAATTAGGTAGGTACTGTTAACGAAATAAAACATGCAGTTTTTTGTTGTATCATTGATCCCGCATTAAAACAGTTAATAGATAGTGTGGTGACATACCACCAATAGAATATAAATAGCATAGTTTTAGAATTAGTATTGTAATTAGGTAGGTACTGTTAACGAAATAAAACATGCAGTTTTTTGTTGTATCATTGATCCCGCATTAAAACAGTTAATAGATAGTGTGGTGACATACCACCAATAGAATATAAATAGCATAGTTTTAGAATTAGCATTGTAATTAGGTAGGTACTGTTAACGAAATAAAACATGCAGTTTTTTGTTGTATCATTGATCCCGCATTAAAACAGTTAATAGATAGTGTGGTGACATACCACCAATAGAAAATAAATAGCATAGTTTTAGAATTAGCATTGTAATTAGGTAGGTACTGTTAACGAAATAAAACATGCAGTTTTTAGTTGTATCATTGATCCCGCATTAAAACAGTTAATAGATAGTGTGGTGACATACCACCAATAGAATATAAATAGCATAGTTTTAGAATTAGCATTGTAATTAGGTAGGTACTGTTAACGAAATAAAACATGCAGTTTTTCGTTGTATCATTGATCCCGCATAAAAATAGTTAATAGATAGTGTGGTGACATACCACAAGGTATACTTACCTATATTTTATGATTTTACTTAACTCTGCCTGCACATGGCCGAGAAAGACCGCCCGTCGCCTCGTAGAAAGCCCGGGCCATATGACCACTTAGTACCCAAAGGCACCAGCCCCGATGGTTATATAGTCTTCCAGCGCCCCACTGGTGAGATTATATACATCAGGCCACAATATCTAGACTGGTATGAGGCAGGGGAATTGGAAGTTGATGATGACGGAGCCGGACTCGCTCCGCTAGTGGCTGAGCCCACTAGACGGCGCAAAACCACAACCAGACCATCGAAGCCGACAACAGCGTACACAGCTGAACCTGGTCAACCCTTTCTAGTTAAAAGAAAGAAAGCTAGGCTAGTCACTAGTACGAGCCGATCGGATGCCTCCGACCTAGGACTCAGCATCGTCGAACCTGAGTGTGAGGCTGATGCTGAAACCGACCGGAAGGCTCCGGGCAGAGGCGCCCCCAAGAATGGGCGCGACTCCTCTACTGAGGACTTGGGGGGCGACGAGAAGAGATTGCGTATGAAATCCTCCGTCACCCCACCCACACAAGCATTGTCTAAGACAGACCGGCCAACATTACGGCAGACTCCGACGACGATAGTATCGCGGAGCAGAACACACATCGACATGCCAACACCGACTCGACTTCGTATGCGGCGATCGAGTCGGTACCGATGGATGCGGCACCTATGCCCTCACCACCTACCCCTCCGGCTGAAGCGGCGCGCTCTTATGCAGCGGCGCTAGCATCGCCGGTAACATCTAGGTCAAACTCCCTCACGGAGAGACAGGCCCCCGCACCTACAACAACAACATCAACAATGAAAGGATACCCACCGATTATTATAGAATCGCTGCCGGGATGGGTATCCATATTCGAACAGCTCAAGAACAAGCTGGGACATCCACTAAACGTGAAACCCGTGGGCAAGGGTTTTCGTTTCACATGCAAATCGACAGAAGAAGTTAGGGCGGTGCAGCGCGCCCTAACGGAAGCATCAGTAGCCGATAAGAAGGTCGCTTGGCGCTGTTACGCGGGGGCCGCCGACCTACCTACTAAGATTGCGATAAAGGGCCTTCCATATGGCATTGACCCGGCAGTGATCATCGCGGAGCTTGAGGCCAAGGGCTTCCCAACCAAGTACGTGAAAGAGATCCTGCCGAGAAAAGGCAGCAAAGGGGGACCTACCTACTACGTCCTCCTAGACAGAATAAACAATGACGAAAAGAACAGACTATATGATATAAGCGAGCTCTTTAACATACCGAATGTCATGGTAGAAGGCTGGGTACCGAGAGCCGGAACGGTACCACAATGCCACCGGTGCCAGGCGTTCGGTCACGCCTCGGGAGGGTGTCACCACCCCCCGCGCTGTGTCAAGTGCGCGGGGGAACATTTCGCGGCAGAGTGCAACTGCGACCCCGACCAACCACCTAAGTGCGCCAACTGCAGGGGTAAACATGTCGCCTGCAGTCGTACATGTCCTCACTATTTACGGGAGGCCCGGAGGAGGGGGATCATATATACGTTTTTTTTTGTACGTAACAGCAAACATAAATCTAAGGATTCAAAGGAATCAATTTTCATAAAAATCCACCTGTATAAATCTATATTATACCTGTACAAATATTATGTAACACAACACCGCGCGAATGCAACTGTAGAGCGTAGCTAGTATTAGGTAATTGGGATTCTAAGTATAATTTTGTTGCATATTCCCTATAGTTCTATTAGCCAACTACTATGAATTTCTTTTTCATGTTTTATTCTTCTTACCTGCCAATTTTAACTCTGCTTATTTACACTATAATATCATAAGTAGGGAAGATTTATTTGTTTGTTTCTTTGTATTAAACAGACCCCAAAACTACTGGACCGATCAGAGGTTTTTTTTTTCGCCATTCGGATCCTACTTGTTTCCCTATGACCACAGGCTATATAATATTATTCAAAAAGGTTAGAATTCCGTATGAAAACTTCGATAACGTAACCTGAAGTGTGGAAAAGAATAACAATTAGTCCATATATCGCGTATGCTGCCGAACGGAATCTATTGACCATATTATATACAACTAATATAAGTCTACGCTATTTGGCATTAGAGCATAGTGAAAAAGGGCACAATTCCACTAACTTAATTTGTTGCTACTAGATTCGAACCGTAGCCGATTTACACACATTCTTAAGCTGCTATAAGAAAACAGTCACAACTACAGTTTCGCTTCTATTGACGCCAGCGATCGAATAGTATTTTATATTACGATTACTCAATAGACCAGGTACACCACGCTAACTCCTATTAGTGTTTACTATTTATCTATTAAATTAGCCTATTAGCGTTTACGATACAATTACGTGACGTCACGTCCCAATGTCCGCAGGAATAGTAGGATGGCATTTCGGGTAATTATCGAACTACAACCGGAGTCGAACCGCAGTTGCAGCGGAGTGGATTGTTGAACTTGTGAAATAGTTGAATCGCCCCCAGTTCCATAGAGAGGACGTCAACATAACTATTACTACTCTGATAGTAAAAGGAAAGATATACGAGGGTTTATTTCATTTTAGATTATGGGTACACGTGAATCTACTTTTCCGATTTAAACAATCATTTCAAGAGTATAATAATATGTAAAGCTACATTATGTCTCAGTAACATACCTACGCTATATTTGATCCATTCTCAATAACATACATCACCACGCGGGTGAAACCGCGAACCGCAGCTAGTAATTTATGTTCTCGACAAAAATATTTCAGTGATAATACACTTATCCTACTTTATTTTTTCAATCCCACCTCAATTGCCATCGTCTAATAAATCTTAATCCAGTATACTTAATACATTTATTGATTTATTCCCGTCAGCACACTAAGTCCTCTGGAAGCAATTTATTTTAGTGCTAACCCCCGCATATACAGACCTTGTACCTACTTGTTTTGCTAGATTTTACCTTCTCATATTAATTTTGTGTACCAATAACGCGTTTTCTATGTATTTAACTGAACAACCCCTTAAATCTCATATCCATTTATTTCATTGATACCTATCAAGCAATTGAAGTAAACCAGAATTATGCGTTTTACAATAACTTATGACTTCTTAAATGACTAATCCCTAACTTCCGACTAAATACTTATTTCACGATTGCAGACTATTTTTAAGGTTTCATGGAACGCGCGCGCAATTGACGTAACCTTCAATTTTAACTGAGCTAGTTTTTTTTTTTTATATATGTATCCTAAGAAATTTTGACGTGAACCTCACAAATACTAACTTCGCCGACACGTAATTACTTTTTAAATAATCTGTTATAGAATAAAATAAACAATTTAGGTTTGATAACAATATTTAGATATTTATTCCATGTTTTTTTTTTATTATTTTATTATTTAGGTAATTTCCTAGGTATTCAATTTTGATTTAAGATCTTATTTGTAATTATCTTATATGAATACCTACTACTATATCTAACAATTGATTTGTCATTTATAATGCTATGACCCATTCTAGATATGTACCACACTCACATATACCTTCATACGAATATAATCCAATATGAACCTACCTTATTCGTTTATCACGGCAAAATTGAATTAGTACTAGTTGTGAATGCTTTAAGAAAGGTTCATTAAAATTACATTTTAGTTTATTAATCCAGGTATTTTACTCAGTAGAATAAAATAAACACATTTACTTATTGAAAACGATGCATGTACTTGTAGGTACTTGTTCTAATCAAATATTCACAAAATATATCACGAATACTGAATATAGGAATATAGTATCTAAGCTATACGTAAACGTTACTAAATAGCGGATGAGTCTACTTTCGCGTCATTGCATAATTTCGCTAAGATAAGATACGTACTATAAAACGCTATATCGATTGCCCTTTCCTATTTTCTTATTCAACAAAAATCCTTGATTTACTGAAATAAATTAACAGGTATTTGATTTAATTTAAATGTATTATTAATATAATGAGTGATTTAATTAATGTCAACAAAACAAGTACATTATTAGATCCCTTTTTTCTCTAAATATATACTTCACGCAAGCCTACAATTTTCTAAATACTCTTGACACCGTTTACTATTATTTTAACTATGGCGGTTGGCTTCCTTTCACTTGGCAACCACTTTCATGTTATAAAAAGCCACACCGCCATCTGTGAGCCGCCTAGGTAACTTCTACTCCAAGTTAACTTTTATAAAGCCACTACTTGAGTATTTATTTTGATACCATTCAACATTATTTATATCTCGTTCTAATTTTGAATTGATATTTTGTTTTAAGATTACATTCACTAAGAACGCGTTTCATTCAGTATCAGTAAATAAGTAGGTACAGAGTAATTTATTTTATGTATAAAATGAGATATCACCCCCAGACCTTTTAACCTCGCTAGTTTTATACAATAACCTCACGTATACTATTGTTTTAATCCTTTAATTAAATATGGCCGGTGTAGTTAACTTATTTATTTATTAGTTGTCAACAAATACGTATGTTTTATAATGATTTAATCCCAAGTTTCTTCTCCCAGCGCCACCTATCCAAAACCCATGTTCCTCACTTTCTCAACTACAGCCCCCAGCAATTAAAGATATTTTTCGCACCATCTATCTAATGCTTATAAAACTAACATCAAAAGGCATGGTAATGCTAGTTTACCTAACTGAAGATCACGTCATCCATTCGATACTGCTAGCCGCGCCATCTATCTAACCCCCACAGTACTAACACATATTCGCCGATTGTTGATATTTCACCTGATGACGCTAGCTATCTTAGTTCCGTTGTTTTTCGTAAGAGGTCGTTTTTTAACAGTAGTTTAAAATCTAATAATTTTCTATTCCAAAACGGCCATTTCATATCCGATGAAATTGGTCACAGAATAAATAACAGCACTTTATTTCCGCATTTAATCAATCGTTCATACATGTTATGTTTACGCGCGACATGGCCTAGCACTGGTTCGTATGTATAAGTACCTACATGGTGTACTAGACGCGCGACGGGTTAGATATTTCACACAATGCCTTTTTTCCATTTCACGTCAACAAATTGTACCGACTCAGATTTTCGTAACTTGCTTTTTAACCAACTTCTTATTACTTACATACTTCCTAAATAAGACATAATCATAATTTACAATTTAGAAGAAAATCTCTCCACTTTCGAACTTTTGTACGGCAGTGCCTATCAGTTGTAATGAGTACCTAATGCGTCAATAATAAATTTACCTAAACATCTCTAAACGACTCTAATCCTTGTCACGGCACTACCAAAATGTAACCCCCCTTTTTTTCTTTTTTTTCTTAAATCTTAAACTATCTATGTATAAACTACTTGTAATGACCCACCTCTAATACCTACTAACTATCGCTGACCTTACTTAATTACCTGAACCCTGAGCGTAGCAACCACTTCATTCATATGTTAACTAACTGTAATTTTCTAACTCAATTCGAGTCAACGCGGTACCTACATCATATGAATAGGTTTTAACCTATCTCCACATACCTGACGCCTAAACTCTTGGATGTTCATAACTTACTGCTTTACCAGAATTACTGAGCTTGTTCCATTAGTTTTATTGGCATTTAAAGATTTTGATAATAGATATTAACGGAGTTACATTAAATAAATTGATTCTAATAATAGTCAGTTGGCTAAAGTATTACCTAGTTCCAAATGTTGATTAAATACTAGCTTAAGAATCTGCGAGTCGGTATTCTGATTTGGCTATGATTTCGTCTAGTGGCTACCTACAGAGACCCTGCGTATAGACACAGAATAATAACTAGTAACTAGTAGTATAGACGTAGTCCGTAACCCTGGAACGTTAAAGGCTGTGTGAGATATTAACAAATCGAACTCTTCACTGATCGGTACTTACCTATAATTACGCATCTATATCTACCTACCATTAGCGCGGTACTAATATAATTAATCAGAGTTAATATTGTGGATTTAAAATATCAAAATATCTTTGATGGTACATCTATTGATTTTATATACCTATAGCGGTTCCTTATAAATTTTTGTTTGCTTTTACTACAAATTGCGATAAAAATTTCGATATATTCAATTGTAGCTTATCTATTGTTTCCTAGTACTGGTTATAATAAGATATGTCGACGTCATAAGTTAAATCCGTGAAAAATGTATATACATTAGATAGTTGTAACGCGAGTTTAGCATATCGCCTCCCTTTTAGACAATTTATTTTGTATAACTATATTATTTCCTAAAACCTAGTAATTTGTTTGTACAGATAATTTCCTTAGAAATATCAAATTAGTTTTATTAAGATATTTTTATTTTTTTATTTATTTGATACTTGAACTTTGATACCCCCGAACTGACGACCGGCTTGGGCTGGCTTAAGAGTACTCTTTGCGGTTACCAACATTAACCAATTATCCCAAAGTCCCCTTCTAAAAGTGAGTTATAATATGGCTATATTTTCCCCCTTATTCATATACCTACTTCCTCATACATTTTATGTTTCTTTCCCTAAGTCCGTAGCTTTTAGCACGAAACTCTTAAATACTATCCTAGCTCTGCATATATTTATTTTAATGTTTGGTTGTTTGTTGTTGTTTTTTTTTTTAAATTTTTACTTCTGTTACATAGTATGTAGTCATAATTTTTCTCTTATTTGCTACTCTCTCTTATGCGGATTCGTTTAAGATTTAATTCAGGTATTTTTACCTATTCAAGTATTTTGCGTAATATAAATTACTTGTTTTGCTCTTAGAATTTCGTAAGAACCAAATTGTCCGAAAAGCCTAATCTAGCTCAAATATAACCACAATGAAATTAATTGTAAAATATCAGTATCTCTCGATATTAATGTAGGTATTTAATTAGATGTCTGCTGTATGCAGAATTTCCACCTTTCTCTGAAATGGAAACCCACACGCCATGGAACTGCTTTTGCTCGTCCATACAACCAATTTAATACATAATGATTTATTTACTGGTTACGATAGTTTATGTTAGGTATGAGCTGATCAAACCTCCGGAACTATTTTTTCCTATCTAGTAGTTTGTTACTTTATTTTAGTTCCTAGTAGTTACTTATTTAGTTTTTCCCTAGTAAGTAGGCATTTATGTATGGTTTTAATTCCCGTTTAGTCTTTCTTCGCGCCTAATTTAACTTTTTAAAGTGTGTACCTTCTACCTAGTCCCTAATATCTCCTAGGTATTTCCAAACTAGGGGCCCGCGTCTTCCCCACATTTACTTTTAAGCGTGTGGTGTGTAAGGCAAATCTTCTCTTAGCAAAGACAAGATTGAGAGCACAGAGTTTCCACAGGTAGCTCCCTGTCTAACAGCTAAGCTCATAATTAGTGGAGGAGCAACCTCCCGTGTACCTAGTGCTAATTGTGTACCTAAGCACCCATCACGACTATCGAAATAGCCAGGCTGTGAGCGGGGTACGGGGTAAATACCTAATAGTGTAATTTTTAATGTCACCGAGTACGGTGCCGTTTTTATCAATGAACTTTTTCGACGCGGTCTCGCTCTGCCGCGGTTTCCTTCCTGCTCTAAATGTTGCCACTGCTATAAAACTGTATTAAAAGTCTCATTTCACCCCGAATTTCCATCATGCATTTCTTTCTTTGACCGCTGGTATCCCTATTTACTTTTTTTTGTTCGCTTTTGTGAAGAATCTAGACTAGGCATAACGAATTAATTTATTATTTAGTTTGTTCGAAAGAAACTTTTTCCTTGTTGTTTATTTAAAAGTTCCAATTACTTCAATTATTTATTCCGCTTAATTTATTAGTTAGTTTTACGAATCGATATTGTAACTAAATACTATACTTTATGACTTTAGGGTGATGTTAAGGTGAATATGGAGATTCATCCCCTAAAACGACAAGTTTCTGTTACTAATGCTTAAATAGGTTAGATATTATGTTTGGTTTTTATTTAAATTCTTTATTATGATACTTATAAAGTTTCTTGTATATGTTAATGCGTGAATGAGCGGAATTCTCATACTCGTACAAAAATCGGTCCCGACTCGCCAACCGACCCGTCGTCTGTCTAATTTAAATATTTGTTGTACATCTAAGCAACTTGTTATGTTTTCTTAGCTTTACATAACTAGATATCTAAACGCATGTATAGATAGTTGACGCCTAATACGCAAATCTATCATTTCCTCCTACCGACATTATCCTACTTCTCTCAAAATCTAGAATACCCCATTATCCGAATATTGTGGGCAAAATCTTATATTATTGTGTAACGTTATTTATTATTACATATAGTGGGTATAACTAATAGATTCGATACCTTTACTTTGAAGCTTTTTCATATCGAGGCGCAAATATAACGTATTGGCGGAAAAACTTAAAAATGGTTGACAGTTGATTCATTTTGTATGGAATTTTCTCTACTTCGTTTCTATTTTACAATAATTTACAAGATTCCTTTAATAATTATTCCCGTATTTAGCCGTACGGATTTATTTGTGAATGTGCGAAATACCTATTCAAGGTTGGTTCCGTCACACTGGCCCATAAATATATGAAAGGCGTCAGCTATAACAAAACAACGTCCTCAGGAAGCCTATTATACACCTCCAGACCCATGCCGCGAGTCAATCCACTAACTTGCGATCGATTTAAATATGGCACCTAACTTTCCTTTTCGTGGTGTTTAGTAGCTGTGACAATCACTAACGTGAACAAGTCTCCATATTAGTACGTACATATACAGCCACTTTAAAGATAACTATCGCGGGTAGCGTTAATATTTTAGCTATTCGAAGAGAGTTCTTATTTTCCACAGCTCATTACGTGTCTAAAGCACTGCATAGTCCTACGATGTAAAGGCAGTCGCTCTATGATACAAGACACGATACCTCATCAGATCAGATATAGTATCTCATACCTATGTATACTATTATCTCATACTTAAAACAGAGTGGTAAAATTAAATTAACAATGCACACCTAGAATAGAAACAGTGCGTTACGTTACAAAAATATGGATTGCACCTACCAGATTCATCCCAAGCTGCTCGCTGTACACGACTCCAAGGTCCCGGCGGTTTCGATGTCGACGGCTGCCCGGTGCCAGAGCTGCACTCACGAGTCTTGGCCCCCGAGACCGGCCGCGGGGATCCATTAGTGATTCCAATTCGGTAGACCAGGGGATCGGTTGAGACGGGTAAATCCCACTTCTGAAAATGTAACACCCATTACAATAAAACAATAAAACCAGATTATGCACATGTATTCCATAACTTGAAACTCAAATCTATACCAATTACATTCAACTGAATTTACAAGATGTTAAGTAACAATTAGCCTACTACACTATACAAAATCACGACAAGGATTGACTCACCGCAATAACGAACTCGGAGATGTTGACTCGTCGACGGTTGAAGGCAGAGTGAGCCACGACTGCTCTGCGCGCCGCCTTTTATAAACTCATAGCGATGTCTTCCGCTGGGATTTCCCTTCACCGCCGCCATTTTCTTGGCGGGACAATACCACGCTCTTCATTGGCTGTTGGAGGCTACGTCTAACCACGTGATGCCCTCCATTTTGGACTCGCGGAAGTACTTCAGTTCACGTGGTTACCGCCATGTTTTACTAGCGGAAATGGTGGTGTATTCTTTTATTTGTTCTTGGACTCGCGGAAGTACTTCAGTTCACGTGGTTGCCGCCATGTTTGACTAGCGGAAATGGTGGTGTATTCTTTTATTTGTCACACTAATCTATGAATAAAAAATTGTTGTTACATTTATAAAGTAGACTCCTATAGTTTGTATATTTGCCTAAATATATGACTGAAAAAAGAGCCATTTGTTGATTTGTTATGCAATGATAATAGGATCTATACTTTTCTTCTATATGATAACACCATGATCACATAACAATATTACCAGGGGGAAGAACGCCGACTTCATTAAAAAAAGTGGGGTGTAGATTTCAAGTTTTAGTAAAAAGTTTAGGGGGTACGACATAGATGTTGTGATTCAAAATCTCACACGCGGGATATTCAAATCCGTTTCTACTTTTAATTTAGGCTCTAATATTATATTTTATAAGCTTTATATAAGTGAAAGCTGGTAGGTACAATAAATGAAAAGCAAGTATGGTACTAAGAAGACTTTATTGATGAATATGCTCTCGGAAACAATCTTGTAAACAGTGTTTATTACAAACGAATCAGTTATGAAATTGAATTAAATCTTTTTATTCTAGGTACGTAAATAATATAAAATGATTTAGGTGCTTATTTTAACAAGTGGTTAAAGTCTGGGTTTGTTTTTATTATAAAACAATTAATTAATATAGAAATTCTTAAACTTATTCATAAACGTAGATGTGTTCGAATGTTGCACACAATAATTTAGTGCATGGTCATACCTGTGGCTGGAAGTTATAAGCTTTTCGCAGCAATCGCAAATTTGACTGCTCATTGTCTTGATTTTTATCACTAACTAACTTTTGCCCGGGACTTCATCCGCGTAATTTTTTATAGATTTGAATTATTTTAACAATATAGAGCTATGTTCATGGCTATCGCCATACTACTATGTGTTAAATTAACGAACACCATTTTTTATTTTAAATTAACTATTTGAATACAAAGTTCAAAAACAAATTACTTTCATACAAACGTCTTCACCCATTATTATTAGGGCTTATATCGAAATACTCTTTCTTAATACACCACCTATATCCACCAAGACAAAAACATTCTCCAAAATTTCAAGTTTCTACTATCAGCGGTTTAGGTTACGTGTTGTCTGTCAGTCAATCATTCAGGACTTTTGATTCTTATATAATATATAGGTAGACCCCATTACTTGTATTGGTTCCTAAGCCGTTGGAAATATGAAAACTAGTTTAGGAACCAATATGAGAAATGAAATCCACCTCCCAATGATTGTACTGAATTCCATACAAAAGCTTTCTTTTTATTCTTTAACTTAAGATGTTTAAACAACTTTAACAGTCTTAATAAAGCTACAATATTTTCATTAAAATTGCGAAATAAGAAAAAATATAAAAATAAAAGTATTAAGCTAACAATGTTTGTATTTATCACCTTAGCCGAAATGCTTTGCTATAGAATATAGTACTAGCTGTTACTACATGGTATTACATGGTAATGTGTACCTTGACAACATTTATTTGTGTTGAAGAATATCTATTTTTCTTCTGAGAGCAGATTTAGTAGACTCTTCTGTGAACTGCCGATTTCTCAAGATGCAAAACCTTTTAATACAGATAAAAAATATACTGTTTATCATATAATTTATATTACACTCATAGTGGTCTGCACAATTGCTGAGGAAACTGAAATCTATTGATTCTGTTAGGATGTATTTAACATTTTTCTTTATATTTTTTATATGCGTCGTTTTCTAAATATGTATTCATGATTGTTGCACCACTTTCTACACACGCAATCAATTGCTTAGAGGAATACATTAGCGACTTTTTTAAATCGTCATACTCTTTAAAGTAAATAAAAATGTGTTCATCCAATTGCGTCTCAGACACAAATATTTTTTTACATTGTTGGCACTTATTATTTGGGTTGTTTTTAATAATAAAGACACAGACATATGTACATGCCTGCGTTTCACCACTATTTTCTTTAATTACCTCTTCAAACGTGTAGTGAATGTTACATTCTATAGCAGGTTCTGCCTCAATGGCATTTTTATTGCATATGTCTGTGGTTGGTGTCAACAATGTTTTATAGTTTGATATGAAAACATCATTTTCATCGTTTTCACAGTTTCCTACAACAATGTGGGACAAGTTGCTTAAGATTGCAGTTTTAAGGCCTGCAACGAACTGTCCAACAGTTGGGTTTGCGTTGGCTCCACAGTTGCCTCTAATGCAGCCGAATAAATTTTCTAGTTGAAATCTTCTAGTTGCTAAACTTTTAATGTCCTTATACTTATTATGTCTTCAAACCCGTTCCAGCCCGTTCAATGTCCAAACCCATCCTTCCTGAGATGGGGGTGTTCTTCTGCATCCAAGGAATTTAATTTTTTTGAAAAAATCTTTCATTTCTTTATAGTATTCTATGTGCATACTATTATTCTGCATGTTGGTGGCGAGCGGTTTCCCTCTTCTCAGATCTGGAGTGTAGGCATTCACACTGTCAAACAGGTTGTCTATTTTTGCAATGACATTTGCAGTTGTTGTTGCTTCTGTTGATAACTCTCCTGAAAATAATATAATATTTATTTTTTCTCACAATAAAATATAATCTTAAATCTTAAAATTTACAAAATAGAAAATGCTTTAACTAACTGCTTACAAAGTTTACATATAATTTTTAAAAATTCAAAAAAAGCGATACACCCAGTGACCGTATCAGGTGATTTTTATACAAATCTCTACAACCTATTTCATCTAGTATTCTAGACTCTATACTTCTGGCTCTAGAATCTAAGGTTAGTGTCCGTCTACCGTCCGGTACCACTGCAGTTATAGATATTACGCCTCAGAGCTGTAGTCTGTGTAAACATCTTGGGGTGACGAACACTGGAGTGCAGGCCAGCGCATAATTATGAACAATGAGAATTATTATCTGGGTAGCCCTGCAACTGTCATAGGCAGACGAGATGTTTAACAAGAGGCAAACTACTGACACAGTATCAACTAGGCCAAATATCTACATATTATTAACAAATAAATAGTTATTCGGGAATTAACGAATTTCGTTTCAAAAACCATTAATAATAATAATAATAATAATGGTTTATTTACTAATAGATTACATTGAACCTTAAAACTAATATACAATCTATGAGATATTTTACGAGTACAAAACTAGTTAGGTTGAATAGTGCACTTGCGAGCCCTGCACTAAGTATGGAAACTTGTATAGCAGGCACCCGCGTGTTTCGCTTTACCGATAGTTATGACAAGGGGTGGTGCGGTGACATAATTACAACATTTGCGTGGGCGAAAGGTTTTCGGTTGTTTTAACTAATGTGAATATTATAATATATATGTATATGTATATACCTAAGAAGCTAAAAATATACTTAGTCTGGAATTATGAGAAAAGGGTACGATTATTAAGAATGTATGTGTGTGTGTTTGTTTATAAGTGTGTGTGAGGGAGAGAGTGACCAGCAAATTTATTTTAATTAAGTAAAAAACATTAATACTTAACATCACAATCACTGAAAATAGGATATCCATTACTAAATAGAAAAATATTTAATTCATCTGGGTAAATTGAAAATCTTTATCATAATTACTTAATGTATACAGGGCCCTTTCCATGTGTCAATATTGGAATGTCTGAAACTACAGGACATACAAAGATCTTTTCTTAGAAACAGTGTCATTGATTTTAGTGAAATTAAATTTATTTTATTCCAAATGATACCAAAGAATAATCATTAATAACCTTGTGATATTTTTGCATACATCCCTGCAGCAACAGAGTGGCTCAAAACTTGAGCAGCAAGTTTTACCTTCATCTTCTGTTTTGTACTTAGCTTATTATGTTCTTGTTTTAAGCTTAGGGCAAATACAAAATTAGGATTACTATTGTCAAGCTCATAGAACTTTTTAATGTGGCTCCATTTTGCTATACCTGTAAAAAGTGACATGTGCTTAGATTATTTATATTTAATATTTAATCAGTTCATCAATAGTAGATTGTTGTACCAAGCAGAAAGTAAGTTATGATTGCACCAAGTGCTTATTTAACAAGCAGTTAGACATAAAGAATATCATAAAAATGTGAAATATATTATCTTACCAGTTCCACATCCGCTTCCAATAGACATTGGACATTCTATATCATACTTCAAGAATAAATTCCTGAAGCATTTTAACAAATGTGGAGTGTCAAAAAGTGATACTAGTTCTTGCTTTTCAATATCTATGTATGGTCGGTCCACAGATGCACCTAATATACTTAATGCCTTTTTGTTTACTCCATCTAAATCACAGACTGTGGCAGAGATCTTCAACCCAGCGTTGAAACAGTGATGCAAAACCTGAAATTAATATAAAATTACTTTGGACAATCTAAAATACAAAATAACTGGTACGGGTCTGAAATTGACAAATCTATAATGACCAATGGAAGTAATCTGGATCCAGTGCTTCCTTCGGGCCAACTTACGCAGCTTGTGCTTCAAACTTACTAATCCACTGTCATCAATTTTTCACCTATGGATTTGTTCATTTCTTATTCGATCTTGCAGAACTGAGTATGGTGAGAGCACTACATTGCAACACAGTACCATATCATTATCAGAGCATACCATATCGTCATCAGACGATGCCATATGGTTATAAGAGGATAACCGTGATTGCATGCTACCTACTGTAACAAAACAATAAATTCTGCAAAGTAGCATACCACAGTTTTTGTACTAAAAATATGATGTAAGCAGGTTATATTTTATGTGATATACTTTCGTTACAAGGGTGGCATATTCTTAAAGAATAATACCCTGTTTAAAAAACAAAAGATAACCCTACCTTTATTTTAACATCTCCTGTTTAATGATACCACACATAATGGGGAATTAAAAAATATTTTTGTTATTCCTAGAGGCCACCATATTCAATTTAATGTAATGTAATTTAGCCTGTAACCAGCAGACACACAAGACGCTTCTAAGTTGATGAGATGATAATACATACACACATACTGGTGAAAACATAACCTTGCCTTTGCTTCGCCATAGTCGGGTAAACATTGATTGAGAAAGACTAAGAACTTTGCTCACCTCCTTTACTATAACTGCCAGTCTATCAGCAGTCACAGATCCACCAGAGAAGTAAAATGCAAGTGGTTGTTTTACTCTCTTTCTAATGCCAGCAACCATAAAGGCAAGAGCATATGATGCTACTTGTGCCGTGGTCCGTTTTGCGATAATTTTGCTCACAGTGCTATCGTCTACCAAAGCTGGTCCGAGACAAATATCGCGATTTTGACAGCTCGTGGCACTGTAAGCGTGTTGTTAATTCGGACCAGAGTGTAGCAATAACGAACCATTTGCGCGCGAAAAACAAATTCATAAAAATATCGTGCATAGTGTGAAGGTTAACTATGTAGTGTGTGGATTAAAAAGAAATAATGGAATGGATGGACCGACTTTTACAACTTTTACATCAAAAAGAAGGGACACCAGTAAATACATTGTAGAAATAAACAAACACCTGTCACTTTTGACAGAACGCTCACGACGATTATGGTGTAGAGCATGGTTCATGTAATCGTCAATATGGCGGCAGTTAAGACGTCATCGATGACGTAGCGTGGGCCATCGTAATCACGCTCACGGTGAAAGGGACCGACTTTTATCGCGCTAATATCGATTATGGCCAATTGGGACCGCAGTATTGTGGTGTTCTACCCTGAGCTGCATGGTCTTGGAAACCTTCAATTAAGTCTTGTTTTTCATTGTAATACAAGTGTTTTTTTATTGACATTTCGTCAAACATAATACATGCTCATTTTCAGACTGCTCCTCATTTTCTTTTACTTTTTTCTTCAAAACTTTGAAGATCAGCTCATTTATTCCAACAGTGAGTTGAAATTTGTTCAACAGACATTTTAATGTGCTTGGAGCTGGCAGGCATACCATTCTTCTTAATAATTTATAACATGTTTAGACCTTTTGAAGAGTCTCAGTGCTACAATTTTTGAAATTTGTATCCCATCTGCGGCCTTTACCTGCTTTCTTAAAGTTTCTCATTTCCCCTTGATATAATAATGCAAAAGTTGGTGATATCTGACTTTTCATGAGAGAGTTTACTGAATTACTTTTAAAAATCTTGTTGATAAATGATTTGTTGTTCAATTTCTTTGCAGTCTATAAACTTTTTTCATGTGTTTTCTGCACTTTTCAAATAGGTACTTATTTTTCCTGCTTAAGTCAAATTGCTTGGTAGATTTTTGCATGGCAGAAGGTTCCAATTGATTCTCAATATTTATTGGAGGAACAATTTCACAGTCCTTTAAAAAACCACCTTGTAGTGGTACCGGCACTTCAGTAAATATCCTTTCTTTTGGCTGGTTTATATTAAGGAGACCCACATTTTCTAATAGAGGCTGTGACATCCCGGATGTAGTTGCTATAGGTTCAAGTATAGAACTTGATCCAGATATGTCCAGAACTGGGCTTGTAAGCATCTGAAATATTATAAAAGGCCATACTTTAGGTAGGTACTTCTATAGTATTATTATACAAATTATGATTATTATTATGATTATACAAATATAATATAAAAATAATATTATAAATATTTATAATGTTCAATATGGATTGAACACGTTTTAAACCGATAGAGACAGAACTAAGTTTTAAAGGATTTAGAATATAACGGTGGCTCTGTCTTTCGTTCTTAAACCGATAGACAGAACTAAGTTTTAAAGGATTTAGAATATAACGGTGGCTCTGTCTTTCGTTCTTAAACCAATAGACAGAACTAAGTTTGAAAGTATTTAGAATATAACGGTGGCTCTGTCTTTCGTTCTTAAACCGATAGACAGAACTAAGTTTTAAAGTATTTAGAATATAACGGTGGCTCTGTCTTTCGTTCTTAAACCGATAGACAGAACTAAGTTTTAAAGGATTTAGAATATAACGGTGGCTCTGTCTTTCGTTCTTAAACCAATAGACAGAACTAAGTTTGAAAGTATTTAGAATATAACGGTGGCTCTGTCTTTCGTTCTTAAACCAATAGACAGAACTAAGTTTTAAAGTATTTAGAATATAACGGTGGCTCTGTCTTTCGTTCTTAAACCGATATACAGAACTAAGTTTTAAAGTATTTAGAATATAACGGTGGCTCTGCCTTTCGTTCTTAAACCAATAGACAGAACTAAGTTTTAAAGTATTTAGAATATAACGGTGGCTCTGTCTTTCGTTCTTAAACCGATAGACAGAACTAAGTTTTAAAGGATTTAGAATATAACGGTGTCTCCGTCTTTCGTTCTTAAACCAATAGACAGAACTAAGTTTTAAAGTATTTAGAATATAACGGTGGCTCTGTCTTTCGTTCTTAAACCGATAGACAGAACTAAGTTTTAAAGGATTTAGAATATAACGGTGGCTCTGTCTTTCGTTCTTAAACCAATAGACAGAACTAAGTTTGAAAGTATTTAGAATATAACGGTGGCTCTGTCTTTCGTTCTTAAACCGATAGACAGAACTAAGTTTTAAAGTATTTAGAATATAACGGTGGCTCTGTCTTTCGTTCTTAAACCGATAGACAGAACTAAGTTTTAAAGTATTTAGAATATAACGGTGTCTCCGTCTTTCGTTTTAAAACCGATAGAGACAGAACTAAGTTTTAAAGTATTTAGAATATAACGGTGGCTCTGCCTTTCGTTCTTAAACCAATAGACAGAACTAAGTTTTAAAGTATTTAGAATATAACGGTGGCTCTGTCTTTCGTTCTTAAACCGATAGACAGAACTAAGTTTTAAAGGATTTAGAATATAACGGTGTCTCAGTCTTTCGTTTTAAAACCGATAGAGACAGAACTAAGTTTTAAAGTATTTAGAATATAACGGTGGCTCTGTCTTTCGTTCTTAAACCAATAGACAGAACTAAGTTTTAAAGTATTTAGAATATAACGGTGGCTCTGTCTTTCGTTCTTAAACCGATAGACAGAACTAAGTTTTAAAGGATTTAGAATATAACGGTGGCTCTGTCTTTCGTTCTTAAACCGATAGACAGAACTAAGTTTAAAGGATTTAGAATATAACGGTGTCTCCGTCTTTCGTTTTAAAACCGATAGAGACAGAACTAAGTTTTAAAGTATTTAGAATATAACGGTGGCTCTGTCTTTCGTTCTTAAACCAATAGACAGACCTAAGTTTTAAAGTATTTAGAATATAACGGTGGCTCTGTCTTTCGTTCTTAAACCGATATACAGAACTAAGTTTTAAAGGATTTAGAATATAACGGTGGCTCTGTCTTTCGTTCTTAAACCGATAGACAGAACTAAGTTTTAAAGGATTTAGAATATAACGGTGGCTCTGTCTTTCGTTCTTAAACCGATAGACAGAACTAAGTTTAAAGGATTTAGAATTTAACGGTGTCTCCGTCTTTCGTTTTAAAACCGATAGAGACAAAACTAAGTTTTAAAGAATTTAGAATATTGTGGTGTATCTGTCTTTCGTTATTAAGCCGATAGAGACAGAACTAAGTTTTAAAGTATTTAGAATATAACGGTGGCTCTGTCTTTCGTTCTTAAACCAATAGACAGAACTAAGTTTTAAAGTATTTAGAATATAACGGTGGCTCTGTCTTTCGTTCTTAAACCGATAGACAGAACTAAGATTAAAGGATTTAGAATTTAACGGTGTCTCCGTCTTTCGTTTTAAAACCGATAGAGACAGAACTAAGTTTTAAAGAATTTAGAATATCGTGGTGTATCTGTCTTTCGTTATTAACCGATTGGGACAGAACATAGTTGTAAACGAGTTTAACGGAATTTTATTTAGTGAGAGATGGCCCTATTTGTCTTAAATTTAAATTAATTGTACACAATGTATGATACTTATGGCACTCAAAATATAAAATATTCAAATTTGTGAGTTAGTGTAGCTCCTAAAGTTTAATGAAGCATAGAACAGACCCGAAATGGCTGGGCTTAAATTATGGAAAATGTAGTTGGCTTTACAAAAGCATACAATACTATACAAAATACTTTTATTCTCTACCGCGCGCGGTAGCGATATCCGCTCTGGTGGGAACAGCGAAATTAACGTTTAACCTTTCGGATTTCTCTATCGCTCGCGGTAGCGAATAACGCCTAGGTCTGAATAGGCATATAGTGAGTAAGCATTACTGTTTTTATACTATACTAGTTGCGCCCCACGGTTACCCTCGTAGTAATAGATGATGATGAAAGTATGCTGTGTTAAACCAGCGTCTAATCTACCTCCGTACCTAATATCCTCAAACTTGGTCTAGCCGTTATAGCGTGAAGAAGTAACAAACATACAAACATACTCACAAACTTTCGCCTTTTATATTAGTGTGAAGTTTTTTAAAGCAGACTGATGAAAAATAAAGAAAAAAGCAACATGCTTGTTCTGCTAAAAGAAATTTTGCAAATTAGAAATATTACATTTTATACATAAGATGATTAAAACCAACTTGAGAGATAATTTCGGATGGATGGCCCAGTGGTCATGGCGTTTGACACGGATAGTCAGAATTCGCGAGTTCGTATCCCGTATAACGATACATTTTACTCTGTAAAGTTGCAAATTAAGCAGCCGGCTACACGTCGCAGCCGCAGACGACGTGTCGTCGCGACACTACTGGTTTCTATGTATTTGTATGGAATACCTTAGAGTTAGAAATAGTTAGAGACATGAAGCTAAGCGACACTGTCGCCCGACCGCAGATCAGTAGTGCGGCTCGCGGGTACCAATCTACGTAGTAAAACAACTGAAAAGCTTTTAAAATAAACCTTTCGTATCGCTTTTCAAATGGTTGATGCCATGTGCAGTTGCCGTCTGCAGTCGGGTTCGAAATCATGACTGCAGCGACATGAAGCGACGACGTGTCGTCTTCGCTCCTACTTGTAGCCGGCTAACAACTTGCACCTGTCACGGCTAGGTGTGAAGCTTACCATCAGCTCGATTACTTGCCCATCCTGTCACTTCTCCTTAATAATATAATAAATGCTATATTGAGTTTATTAACCGACTTCAAAACAGGATTATATTTCACAATTGGACCGTATATATATATTTTATATGTGTTCGCAGATAACATCGTCGTTTATGAACCGATTTTGATGTTTCCTTTATATTTGAAAGAGTAAACTTCCGAGGTGGTCTCATTTAAATTTGATCAAATTTGGTCATTCAGTTTTGTCCAATTGAACAATTTTGTCCAAAACTTTATCAACCGGGAGTTGAGTGGTACCAAACATAATACAAACGTAGCCGAAAGCAGAAGTTAGTTAAAATTAAGTAAAATGTACGTACAACATAGCATTATATTAATTAAAGTACTTTCAAAATTGGACCAGTAGTCCCGGATATTACCAACTACATACAAACTCACAAACGAACATAACATGAACCGCATTATAATAAAACATAGACTAAAGAAATAGCCAAAATTTAAACCATATGTTAAGACATTTTCACGTTGGATATTACGTTCAGCCAAGGTTTAAACTCGGGACTGTAGATATAAGATTATATATTATAAGAGAATTACATGTTGATATAAATCGTACCATACATTGTGTACATACACACAAATACCTTGTTTTCCGAGTGGAGTCAAAATTGATTTTGCCGCTGTGATCGTCATTCCAAATCAACGAAAGCGTGACAACGTAGACACATGTGATATCATGGACAACGTCAACAAGAACGCCATTTTGCGATTTCGACGACCACGCTACGAACTGAAATCACGGTGAGCACTTCTGTCAAATCTTTGATGTGTGTGCGATGCGTTAGCTAGCATATGTCTCGTTTATTCCATGCCGTGAGCAAAGTGAGCGTGATTTCAACCCATTCCGAATGGCTAACTGCAGGCCTAGACAAAATTCAAACAGGCGTGTTTCCGCACACGCCACAGACAAAAATGTGTCTACGAACTTAGCGCGAGGTCACGTGACTTTTCCACAGGTAATTTCAACGCCATACATTTTGAAGTTGTCGTTTGGCGTTAACGTTAACAGAAACATCTTTTGTCTAGGCCTGCAAACGCGCGATATTTGAATCGGAATGGGAAAATGCGATATCGCCAAAATCAGTGTTGAGAACACTCGGAAAGCCATACACAGTTATTAGTGTGAGTTACTTGTGCGTGTGTGCGAGTGGATGCAAGCGCTTGTGCTGAGGCGCCGAGAAGTACCATTCGAAGCGTTTGAACGATTCTATCTCTCTCTCGCACGCTTCCAACGATGACAGGTTCGTCAGTGTGGAGTCGGCCACGAACGGATTCGGTTCTGGAAAGAGATAGAACATAATGGTTAGTTTTACAATGATAACAATAGCTGCATTATTGCAAAATATTCACCACCTGCACGGCTAGCACGGGCAGTAGACTATAACTCCCCGTGCAGGACAAAAATCCTTTCCACCATGTCATTTTTATATGCCTTGCGAGCACGGATACCACCAGAGGATAGTATATCACGGTGAATAGACGGCGGGAGTAGCCTTCTCTATGGTTTTGTACTTCATAAGGCCTACGCAGACCGGCTGCCGTCTATCTTTACGGGGAATGGGAATGGGCTTCATTTTGACATTTAAACCCCATTCTGGACGAAACCCTGCAAGCGTATTGGCTGGAACCATCAATGGGAATTAGAATGAAGTGACATTTCATTCTCATTCAAGTTAGACAATAAGGCCGCTGGACGGGATGATCCGTTTCGTCTGCTCACAACAACACCTACCCACAGTTACTTCAGTTTACTCGTGAACATGGCGCATGCAACTGTGCCGAAATATCGAGAGCTCACTATAAATACAATACATGGTGAATATCACGTTTCTAACGTTAATTCTTGCTTTAGTGACGATGTCAGTATAAAAACTTATACTGTAGACAATTTCACGATCGTATAAGTCGTCGATATCACTTTCAAACTTGCTAGGCCCGACACGATTCTTTAAATAAATCGATCTTAGCGACTCGACAAATTTAACGACTATTACGGTACTATTGCACTCCAGTATCGTTATGTTACGCTTTCACGCGTAAACAGCTGCTCGGATCTCTAAGACATTTGGCAAGGAGGTACATTATATCCCGGGTAAGGACTTTTCCTTAAACCATAATCCAACACGAGGGTAAAACCGCGGAGCGTAGCTACTCTATACTAGTAATATTATAAAGAGGAAAGATTTGTATGTATATTTGTAACAAATTAGCTTTAAAAGTACTGGACCGATTTCAAAAATTCTTTCACCATTGGAAAGCTACATTCACACTGAATAACATAGGTTATATAAGATTCATCATCATCATCATCATGCATCACCGCGCGGGTGAAACCGCGGAGAGCAGCTAATAATATATAAATGGAATAAAACTGTTGTAAGAGAGCAAAACACAATATAAATGCTGCAGTGCAAGTACCGTAATAGTCGTTAAATTTGTCGAGTCGCTAAGATCGATAAAAATCGTATCGCCCCTAGCAAGTATGGAAGTCCTATTGTCGCCTTATACGATTGTCAATTTGCGGTCAGTATATCGATTATTACGAGTTGTCTGCATTCCACAATGCGTCCTTCTGTCATTTGAAGCATTTCGCTCTTCTACGATTAAAAGAAGGCCGAATTCTATTTTTTTATTGAAGCTGCGCCCCGCGGTTACACCCGCATGGTGATGGATGATGACGATGTTGATGAAAATTATCATATGTGTTAATTCAGCGCCGATCTACTTCCATTCCAAATTTTATCAAAATTGGGCCAGCCGTCTGAGCGTAACAGAATAACAAACATCCATTCATCCATAAATACAAATTTTCGAGTTTATAATATTAGATCAAACGCAACTAAACAATATCCCCATTCTCGTCGCCTGTCGACAAGCTGTATCGAGGTAATTTTCAAAGCTGACAAAACAATCGTTAAAATCGATTAAATAGACGTTCTCAAACGTAATTTAACAATTCCATGCTAGGGTTATCGTTATAATCGTAAAAGTTTATCGAATGTGTCTACAGATCGCTTAATTTTGTTACTTGCTTGCAATGATCGACACAAGATCGATATAGCCAGGTTTTAGAAGTATGACGAATTCAAGACTCAAATTTATCGATCGGTAAGATCGGTACTTGCACTGCTGGGACGACAAAATAAAACCTACAGCAAGAAAGAATTTGTTTTGTCTATCCATGATGTTTACCAGTTTCGTTATGCAGTCTGGTCCCGACGGGTCCATGCGCGCCGTTCGATCCGCTCGAGCACACGGACGAACCGGTCGGCGAACTGCGGCACGACGGCAAACCTAACAACAATATACAGGAGTTTTTATAATATGATCTGTAAAGCACTAACGCATGCTTAGCGATACCCAAAATTATCTACGAGTAGAAGAACGAGCAAAAAAATCATTGTACATACAGTATGAAATAAATAAACATACATATATAACAGGTTCAATTTGAAAAATTAAATACCGACTTCCATTCTATTCAGTTATTGGAGTGTATCTCAAAAACTACTGGACCGAATTTGATGAAATTTAAATAGGACCACACGGGAAGCTTTCAAACAAAACAAAATTTTGAGAATCGGTTCACCCAGTTGAAGAAGAAGTTATGAGGTAACAAACATAAAACAACAAAAAAAACTGTCAAATTGAGTACCTCCTCCTTTTTTTGGAAGTCGGTAGAAAATAATAAAAATATTTATTTTATTAATACATCATCTGTGATAATTTTAACTATCACGGTTCTTGAGATACAGCCTTGTGACAGGCGGACGGACATCAGCAGGCCTAAAAAGGCCACATTAAGCAATTCTTCTCCAAGCGATTAATTTCCTGAACTCCCGGCTATTCCTTAGCAATCCCTCTATTTTTCGTAAAATGGCCAAAGTTTCGAGTGAATCATACACAATTCAATTCATCAGCAGATTCATATTATACGATATTATGGCTACACGCAACAAACAATGAATGAATGAACGAAATAGTAAACCAGTATTTAGTATTTGCGCATTTTATTGTTTTATTTATTTTATTTTGTTTAGATAAAATGTTTATTTGTTTCATTGGATAGTAAAAATTTTAAACTGAAAGCGAAATGGTTCGTAAATGTTGTCATGGTTCAGCTGGCAACTATTTGTATGGCAGTACTAGACTTTTTTGTCTGTATCAGCAGAAAGAAAACAAAACAAAAACATCGAATCAAGAATACCGTAGATGCACGAAACTTTACATTGTGTGTGATTGGGCTTTTTTAGAGTAAACAGGACATAGCTATTTGTAAAAGAGAGTGGGCGAACAATTCTGGACTACCAGGATTACAATGTATATTATTGGAATCTTAGTAGTTTTAAAATCTCCAGCAGGTGTAAAACTATTATATAGAAGTTCTAACTGTACAATGTGTATTATATTTAATAAAACATAGCTTACAAAAATAAAATATACTTGATTTTATTGTAATGTTTTACAATTTTTGGTAGCAGTTTTATGCTATTTTGCAAGGCAACATAGAACACAAAATGATGAAATAAAAATTTTCTATTACAGAATAAAAATTGAAACAATCTATTTCATATTTCGCTAGTTTGTCAACATTATGCTATTTCTTAAACGCATAAACAAAATGAGGTAGAAAATATATTGCAAACTAATAATCGCATTGAGAATATCCCAGAGGTATGCCGCATCCACTCTTCACTCAGATATTGTGCAAGCATGCACATATGTCACACTCACATAAGTGAGTGGTTACATTTTCAAGAGAAAGGCCATCCAACTTTAAAAAAGAATTAATATGATAAGTTATTCTACAAAAAGCATCAACGAAGGCCCATCGGAAACTGTTTGAACTATGAAGAAAGCATAATAAAAAATATGTTGCTCACAGGACGCGATGAATCCAAGGTTATGGTAATAAATGGCCATCAAATATAAGGAATGGTTTTGTTTCGGTGAAGATATAAACAAATTCAATGAGCCATAAAAGCGACCACAACCCTGTCTCATTAACATAATATGTTTGTAACGAATTGGCTCAAAAAGTACTGGACCGATTTCAAAAATTCTTTCTCCATTGGAAAGCTACATTCACCCTGAGTAACATAGGCATATAAGATTCATCATCATCATCCATCACCGCGCGGGTGAAACCGCGGAGAGCGCGCTAGTAATGAATATATTGCTATAGACTATTTACTATTGATTTGGATCATTCAAATGCATACAGACAATACCACTACGTACTTCACAGATAATGGAGACTCACCATAGTCTAAATATATTATTAGACTATGGACTCACTTTGCTTGTTGGTCAGTTGACTGGTGTTGTTTGCGTGCGCCGGCTGCGTAGAGTTGAACAGCGGCTCGGCCCACGCCTGGGCCAGTGGGCGCGAGAATAGGGAGTCAGCGTGGGCTTCTGTGTGGCCCATGTCCGTCGGTGGTTGGCCAGGCTCCTGAAATTATAATATAATTATTTTGTATATATAAATATGAATCCCTATTTCTCTTGGTCACGCTATAACTTGAGAACGGCTTTACCGATTTCTAAAACTATTATTTAATTTTTTCAAATACTTCGTAGAATGTTCTTACATAAAAAAAAATTAATAAAAGATAGGAGGTTATGGCGAGACCGAAGGCTGAGCCTGCTACGCGAACTGAGTCGTGGTAAGTCTCTATATAAAAAAACTAAACGCCTATTTCTCCTGGTCACGCTATAACTTGCGAACAAATCGAACAACCTCGCTAATTATTTTTAGTTGTGTTAATTATTGTCGGGAGCAACCTGCTCCTGACAATAGGTAGTAAGTCGCGGACAGTCACTAAACTAGCGAACACCAATCTAAACTAGCCAACTGTGATTGTTACGGACAATGATCCATTTTTTAGTTTAAAGTTTTAAATAGAGCGAACGACAGAGCGAGATAGGTGTACAGTATATCGCTCTCTCTTTCCCGCACTAATTCATACACGCTAGGTGAGCGGCACGCTAGTTGCCAAACATTGTAAATCCTATATATAGTAGCTAAGTTAGAAAAATTCTTGCCCACCATATACCCTTGTACCTAAGTCTAATTTTAAGAAGAAAAACTGTATTTGAAGAAATAAAACGCATGGAAAGTGAAGTTTAAGAAAACCTTTATTGAAGAAACCTTCATGAACCTCATAAACCTCACATTTTAATGGTCCTTCGAGCCGGATGTCTGCAGCCAGTATTTGAAGACGAGAAACGAACAAGGATATACCGAACACGCTCATGTAATCCAAGTTCATGCTGAGCTACACTTCGGGAAATAACGAGAAAATCTCTACAGCGGCGTGTGTGGAACGGAAAACGGCAGATCAGAACGAGGGACTACCGAACGCGTCCCCACGATCTGCCAATATCACCCGCATATAGAGGACTACAACGTACGGCGGACCAGATCACGGGTTTTCATTATAACCCGGGGGATCGTGGTCGTCATCTGAGTTTGTGAAGATCACCCAACGGTGCTACTGCAACGGGTTCTTCGAGGTAGAAGAAAGAAGATCACCGAACGGTGCGCCGTGTGATCGAGTGTGAAGATCACCCAACGGTGCTACTGCAACGGGTTCTTCGAGGTAGAAGAAAGAAGATCACCGAACGGTGCGCCGTGTGATCGAGTGAGAAGATCACCCAAAGGTGCCACGTGTCGACGACAGGTGGAGGGTAAGACTTGGTAGGGCAGTTAGGGTTGTTAGGGCTGTTAGGGTGCTAGGGGGTTAGGGACCATAGGGGCAGTCAAGAGCCGAAGATGCCGACGACAAGAAGCCAAGCCGCGGAAGAAAGGGCACCAATCCTGGTGCATGAAGACTCTCCCGCGTCGCCGTCCGCGAACAGCGTCCCAGTGGACCCGCAGTCCACCGCGACTACACGCGTCGGTACAACCGCGAACGAGGTAGGGATGACGCGAACGGTACCGCGTCTCACCGAGCACGTTGTAGGCGCGACAAGTAGGGCAACGCGCGCACCGTCGGTACGGTCTCATAAATCCACAGCGAGCGCAGCGGGTCGCATTCGTCAAGCCGAGCTGGAAGCCGAAGAAAAACTCGCGGAAATTAGACGCCAAGAATTACAATTACAAGCGACTCTTATAAGAAAACGACTTGCATTGGACGTCGCAACCATACGCGAAGAGACAGACAGAGATAGCATATGTCCCGAGGAAGCAGCCGAAACGGAACAACGCGTCAAAGAGTGGTTGCATCACAATCAGCCACGGGGGGAGCAACCCGAGGACACGGAACAAGAAACGAGTGCAGGAAGATACCCATCACTTCCACCGACTACGAGGGAAGGAGTAACGGGAAGGCCAACGGTATCAACACACAACCGTGTTACGTTCGAAGAGGCGCGGAGGCCCAGGTCGCCTACGCCCAACAGACCGCGAGACAGAGACATAGAACATCTAGCGGAAGCCTTAGAGCGAATGGCCCGAACGCGAATACCATCTAGGCAGACTCAGGACTTACCAGCGTTCAGTGGAGCCACGGGTGAATGGTTACCTTTCAAGGCGGCCATGCGAGAGTCAACCGGCATGCACAAGTTTTCACCGGCGGAAAATCTCGCACGGCTTAGAGCGTGCCTACGAGGCGAAGCACGCGAATGCGTATCGGCGCTGTTGTATGCAGCAGCCGAGCCGTCTATCATAATGCAAACATTGGAACAATGTTTCGGTCGACCGGAAGCAATAATCGACAAAGCGTTAGACGACATTAAGAAACTACCACGTTTAGGTACGTCAGCGACCGAGTTAAAAGGGTTTCGCGATTAAACTGCAGAACATAACAACGACTATTATGTGCATCGACGAAAGGGGTTATCTACAGAACCCGATGCTAGCTCGACAGGTCACGGATAAATTAACGCCGCATATTAAGTCAAGGTGGTGTGATTACGCGTCCGAATACGGAAACCGATCGGAGCCCGAGATCGTCACCCTGTCACGATTCCTAATGCGCGAGGCGGACCGAGCAATTAGATATACCTACTCGTCGACCACAGCCACTACGACGGCCACGAGAGGTGCCGTATATAAGCACACGGAACAACGACGAAGTAACGAGCGAAGCAAGGGCGCGAACGTGTATGCTACAACAGACGATACCAAGAAAAGGGTATGTTTCTGCTGCGGAGCCGAACACGATACGAACAAGTGCCCGAAGATCGCCGCAATGCCTACATCCCAACGCTGGGAGTGGGCGAAGGAAAGTCGCACATGTTTCAAGTGCATGAATAGTAAACATAGAAGATTTCACTGTAAAAGTAAACACTGCGGGGTGGGAGAGTGTCGTCAACCGCACCACGCACTGTTACATATGAAAAGCAGCGAGTCCGTCAACGCAGCGTCAGACGATGACGTCATCGCAGCGACGGCGCGATCAGCTAAGGATAACAAGGTGTTATTGAAGGTCTGTCCAGTCATGATCAGAGGACCCGACGGAAAAGAAACACATACATACGCGCTACTAGACGAGGGATCGACTATCACCCTTCTGGACCGAGAGATCGCCGAAATGGTCGGAGCACGGGGCCCGACACGAGCGCTCAACATCCACGGGGTAGCGACCAGCCAAAGGGAGCCCGACAGTCAGTGCATAAAAATCGAGATAAGAGGCCAGAGCGAGAAAGAATACCACCCAATAAACGCTCGCACCGTGAATAGCATAGCCCTAGGTTCGCAGTCGGTTAAATCCGAGTGGTTACAGCACTCGCACTTACGCGACGTAAATATCGAACCTATGTGCTACGATGAAGCCAAACCACGGATACTTATCGGGGCGGATAACTGGCACTTGATAGTAACTCGAAAGCTGTTGACGGGAAAGATGAATCACCCGGCTGCATCGCTCACTAAGTTGGGGTGGATCGTACACGGGTCGGTACCTAGGAGTCTTATAAAGCTAGATAGCGAAGCGGTACTACATATCAGGACGAGTCAATACGACGAAAAACTCGACGACCTCGTAAAAACTCACTTTGAGCTAGATGCCCTAGGCGTGTCTATGAAGAGACGAACGTTAGAGCGAGAGGAACGTGCGAAAGAGATATTCGAACACACCGCTAAGAAGGTAGGCGATCACTACGAAGTAGGTCTACCGTGGAAAACCGATGACGTTACTATGCCACCGAACTACGACATGGCATTAAGTCGACTACGAAGTATCGAACGAAAAATGGATAAGTCACCGCAGTTTAAGGCCGCTTACACCGCGCAAATGGAAGGTTTAATACAGAAGGGGTACGCAGAGCGATGCGACGAGGATCACGAGGGCGATCAGCGATTATGGTACCTACCGCATTTCGCCGTAACGAACCCACACAAACCTAACAAAGTCAGGCTAGTACACGACGCAGCCGCACACAGCGGGGGTGTTTGTCTGAACGACGCCTTGCTCGACGGACCAGACTTATTACAATCCTTACACGGCGTGCTATTCCGTTTTAGGGAAAAACCGATAGCAGTCACCGCCGACATACGGGAAATGTTTATGCGAATAAAAATTCGTAAATGCGACCGAGTCGCACAGCACTTTTTGTGGCGCGGAGACGAGCGTAGTCAGCCACCCGAGAAGTACGTGATGACTTCAATGATATTCGGAGCACGAAGCTCGCCGTTTCTCGCGCACAGCGTAAGAGATAGAAACGCCGACGATCATAAAACGACTCACCCACTCGCCCATACCGCGATCACGCACAGTCATTATATGGACGACTGGGTTGATAGTTTCGACTCAGAGGAAATAGCCGCGCGAACGATACGAGAGGTGCAAGAAGTGCACGCGGGGGCGTCGTTCGAGCTAGCAGGTTGGAATTCGAATCGAGAACATCTGCTATCTCACATTCCCGACGTCAACAAAGCGAGCGCGCCTAAACAGCTGGGGGCGAGCGCACATCCGCACGAGAAAACGCTCGGCATAATATGGGCGCCTAATACGGACGAACTAGCATTCAATACAAAAATGCCGCGTGTACCGGACGACGTGAAAAACGGGAATCGAACCCCCACCAAGCGCGAAGCGCTAGGCGCCGTGATGTCAATATTCGACCCTCTAGGTCTACTCAGTCCGTATACTATCACGGCAAAAATAATGTTACAAGGACTCTGGAAGAAAAAGGTCGAATGGGACGACCCGCTACCATACGAAGAAGCGACCGTATTTCGCGAATGGTACGAGGACTTGAAATTTATAGCTAACTTACATATACCGCGGTGTTACGATGTAAGTACGGAAATAATGCGCGTGCAGTTACATGTCATGAACGATGCCAGCGCACAGGCTGTAGTAACGGCGGCGTATTATCGCTTCAGCAGAAGAGATGGGAGTGTGCACGTCATGTTGGTGGCCGGCAAAGCCAAAGTCGCTCCTATGAAAGCACAAAGTATCCCTAGGTTGGAACTACAGGCGGCACTTATGGGTGCACGGTTAGCGCGTGACGTCATCGAGGGACATCGGCGTAAGCCTGACGAAGTCATAATGTGGAGTGACTCCAAAACGGTGCTACAGTGGATACGGAACGATACGACTCGATACGCGCCATACGTCGATCACCGGTTGAGCGAGATTACCGACTTAACTCGCGCCGAGCAGTGGCGATGGTGCGACACCGCGAGTAACTGTGCGGACGACGCCAGCCGACCCGGCAACAATCAATTACGCGCCACAGACCGGTGGTTCACAGGGCCCGCGTTCTTGTACGGACACGAGGATGACTGGCCGCAGGAGAAAATCGCACACGAAGAGCACGCCGAGGTATTCACTACACACGCGAGCGAGTTCACACCGTTGTTAGATATAAAACGTTTTTCGAGTTACGAACGCGCGGTACGAGCAATGGCGTACGTTTTAGTGTTCATCGAAAAATGTCAAAAGCGAAAGTCTTTTCTCGCGCTCGAACATATCGACCGCGCCGAAAAAACATTAATAAAAGAAGCTCAACGCGAAAGCTTCCCGGAGGAAATAAAGAAAGTCGCGGCCGGAAGGAACGTAGAAAGACAAAGCCGGCTATACAGGTTGGACCCGACGTGTAACAAGGACGGCCTACTATGTCTACATGGGAGGATAAACGCGGCTACAGTACCGGAGGAGATGAAATCTCCCCCTATACTCGACGGTGCGCACCCGCTGACTCGTTTACTAATAAAACGTGAACACATACGTAATAGTCACGTAGGTCGCGAACAAATAGTCAACAACTTGAGGCAACGTTATTGGATATTGCGCCTACGACCGTCGGTACGGTCAGTAGTAGGAAAATGCGCGTTATGTAAACTACGTAGGGCGGCGCCGGCGGTACCGGTCAAAGGCGACTTACCTAAGGCTAGGTTGACCGCATACAGCAGGCCGTTTTCCCGGTGCGGTATCGACTGCTTCGGCCCTATGTGGGTGACGATAGGCAGACGAAAGGAAAAACGTTGGGGCATGCTATTTACCTGCATGATCACTCGCGCGGTACACATCGAACTCGTCGCGAGCCTGAGTACGGATTCGGCAGTGTTAGCCATGCGCCGAATGGCGTCCCGACGCGGATGGCCGGAGTTAATATTTTCCGATAACGGTACGAATTTCAAGGGGGCCCAAGTCGAGTTAGACAAAGCTTTCGAGGAGTGGTTACCCGCGCTACGAGACTACGCGTTAAGTCGAAGAGTACGGTGGTCATACTCGAACCCGGGTGGACCTAATGAAGGGGGGTGTTGGGAAAGGCTTATTTCCTCAGTGAAACGCGCCTTAAAAGTCGTGTTGAGCGAACGGTCACCGAAGGAGGAGGTACTAGCTACCGCGCTTACGGAAATCGAACATACTATAAACGCGCGACCTTTGACGCACGTAGCCGTTAGTCACGACGACGCGGAAGCTCTGACGCCGAACCACTTTTTACTGGGGACCGCGGTCGGGTTACCGCATGTAGGTACTTGCGACGTAGCGGATAGGCGACTATGGCGCGCCTCGCAGGCGTTAGCGAATATGTTCTGGGCTAGGTGGATAGACGAGTACTTACCTACCTTAACTCCCCGAGGAGACGTACGTAAAGATTTTAACAACATAAAGATAGGCGATGTAGTCCTAATAGTCGACGGTTTACTACCACGTAACGTTTGGCCACGGGGCCAAGTAAACAAGGTTTATACGGGACCGGACGGTATAGTAAGAAGTGCGGATGTACGGACGAGAGGGGGAGTCTTCAAGCGACCGGTGAGGAGGCTCATCGTCCTCCCGACTGAAGAGGGGCTTCGCAGTGCTGCGCCGGGGGGAGAATGTTACGGACAATGATCCATTTTTTAGTTTAAAGTTTTAAATAGAGCGAACGACAGAGCGAGATAGGTGTACAGTATATCGCTCTCTCTTTCCCGCACTAATTCATACACGCTAGGTGAGCGGCACGCTAGTTGCCAAACATTGTAAATCCTATATATAGTAGCTAAGTTAGAAAAATTCTTGCCCACCATATACCCTTGTACCTAAGTCTAATTTTAAGAAGAAAAACTGTATTTGAAGAAATAAAACGCATGGAAAGTGAAGTTTAAGAAAACCTTTATTGAAGAAACCTTCATGAACCTCATAAACCTCACAGTGATAATTCATCCATTTTTAGAAAATGATGTCAGTTCCTAATCTGTACATACTAAAGTCCATACTCGTAATACGCTTGCGAATGACAGTTCTGAAATTAACTCCGTGCTCTCTAAACAGATACAAGTACAATTTGAAAACTTTAATACCGACTTTCATTCTATTCAGTTATTGGAGTGTAACTCAAAAACTACTGAACCTGAATTTGATGAAACTTAAATGGGTGGTCCCATTTAAGTTTCACTGGAAGCACCAACTTCCTAACAAAAAATAATTTTGAGAATCAGTTCACCCAGTCGAAAGTTGGTAACAAAAAAAAGAAAAAGAAAACATACATTTGAATTGAGTACCTCCTCCTTTTTTGGAAGTCGGTAGAAAAAACCTAATAGGGTTGTCATATATCACTAACCTGTCTATAATACTTGGAGTCTGTGACGTGATGTATGGAGACTTCGCTGTTGAGTTTGGAGCCAGCGCGCAAACGTTGTCCGTCCGCCAATCTCGCCGTATTTGCCAACGTTTGGCCCAACGTCCGTCTTCTCGTTGAACAGAGCGCTTCGGAACACGTTTCTGGAAATATCACAACTACATATTAATTTTTATAATATGATTTTTAAAGCACTAACGCCTGCTTAGATAGACCAAACATTGTAATTTTTTGTGAGAAAAATTCCATTCCTCGGACGGGATTTGAACCCGCGTCTTCCGACAATCTCTGTCAGACGCCATGACCACTAGGCCACCGAAACTCTCTATCTGGTTCTAACCGTCGTATGGGGATGGGTGGGGGTACATATTCATATTAAATAATAATCTCATTTATGCCATTTTGACGTGATAACGTCTTATACATCGATGAACTCCGGCTGCACGCACGGAAAAGCAACACTCATTGTCACGTTACGCCTGATTCGAGAGTGCAAGAGCGCGGAACAAGCTATGGGAGGCAGAATCGGCCTAAGCGTTCGGCTTGTTATATGACGTTAACACGTAAAATTATCGTCCGTAAACCGACTTTACAGACTTTTTGTTGGAGAAAATTAACTTTGACTGTGACTTTGAACCCGCGCTTTTTGACTATCCGTGGCAGATACCATGATCGCTAACCACCGAGGTACCCAACCGAACATATTGAATGTACTATACTTAACTTTAACGTTTTTTTAATCGTCGTATGGGTACGGAGCGATATCTTTCAATAATGAACAGGTATTTTTGCATACATTCTAAATATGCCGTTATTATTTTCTCATAAATCGAGGCCATTACGCTTTTTTGCCATGAAAGAGGGTCACAACCTAGAAAAAGTAATAGTGACGGGCAACGTCGAAGGAAAACGATCAAGAGGACGCATCCCTTTAAGGTGGTCCGACCGGATCTGCTCTGCTCTGGACACAAATCTTCATATGGCGCTTCACGACGCAAATAATAGAAACAGATGGCTAAGCTTAGTCAGAGCTAAATTTATTCAGATGGGGAATCACGACCCTTAGTAATGAGGAGACCGACGCGAAGACGACGCTTTTTCTCCGAATCTCCTGGTTTCAGACTTGGTAAGCACCGCCCTTCTCACTTTTTTTACCAAAAAGGAACAAACATTAACACAAAAAAGTATGAAATAACTTGTTGAAGTCGTATTTAACTATTATTATTAACCGGCAAAACACTCACGTTAGGGATCGAATACGTCTCGCCGGGTTTCGAGCGCGTCCGATGCTCATCTTCAGGGCGAGTGCGCAGTGGCGTCTGCGAGCTCGCAGAGAGCACGCTCGAAACCCGGATCGACGTATTCAATCCATACCGTGAGTGTTTTATTATTATACAATAATAGTTAAATATGTGTCAAACTCACGAGAATTTCAATACAAAATCGTTGAAGTCTACTATTATTATTATATAAACAATACTATTAGTAGTATGTAGATGGTAGTCAAATGTTGTTTTACTTGACTTAACCAAGTGTCCTATGGCGAAAATAAAAAATAAAATACTTATGCGAAACATTGTTTTAGTAAGTTTTATACACCTACATACCTGTCTTCCTGTCCAAACGGTGTATAAAGTCCAGTGAATTCATTGTCTTCCCTCTTCAAAGGTGTCCCGATAGGCTCCGGCCTTTGTATAGGGTTTGAGAACAACGATTAGTTATCCGACTCAAACGGTCTACTCGTCAAATCATTAACCGGACGAGTACCTATTGGATTAGGTGACACAACGGGCTTAGGGCTCGAGTTTTCAATGAAATACTCCGGTGACAGAAAGTTTCTCTGTTGATTATCATCGTTGGTTTTGAACAGTGAGTAACCATCATCATTCTTTTGGGTAAACGATGCCAAATTCATTATCCGACTCTGATATTCATCGCTCTTCACCGGTACGGGCTGAGTTTCTGGAACGTATTGAGACGGGTTCGGATTGTACAGCTTCGGGTTAACATAGTTATATGGTGGTTGATTGAACATCGGCATCTGAGGTGTTGGAGTTTGCAGACCCATCAGTGTTTGTTGATGCATCATAGACATCAATGGGTTACGTACGGTGTACATTCCGTTGGATGTAGGGGTGATTGTTGCTTGGCAAGCGTTCGGTGGCATCGGGATTGGATCCGGTACTCGGATCTGTTCAGGTTTCTTTTGGACGGGTGTTGATGATAGCTGGAAAAATGAGATAGGTTCCGAGTAATTGAACATGTTTTTGGAAAAATTTGTTCCTAATTGGGGCTTATAGATGGTTGCTTCTATCTATTTGCAAAAAACTACTGAGGTTGCAAAATTATACTGTCATTGAGAATCCTAGTTAGAGCTAATAGAAAATCATCTTTGAAAATGATGGTCTTTTTTTGAAGACAAAGTAACTCAAGAGGCACAAACACCGTTTTAATTCGATTAAACTGGAAAAGTATGGTTCGCAAATATAGTCTGCTATGTTAAGATACAACCCCAACTCCCTACATCAATTTCCTCTTATAAGAACTTATATTATATTCTAATGATACGAACTACTTTTTTGTTTAAATTCATAAAGATCCCGTCCTGAAATGTTAAAAGAATAAATAGTAATATAATGACCTGCACTGGCGGTAGATTGGGATGGAACATAGGGTTCCGCAGGGTGACCATCTTGGTCCCATCAGGTTTGCCTTCCGGCAGTGGCTCGGTGCTCGCAACTGCTTTCTTTGCCTTCTTCTTGGCCTTTTTGGACTTGCCCACTGGCTGTGGAGGCGGCGGGGGCTCCGGTATTACTACATGTTTGGGTTGTTCTGGAAGAAAAAGGAAAATTTTGATACAATTCCTAAATGAGACTGAATTAGGTCAGACAAGGAGGGATAATCACTTCTATTATCGAGTTCTAATATCTTTAGACTTTTACTAAGTATTGTAATTACGCGTTTTTTGTTTCTTTCGCACATAACATCATCAGCCTAATGCTTCCACTGCTGCGGCTCGAGCCTTTCTCCCAAAGAGAAGAGGTGTGTGTATGCAATTCTATTAAAAATTCAACATGGTTGTAAGTAAGGAAATTTTATGCTTAACTTATTTTGTGAAGAGAGACAAATTGATTGACGTACAAAGAAAGCCGAGGCAAACATAGCATAGTATAAAACAAAGTCGCTTGCTGTACATATGTATGCTTAAGCGCAATTTACACTTCAATTAGTACAGTAGCGAATTAACTTGTGACATCAGCGAGTTAAGTTGTTATTGTCGTTTGAACGGCAAACGCGAGTTAAGTAGTAAGTTATACTAATATAAAGATACCGGCTTCACTCACTTGGTATTATGTCGGTTTAAGTCCGACGACGTTTCAAACGTGTAAGAAGTTCTTCTTCAGGGAGTGTTCACGCGCGGAAATCGCGTCGCGCACTCAGTGCCCGAAACGTCGTCAGACTTAAACCAACATAATACCAAGTGAGTGAAGCCGGTATCTTTATATTAGTATAATGTGTTAAACGCTAGTTTTCAAACTCTAAGTAGTAAGTTGTTGAATAAGTTGGATTGAATAGATCGCCTCTCTCGCGTCTCCCGCACCCCGCCAACTTAACTAGACGGGCGAGTTTAGTACAGTCCATAGATTAGACAAAATAGTGTAATAGTAGTTTGTAGTAAGTAGTAAACAAAACAACAAACGCGACTAATCCTCTTTTCGAAACTGTAACTTATGTACTTACTCGCCTACGTTTGGACGCTACTTACAACTTACTACTAGCTACTTAACTGACCGGTTACTTAACTCGCTACTGTACTTATTGAAGTGTAAATCGGGCTTTAGATCTACAAAACTAGAAAACGACACAACGCATTTTGATGCGGGTTTTTTAATAGATTAAGATAAATTGATTCAAGAGGAAGGTTTATTTGTTTAATACACGCATAATATAGTAGAGAAACACTGATCATTTTAGCGGTTTCTTGTGATGTAAATAAACACATTTTTTACGCTTGGCTGATCCCTCGAGGTAGATCACAATTTTGTACTACAGTATTGTACACCTTAAAAAGGTCAACAAAAAAAGTGTGTGATGATATATGTATATCTCTTAGCTGGTGGGCTGTATCAACATTGTACCCGTATACCTCGTTTTCTCCGCGTGATGATGGATGATGATGTTGATGATGAAAAATATCTTAAGCCCTTCCCCGAGATATAACAAATCAAAAAACACTAAAATCACAAATGTTGGTCCAGCCCTGCGCCCCTCGTTTTCACCCGCGTGGTGATGGATAATGATGTTGATGATAAAAATTTCGTAAGCCCTTCCCCGAGATATAACAAATAAAAAAATACAAAAGCACAAAAGTTGGTCCAGCCCTGTCCCTTTCGTTTTCATCCGCGTGGTGATGGATGATGATGTCAATGATGAAAGTATCCTAAGCGTGTCCCCGAAATATGGCAAATCGGAAAAAAACTAAAATCATAAAAATTGGTTCAGTCCAGCACCCCTCGTTTTCCCCGCGTGGTGATGGATGATGATGTTGATGATGAAAGTATCCTATGCGCATCTCCGAAATATCACAAATCGAAAAACACGACACACTCCATAAGAACATGATATATGTCATATACCACTCCACATGACTCGCTATTAGGCGATGTTTGCTTCCTCATTAAATATCCAAACATCTTCGATGGAATGTGACCTGCAGGGTTATTATGTATCTCGGTTGCTAACAAATGTTAATTGAAATCTTGAAAAATGGCGGCTCTATGTCAGTTTGGACAACTCCAGTAAGCAACAATGTTAGTAAGTTGAGGACTGGAGCTGACAAAAGTGGAATAGAGCGGCCATTTTTTTCGATTTCAATCAACATTTGTTAGCAACTGAGATACATAATAGCCGTACAGAACGTATTCTATAAGGTATGACAACAATTGTGTAGTCTAGTTACAGTATCAGTATATGTGGGTATTGGATACGTACCAGGCTGTGCTGTGGTGAACATTATCATCGAAGGGTCTGCGTTGATGACGGGCGCCGGCCGCGCTACGGGCGTTGGCGTCGCCGGTAGCTGGTTGCATTTCCACAACGGCTAGAAAAAAAACATTGCAAATTATTGAAATTAAAGAAAGAAAAGAAGCCACAGAAAAATGCATGACATTGGTGTCGATTCTGTAATCATTCTCTAAACTAAAAATCGCTTAAGTATGGCAACTCTTATTCCGTTTAAGTTAAAATCCAAATTAGTTTAACATTTCCGAATGACAGCACTAACATTAGACATTTCTCTACAACTGAAGATATATTTTAAACAAATTAGTCATCACGTAACGTGGTGATCGCTAAACTAAAGTGAAAATACCTAAAATTGAATAGCACAATCCTATTTTGAGAAATGGCATTCTAAGTGTTACATGAATTTGGATTCTAGTGTTAACAAAATAAGGAACACCATAATAAAGTTTTAGTTCGATAGTTTAGTTTTTTGAAACATGTGAATCGCTATCATTGACTTCCTAATAGAGTCAAGCTGTCTTGTATTAAAACTAAAAAAGATAATGTTACCCTCAAAAGTCATTTATTCAATTTAGACATCAAATGTACCTACTTTAAAGGTTCAACTGCCACGTTCCAAAATATAAAGAGCCTACCGAGAAGCGGCAAGAAACTCGGGGCCATTTTTATATACATTTTTACAATGTTTCTATTATAGATATTAATTAGTGGTGAAACGCATTTTAATTAAATATTGTATTATTTTATCTGGACCTACGAAGAAATAATAAGTCAGGAACAGTAACTGTGTTCAATAATAAATGACCCAACAAAAGTCGTGCTCAAGTAGGCGGAGCTTAAAAGACGTGTTCAGTACGTCATCAGTTGGTCGTTTTTCTGCAAGCGAGCACACATCAAATCTACGCGTACATTTTCATTTTTATCATTGTGAACTACAGCTGTGAGTCGTCATGCCAGCATGTGTTGTGAAGTGGTGCACGAACAATACACGATTAAAATGTCCAGGTATCACTTTTAGTACAATAGTAATAGTAGCCAAATTATAATAATTCAAACATGTTCAAATACGTTAACAGATCGAGACGGTCAATACTATGCAAGATAAAGTCAGTCTATTTTTGATTTAATTTAGGATGTATTGTTTTCTTCAGAACGAAATCTTTCAACAGCAAACAGTAGTGCTTTGCTTATTATTTTATTCTCGTTTCCTTGCCCATGCGGCAAAATAAGTGCCAAGCTGCACTTAAGCTAGAAGATTAATCATACTCTTATTTTTATTTTAAACATGTGAAAAATACTTCGTTAATTTTGACGAAAAAATTACAGATTTAAACAAAAAAATATGGATCATGTTACATAAAACTGCAGTACCTACCAAATTGTACAGTAAATACCTTCTGTTTTTTTATTTATAATGTTATTATATGAAATCTCAAATTTATCTTTTTATGCTGAAGATTCGTCCCGAAGAAACATCAACATCTTTAAGAGATACTACAGACAATGAATAATAAACAATAATAAACGATTACCTACAGTTGGTATGTAGTGTAGGTAACTAGTCAAAACTTGGGCTAAGGAAAACCCTTTTTTAAAAACTAAAATTAAAAACTAAGTGTTGCCGATTCGGAGGCTGATTTAGTAATAAATAATAAAATGAACAAAAGAAATCTTAACAGCTAACTTAACCTACCGCAGGACAACGAGAAGTCTTGGTCAGCATTACATGTAACTGCTACATGATACTGCAGCTACTGCTGAGCAAGCCCTCTAGTCGAGCACGGAAGGGCGAGGGGGATGTATAACTCCTCCCTCCCTAAGAGGGAAATTATCGGAAGGTTCGATTATAGAGTTTTCCGATAATTTCGCAAAAACACATATTTTTATAAACTTATTACGAAACACATAAAATACAAAAAATACAAAACTAAATATAACTAGACCTAACATGATATAAACTAACACACTGATTTTAGAGTCCGTTTCTCTTTTTTGTACACTTTCAAGCACTTCACTATTTTTCAACGCATAGGACATATATTTAACCTCGTCCAAGTTCACTTTATGCATGTTGAGTGCACGCGCACTTAATACACTGGCGTTTGGTCTTAGTTGAGGTAAATTTATGATTGGGAGTGGCGTCGCAGCTTCAACGTCTATGAAGGCACGGTGGGGACGAATTTGGATTCCGTTAATCTCCAAATCACAAGGCTCGTCGATGGTTACCAAGTACGTGCCGTATACAGGATATTTAGTAGTTTCTTCAACACATTGCTTGTTGAGTGTGGTTTTCAGGTTCGTATAGAGGATCCAGTGTTCAGTATCAATTCTTTGGACCTTCACATCTTCCAACTGAATTGAGTACTGTCTGCAGCAGGTAAGGTTGTCCTCATACTTCATGAGTTGCTCTTCACAGGTGGATCCAGCGTATAGGGCTCTGTTATCGTCTGTGCACAGGAAGTGGTCTCCAGCAGCTAGAGGACGGCATGGCTGAGTGATCGGTAAGTATGTCTTTCCTTTCGCCAAAAGGTAAGGGTAATTGGGTATTATAACTAAGGTTGTATTTTCAGGTTCATGGAAAACAGGTAAGGTATACATTTTAAAATAGTTATAATTGTAATTATCAGTAAGTGGGATTTGTAAGATAAACGTAATCTGGTTTTTCTTTATGAATGATTTTACACAAATTGTTTCTTCTATATTAACTAAATTTGATTCAATTGGTTCATAAACCAAGTTTTCTGTCTTAGAAATAATTTTTAGGTGATCTAAAAGTTCGGTAGAGTTCACAATAGACTGGTGTAATATAGAGCTTTTACTTAATGCTAGTGCCGTCTCTAATTCGCTCAATTTTATAAAGATAGTTTGGAAGTTACTTATAAATAAACTATATAATCCTAATATATAAGAAGTCAGAACAAAATTAGTTTCCTTATTTGCTATGTCTTTTATTGATGCTTCAACTTTTTTAAGGCGGGCATCAAGAATAATTGTATTTTCATTAAGCAACTGTGAAGTGTTAATGAGACTGTTTAACGCTTGGGAGATAATGGTAGCCTTCTTTGAAATAATAACTTGATTTTGGTTTATTTCGGATATTAATTGGTCATATTTTAACGCGTCATCGTGATCTAAATTTCCCGTTACAATTTTTATAATAGAACCCAATGGATTAAGGATTCCTCTTCTAAAACGTTGCGGCATTAGTTGGCGATACTTATCTATAGTTATGTCGCGTAGATATTCGACATGCATTAACATGCTTATAAAGTCATGGGGAAACGGTTTGTTTAACGAAACTATTCTATTAAATTCGGTAAATTTCCTTATCACAAAATATAAATCGTCGTGAATACTATTTAAGCTAAGAGTTTTAATAATAGTCCATTTATCGATTTGCAGATACGCTTGACCTTCTTTTATCGGCAGGAGTCCTGGATTCCCTTTAAGTGATTGCAGATGAAGGGCGACTGCTGACGTCACTAAAGTCAGAATGCACCACCTGCGGAGGGCGTTTTATATTTTTAATTGGTGCTTTCGTATTTTTACGTTGTATTCCTACCTTAATAGGGCCTACTTTCCTTTCAATTTCATCCACTACTTCCGCTTTCTTGTACCTTGCCTTATCCTTACTCTTTCTTTTATTTATAGCTTTCACGAAAACGGTTTTGAATCGCGGGAGTTTTATATTGCTTTTAATACCTCGTTTATCACAAATCTTTTCCTTTTTAACTACTATATTTTCTGCTATTTGCTTGTGCAAAGATTTCGAGCGTTTTTCGTGGTCTTTAGGTATTTTCTTAGTTTGTTTGTCTGTCGTCTCATTAGCTGTAAAATTTAGGTTGCACTCGGTATCTTGTTGGGGTGTTTCTTGGAGTTTTTTAACAGTCATACGAACTGGTTTTTCTAAGGTGTTCTGAACGACAGTTGTAGCACAAACGTTGGTACAATTCACTTCAACACTAGGCATTCGAACACCAGGACCGAACTCTTTATGGTCTATAATTGCGTCACCTGAATGTTGGTCAGTGGGAAATTTCACGCGTTGTTCTGATCGTGGGTTTGGGTAGATTAAGTAGTCTAAGTAATAGTTAATAATTGGAATACGCGCTGTTTTAGTTTTTAAGACTAAGTATTCAAGATCTATAATGGCGTTCAATTGTTTTAATAAGTCGTTCCCGATAAGTCCGTCATATCGTGGATCGACGTCATAAAGATAAAATTTGTGACGCTCATCGCTTTGAAAAGTTGGTTGAAGCGGAATTTCAATTGCTTCATTGTGGCTACTGGAGGCGTGAGTACTTACGACTTCAAACGGCTCATGTCTAATCTCGTTGTAAAAATATTCGTATGCCTTTCGTGGGCTCAAGAATGATCGAGTACTGCCAGTGTCGATTATCAAATTTGCATCTATTTCTGGAATATATATATGAGGCAACTCTAGTGAGGGGTTACAGTTTAGCTCTATCCAATCTTCTCCTTTATAGTTAGAAATTTTTCGATCAGATGGAGGCTGTGGTATGTCTGTCTGTGAGGTCTCATATGTCATTTCGTCATTGTAATTGTCATAGTTAGCGTCATAGTCATAGCCATATGCGTCATAGTTAGGTACATGGTTATAACCATATGCGTCATAGTTAGGTTCATGGTCACAGTAAAAGTCATAGTATCGCGCTTCGTTATTATCGGTCAATTCATTGATTTTAAATCCGTCGCGCGGCCTTGGCGGTGCGGTCCTCATCGTAGCATCTGAGGCTTGAAAATGCGGAGCGTTAACTTGAGGTGGTTTGTATCCGAATTGTTGGGGTGTCATACCCACGTAAGGCCTAGAGCCTGTTTGTAGGGGTTGATTACTATTATTATTAAATGGTGGACGGTACCCTAACTGTGGTCGGTAACCAAACTCAGGTGGGCGGTAACCGAACTGGGGTGGTTGTGAACCGAACTGGGCAGGCGGGCGGTAGCCCAACTGCGGACGGTATCCGAAATCGTGTGATTGTCCTTGAGGCATTCGGTACGGTGCGGGCTGACTACCAAAATTGAATTTTGGCGGCACGTTATTTGGCGAGTAGGTCGGGATTCTAAAACCACTCGGTTGTGATGGTCCGTTAAACTTAAAACCAAAGTTAGAATTTTGTGGTAAAAATGTTTTTGGAGCATTTGCACTATTATTCGCGCTACCATAAACGCGGTTCCGCATATTATATTGCTCATGGAAGTTAACCTCCTCAAGAACAATACTTAGCGCATCTTCTAAAGTCGCGGGGTATTTTAATCTTACTATGCGTACCATATTTTCGGGCAAGTTGTATAAAAATACGTTTAAGGACGTATTGTTATAGATGGTGGTTTTTGCACGTTTTAATTCCACGTCGTTTGACATATTAACCTTCGAAATTAACAATGATCGAATACTTTGTATGCGGTTACATAATTCTAAATAACTCTCACCGGGCTTTATCTTAACCGATTCAAGTTCAAGGTTAATGCATTGTTCGCTACGAGGGTCGCCAAAGTGTTGTTGCAGCAATTCCTTAAGTGCGGTCCAAGTTATAATATCTTCGCGTTCTGATAATAACGCGGCCGCTTTATCTGTGAGTTTACTTGTGATCGCTTGATATACGTATAGATTTTGTTCCTCGCTACCTCTATACCTAGCTATTACGTATTCGCTTTTCCTAATGAACAAGTTAAGTTGCCTTTTATCGCCATTGAATGTAGGCACAAGCTTTAACATTTCATTTGGAATCGCGGTAACTTCTTGGGCCGGTTCCATTTTTATAGAATAGAGCAAACTTTAGAGACCAATTCACAATATAAAAAGTATAAATAACCACTTACACAATAAAACACACAGTAAAATACACAGTAAAATCAAGTACACACAGTAATATCAGTAAAACACAGTAAATTCAATAAAACACAGTAAAATCCAGTAAAACACAATAAAAATCAGTAAATATAACTCAGTAAAAAGAAAATTGTAGTCTCGAAACTAACAATTATAAATAACGTTTAAAAGCAAATTTATCTACTTAATAATTATTCAATTTAAATACTTTTATAAAAAATTTAATCTACAGTATATTTAATTTGAAAATTAAATTATAAATCGTTCTTATTTTTATTTCAATCTCTTTACTCTAATACTCTACAGTATGCTTATCGCTAAGGTAGTTCGTAGAATTGCATACAAAAAACCAGATACGTTATAGTGAGCGAAGTCTTATCTCAAATATAACAAAACAAAATTTAGGATAACTAGAGGAGGATTCGGGAAGGATATGGCGAAAAGTTTGACTCACCAAGCACCCGCCGTTACTCTCATGGTCATCTGTGGATTCACCCGTTTGACAAATTTATTTGGTTCGAGGATCGGCTCTCGGCGTTTCGCGTCGCACTAGCGTTTTCCAGATGGATTTGGACACCCGGAGTATAGCAGGAACGACACAGCCTTTATAAAACCGATCCTACCGGCTGCGCCAGTCAAAACTTGGGCTAAGGAAAACCCTTTTTTAAAAACTAAAATTAAAAACTAAGTGTTGCCGATTCGGAGGCTGATTTAATAATAAATAATAAAATGAACAAAAGAAATCTTAACAGCTAACTTAACCTACCGCAGGACAACGAGAAGTCTTGGTCAGCATTACATGTAACTGCTACATGATACTGCAGCTACTGCTGAGCAAGCCCTCTAGTCGAGCACGGAAGGGCGAGGGGGATGTATAACTAACTATTGTTAGGGTTTGTAAATACATTGCAAATTTAACTTAAAAAAATATTTTTATGCGTTTGTGAATTAATTTAAGCTGGCAACATCTACTGAGTTAGCTATGATCTGTGACAGGAACTGACAGCCAATCGTAGAGCTTCCCGCCATTGGAAAATGGCGTTGGTTGGTTTGGGCTGCGATTGGCTGATGGAAACGTCACAACGAAAAGTAAAATGGCGCGTGAAGCAGGGGTCAGTGACACATTCTGGCACCGGCTTCGAGAGAAGCAGCATCAACTAGGACAATTGTTATTTGTACTTAGACATACTAGCTAAAGTTAACATTAAAAGTAGTAATTGCCTTGTAACTTGAGTTGTTATTCGACGTCTGTGAACCTGGAGATAGTGCATTGCGTCTTAAATCTCAGAAGTGCGCATCGACAACAGCAACGTAAGTACACGCCCAAAATGTGTATTATTTAAGGTTTCTTAAAATTGTGATAATGTTTGTCCTCTGTATGGATCTTGATAGCTGTTAACGAAGTTCACGGAGTTACGCATTACTATAAGAGGGTGTATTTGAAATTATTCATCCACTTACTGTCTTAACCAAGGCTATCTTATACTAGATAATTGTAGGTAGATTTTTATACATTTTCAATATTTTTCTGAAATGTGTTTGCATGTGATTATGAGTTCTCAGCGGGGTTCATCACCAAGCCCCCATAGTAAATTTTTTTATTGCGTATTGTCCTCAGGAGACCCTGAAACTAGGGTTATTAAAAGGGTACAAAAATAAGCTTGGTTTTTGCATAAGACGCCTCGTTTCCGAGATATTTGCTTTATCTTTGAAAGTACCCTGTTACATTTTATTCCTTTTTATACCAATTATGTAGTGCAGTCTTCTCTTTATTTGTTTGCAAGTCAAAGCGCAATGGATGAGCCACATGACAGAGGTTGTGGCAGAGATCGTGGCAGTCAACGCCCTGTTCATCGGGCTCTGGAAGATGAGCTGCAACGTGAGCGCGAGAAACCTCTCTTGACAAGAACATCCCATCGTTCACCGTCACGTCGGGTCAGCGAGCGTCGGGAGAGGAGCCGTGACGTCTGGGTGGAGAATCAACATGGTGCTCAGCGGCATGGAAAGTCTAATCCAGGACTGTAAGACGACGGGACACATCTAAAAGGTCACGTATTCCCTCTATTTCTAAATGTTCTAGATATTGATTAATGTATGAAGATTGGTTTTGCGTCACAACCGTTTAACTAGGTTGCACAATCTTCTCAGAAAGTAGACTATAATAACATTTTGCTATACTATGATGCATCCGCCAAGACTCAACGTGTTGCTGTGTGGTAAGTGTACATCGGTACGTGGTTGGGGACGATAGAAAAATCATTCATTGTACTATGCAGAAACTTCAGGGTCTGGTGCAAGGGACTCTATTCCATTCTATTTAGTTGGAAGGAGGCAGGAGAAGCTAATGAGTTCGTTTCGTTTAAGGTTATGAACCGCCGGTCAGTGATCGCTAAGATTTCGTGAATTTTTTTTTCTATGAAGCAAGTGTAGATTTGTAGCTAATATTATTGAGAAGTAGGAATTAAATAATCAGATTTTTACAAGTTGGGGTTAAAAAAAATTCAGACACTTTACACGTTAAGCAAAAGTGGTGCTTACTATAACGCGATGAAATTTATGTCAAAGTAGATAGTAAAATCGATGGTAGCGCCACCGCCGCGCCGCCACCGGATCAGATAATTTTTCATCGGTATTCGGGATGTACCTACTTACACGTTTTCTATGACTATCATAACTTCATAGTGAGTAGTTGGTGATTAGGACCTACTTTTAAGGTTATGATTTGGAACAGACAAGTAATCGACCTATGCATTCAAAGTGAATATAAGCTGGTATTTAGCAACAACTACCTAGCTGGGTTATTTCTGAATAACTTACACACTTCACTTGCATCACGATAGTTTATCAAAATAAAAAAAACTTAAAATCGGATATAACTATATCTGTTCGCGTATACGTAAAAACTAAGCCTACTACGCCTAGGTACTATTTAAGCATATTTCTTATTTTTCAAAATTTTTCTGAAAACTGATCGATACCAGATTAGTATTAATTAGATAATTGATTCATAAATATGGCAACTTTTGGCTCGTGTTAATTGCGTTAGCGTTTTGTTAGTTCCTTTGTGGATTTGAATGGTTATTTCATTTGAGTATTTTTCCTTTTCCCCAACATTTAAAAGTATTTCTATTTGTTGGAAAATAGCAACCCATTATTCTTCCATCAAACAATCCAAACTGGTTTCGAAAACAACTTTGACTGAAGGGTGTACGTGAGCACGCATTGTCTTTTGAAGATCCGATAAGAGGTTTACTACTATGAAAAGCAAGCACTCCTTAACCCATGTGATATTTTAAGCAAGTATGCAGTAGATTGTATTATTCATGCTACCCTACTTTAAAATCCAGTGCTCTGGAATTGCGTTGTTCACAACCTGAGGAACTTCTACAATATTTCTCAGTAAGCGAGACTCAATTCAATCTATAACAGACCGTAATACTTTCAAAACTAAAATACTAACTTTATAATCGTGGTCCTAATACGGGACCGGAAGTAGAGACCAAACACAAACCTAAAATTAGAATGCTATAACTTTAGGGAGATAGGGCACGGCTTCGAATCCTGTTCTAAACTTATAATTAAATATTCAAAATTCCGAATGTCTGGGCACACGGCTGATAATTGCCGCACTAAAGCCTAGGTGACAGTTTCAAAACCGTTAGCGTACAGGAAACAATGGGCAGATTCTATACATAGGACTAAAAGAAGTCGGTCCAAGCTCAAAGTTTAGCAAAGAAGTGAAAGTAAATGGAGTTTCATTTATGACCTCTGTGGAATATGGATTGGAAGTGAGGTCTCTTTGATAAAATAATTTGTCATACAGTGCTTAGGATTGTCACACAATAAAATTTCAACTGCACTAAAAGGTTTCGGTAATAATGTAGTGCAGTCATTAGTGCATGTATTACTGGACTTATGCATTATTAAGTTAATGCCATGTTTATTTCTAAGGTTGTCTGTGACGAATTGCTACGAGCCATTGCTTATAGGATAGACGTACAGCCGCATATTATCGCTTATTACTATGAACATGACAATGTCGCAGTTCTATGATATAGGAAATTAATTGCCACACTCAGATGTAAAAACGGCAATGAGTGTGCAATTAAAGTTGTAGGGTATGGTGTCGACACTGAACCATCTAAATTTTAAATAGCTGTAACTCTGAATTTTTTTAATCCAATTTACAAACTTAATAATTTGAATTATAGATAAAATAAAAATAAATTTTGTAAGTCTATTTTCTTTAGACTAAAATGATAAATAAAAGTTTAAGAGATTTTTATTTTTTTAGCGTGGGATTTGGTTCACTGTGTGCACCCCGTAGGACACAATGAACCAGGACTTTTGATATTAATATTAAAATATAATTTTCGTTAAAATAATGAGACAAAACTTTACTTTTACTTTTAGTCATTTATTTAGAATCATTCACTTTAAAATTAACATTTATAATCCGCGTATTTAAGACACAGTTTTTGTTTATATAATTAAAGAGAGATAAACAACAGTATGGTAAATATTGTGAAATTTGTTATTTATTGAAAAAATCATTTATTAATGTTCAGCAGCTCTAAGATTGAATGTATTATTTACTGAATAGATTATCGATTCGATTGCATCTTTTTAATTACCTACTGAATTTGCTATGCTGTTTCCTAGGCCATCACTTCAGTTGAGTGTCCATGATATTGAAGCTCTTTTCCTCGTACACTGAATATTAATATTATTTCATGGATGCGGAGATTAACTATTTCGTTAACGTTTTCTGTCTACATTTATTTACTCTCATACGGGTAGGAATTTGCTCGTACTATGGTATTCTTTCAGTACATTCGGTTAAATTTTTCTTTAAAAAAAAATGGAAGTTGTTAATAGTACTGAAATTTTAGTATTCAAACAATTTATGTTTAATACTCCTAACTTTGCAAGAGTTAAGTTGTACCTACGAATATAGAGTTGGTGCAAAGATGAGTCACATAGACGCATTATCTCAAAATCCTGCGCTAAGCAATGTAGAAAGTGAAATTTTCCAACTTCCAACTGTTATGGCAATCAGTATCTATGATTAATTATATACACTATAACTTTGAGACACTGAGTTGTGTAGGATACGGAATATCTTGAGCAGTGGTATTGACGAAAAGGGACTCCGATACATAAACGAGAACTACGCAATGAAAGATAACTGTTTATATACTTATGTGGTGATAAAAACGTTCGTTGGGTAGTTCCAAAGGGTGCAAGGTGGCGGCTGTACCATATGATGTGCATTGCAATGACAAGCCATCGACAGCGTGTGGCCTAACAAATAATTCTGCGTCACGACGCATCGACTTTACAAAACAATCACGATTATGTAAATTTTGGTTAATAGAAAACTTTGCGACGAATTAAATAAAACTGGAGGTTTGCCAGAATGTCCAAACTCGTAAAGAAATGCGTTAGTGCATGTATCGAATGCTATGCAAAAACTACTTCCACTGCTCGTGAAGGACTACTAAACCCTATTCCAAATATATAGTCCACATTTCATACTCGGCACGTGTACCATGTAGGACCGATCGTTAGACTTAATAGGGACAACACTCATTTACTCGTAACCGTGTACGCGTGTACTAAACTCAATTTCATCAAAACCTAACCTGGTTGGATAAAACAGAAAACACTAACACACAAAATGTGATCAGACCGTTGGAAGATATCCTTTACACGTTTATGGTACCTGCGCCTCGTGAGTGATCGTGGCATCTGTTTTACTCGTACCTCCCACGCATTCAAAAGTTTGTGTTCGATAAAGTTATCAAGCATATTGTAAATGCTGTCGCTAGCCCTATGGCCGATGGCCAAATAGAAAGGTACCCTAACATACTTGACTAGTGAAAAAAAAATACAATCGGCTTTAAGCAAGGAACTTGAGGTTAAGATTATTAACGAACAGAACTAACAAAAGAAGTATGATGAAGGTGGGTAGGTAAGCCAGCGCGATAACGAATAAATTAAATTTACCAAAACTTGTTATAACAACCATAAGCAAAAATGTATGCCCTCGTACGGGGGGTCCTATCATGTCCTAGCTGTTCTCTGTAACGGCAGGTATAAGGAACCAGTCCCTGGTTCTTCATCCACCCAAAATAAACGTCCAACCGTTGTAGCCGCGGATCGTATGAGACCGTGGATTCACATAGCTGCTTTAAAAGTACACGAAAATGATTCGGGCACTAACACTTCCGATGGGAATGACTATGTTATTATTGTCATATCACACAAGATGCTACCTTTGTTTGTTAACGCTTTTATTTTGAGCATTTGTAAAGTCTTGAAACTACAGACCAAGTTATCGTTGTTTCAGATCAAACAAGAAAAGAAAAGAAGTAGTTTCATGGTGTTGGCGGTGACGTCATGGGGTGGTCGTCACGAGGTTGCTGGTTGGTGTTATGCAGCTTAAACAGTCGGTAGTTTAGTAGTCAAGGTACGGTTAGTAAACCACTCCCGTGTCTTGATACATGAATACCCACACTGTTGGATTCGGTAGTTTGGTGGTTAGGGCACGGACGTGAATTGGGTCACTCCGTGTCCTGATACGTCAAATACCCAAACTGTAAGTAGTTTGATGGTTAGGGCATGGACGTGAATTGGGTCACTCTTTGCCCTGATACGTTAAATACTCAATACTGTTGTTGGTAGTTTGGTGGTCAGGGTACGGAACTGGGCAACAGCTTCGTATCTTGATACATTAAATGCCTGTGCTGTGAGTAGTTTGGTGGTTAGGGCACGGACGTGAATTGGGTCACTCCGTGTCCTGATACGTCAAATACCCAAACTGTGAGTAGTTTGATGATTAGGGCACGGACGTGAATTGGGTCACTCCGTGTCCTGATACGTCAAATACCCAAACTGTGAGTAGTTTGATGGTTAGGGCATGGACGTGAATTGGGTCACTCTTTGCCCTGATACGTTAAATACTCAATAATGTTGTTGGTAGTTTGGTGGTCAGGGTACGGAACTGGGCAACAGCTTCGTATCTTGATACATTAAATGCCTGTGCTGTGAGTAGTTTGGTGGTTAGGGCACGGACGTGAATTGGGTCACTCCGTGTCCTGATACGTCAAATACCCAAACTGTGAGTAGTTTGATGGTTAGGGCATGGACGTGAATTGGGTCACTCTTTGCCCTGATACGTTAAATACTCAATACTGTTGTTGGTAGTTTGGTGGTCAGGGTACGGAACTGGGCAGCAGTTTCGTATCTTGATACATTAAATGCCTGTGCTGTGAGTAGTTTGGTGGTTAGGGCACGGACGTGAATTGGGTCACTCCGTATCCTGATACGTCAAATACTGATGTTGGTACTTTGATGGTTAATAAACAAAGTTTTAGTGATACGATAACAATTAAATTTGTTCTCCACGTATGATTGTAAAACACCTTGTTTTGAAACTAATTTGATATAACGTCGTTAATTATTTTATATTATTTATTGTAAGAATATAAGTAATAAGTAATCGCCCAACTGAAAACTGAACTTAAAGACATAGAATTTAAATGTTACAAATTAATTCCATTAATTCCGATATGTTATTGTATTTGAGCTGTGAGATTGAAACAATTAATTATTAGGCTGTTACGTTGTTCAAAGACTTTCTGTGTATTATTTTAATTGAGTAAACCTTTGTATTAATATGTTTAATAAGGTTAAGGTGTTATTGAGATTGTGCCACTGAAAAATTACAGATTTAAACAAAAAAATATGGATCATGTTACATAAAACTGCAGTACCTACCAAATTGTACAGTAAATACCTACTGTTTTTTTATTTATAATGTTATTATATGAAATCTCAAATTTATCTTTTTATGCTGAAGATTCGTCCCGAAGAAACATCAACATCTTTAAGAGATACTACAGACAATGAATAATAAACAATAATAAACGATTACCTACAGTTGGTATGTAGTGTAGGTAACTATTGTTAGGGTTTGTAAATACATTGCAAATTTAACTTAAAAAAATATATTTATGCGTTTGTGAATTAATTTAAGCTGGCAACATCTACTGAGTTAGCTATGATCTGTGACAGGAACTGACAGCCAATCGTAGAGCTTCCCGCCATTGGAAAATGGCGTTGGTTGGTTTGGGCTGCGATTGGCTGATGGAAACGTCACAACGAAAAGTAAAATGGCGCGGGGAGCAGGGGTCAGTGACACATTCTGGCACCGGCTTCGAGAGAAGCAGCATCAACTTGGACAATTGTTATTTGTACTTAGACATACTAGCTAAAGTTAACATTAAAAGTAATTGCCTTGTAACTTGAGTTGTTATTCGACGTCTGTGAACCTGGAGATAGTGCATTGCGTCTTAAACTATAGCATTAAAAACAGTTCATTGTTGGGTCAAATTATAGCACGTTTAATTTTTCAAGCTAATGAAAATTCACCTTTTGCAAATTTTGAAGTTGTTTAGCTGAGTTGCTCATTAATCTGTCAATAATATCAAGACAATGCTTTTCTAAAATAATTCATAATTAAGGTATTCTGCGATCACTTAAAAACATTCACCAAACAAATAAAGACTTCTTTTTTGTTATATAAGCGTAAGTTTTTCATAATCTTTCTTTACTACATTGCGAAGAAAGAGTCTCTTCTTATATCTTCTAGACAAAAACTACATAAAATAATTATATTTCGCGGGACATAGAGATTCAAAACATTGATTTATTATTGAGGTGGTCCAGCCTACTTGTTGCATAACATCGTCCACGCCGCTATGACTCAGCTGTCTTACATAGTAGACGTTGCAGCACGCGCGTGGACCAATCCCTGCTTTCCTTCTGAATTTAAACCAATCACCGAACATGTCTAGTTGTAACCTCGGAAGTAATTCGTATTTGGAATCATACGTCGTTTTGGTTTGATGTGTAATAAAGTAGTAATTCGCTAGTTTAGTTTGGTGATCAGAATAAATGAAATTGTTTTGAAGTGAAAACTTCTTTAGGCGCGTTGAGCACTTTTTGGGTGAACAAAAACCATGAAACTCGCGTCATCGTCACCGCAGGCTTCCCATGAGCTATATGTATACTGTGTTTATTATTCACAAGTTACTTAGTTTCCAATTCTATCAGCAGTTCCCAAAGACGGCCTCGCTTAAAAAAAACTTGTGCTTACCACAGACTTGATGGTGGGCGGTTCTTTCTTCTCGTTCGGCTGTACCCTAGTGAGCGTGATCCCGGGAGGTAAGCGCAAATCCGCCACCTGAAACAATAACACACTCTCATAAGAACCGTAAACATCGATGTTTTATATCAATATTAGAATATTGCTGACCACCCAAAGTCACTATGTCTAATCCTAAAAAATAGGCTCTCAAAGATGAAAATAAATCATTCTAGCCTGAATTTTTAAAGTACCTCTTTATTATACAGTTACATGCACCATGTTCACGGGTAGACTGAAGATGCGGGTGGATGTGAAAAAAGTTCGAAGTTTTAAGAGCAGACAAAACGGTCTACCCTCTTTCTCACTCTTTTACTGCGGATACCACTGGCCCTCGAACTCGATTGTAAGTCTCGACAATACACACTAACTGTATCACTGCGAATGTTGGTTTGATCACATTTTGGACGATTTTTAATCCTTTTTAGACAGCCTACCACTGGATTCCACGCACTGGCAAATTCGAACCCATCACCACGATTGAAATTTGGACATTTCATGATTTTGATGGCTTCCTTCACCAACCTAGGTACATAGTGACGTTCCGTGGATAAGACTAAACCAAACCCACTTAATCGTGGTGTACATTCCGTGAGTACTAATTATAATGTAGTTAACAACCGGGAAAGTCTAAAACAGTGTATCTCTTTATTTTCTTATAAATATAACATAACCTAAGCTAAGGCTTCTAGGTAAAGATCATATTTTTGTTTTAGACATTCAAAATATTGATAAATATCAATTCGTAGTTCTGACTTGTTGAGCGTTATTTTTGTTTTTCGTGAAATCCTAATTTTACTACTCTGATTGCAAAATATTTTTCCAATATTATTTCTTCCATAGATTAAAATATTTGAACGTAATTAGTTAGATACGTGTTTTTTGCTATTTCATTAAAGCTAAAAACCTATAAGTTAACGTTTTAAATGTTGAAATAAAAATTATTTTTGTATTTCAATTACGATTATTTCGGCTCGGTCAAGTTCGTCCTCGTGTGGCATAATACTTTACTAGTACAGTTAACACAAATGTTTAGATCCGATATAGTCGCGCTTGTCAAACTTCATGACATTCTATGGCTCGCGAGGTGTCAACATAAAAAAATGGCGGTGATGACACCTTCACGTATTTTGACATGGTAGTAAAAATCAACAAGAGAAAAACAATTGAATGTCCATGAACACTAACTGAAATGAATCTATCTTTCTAAAACAATATCGCATCACACTACCAAATGCAGAGAAACGGCGCCATTATCTTACAAAACTGACCAATAGACAAATAATTCGCCAATCCAATATGTTTATTTAGTTTTCTGTAAAATTGTCGACTTCTAGGAGACAATTCTTGTATTTATATGCATATTAGTTCATACACTATCAATATATTATCATTGTTTTGTTGCTTCGTACGCGGAGAAACACTAATCACGATCAAAACATCGAACTAATTCAAGGTTATAAAATGTGTGTTGACATTTTTTTCGCGCGCACTTGTACATAGTATTGAAGCGCGAATTGGTTAGTATTGATACGAAACAATAAAGCCTATATTATATTCTAAGGAATACTCACATGAAATCTTGCTGTTTGTCAATGGGTAACCAAAACACATCCACTTTGAACACTCGTCACACAAAAACGAAACAGATTCAGGTCAATCTAAAGACACTTCAAGGTTACACATGTCATATACTCAAACACTGTTGTAAACTAATATCTTCTCACTATTATTATTACATCCCGCCGACAATACGAAAACACTCCGTCCAAATCCGCCACATTCCTCTACTGAATTAGGTAAACAACTAGTGATGTACTCATAATCGACAAACGCGTTCGATAATTTGAATGGAATACAGATTATATTGTAGTTACTATTGGATTTGAACGATAGATTGTAGTTAGTGTTTTTGGAACTTTTACGGGAAATTCATGACTAGATCATAATCGATAATGGTAAAGATAAATTATTTCTTATAAAAATAATAGGAATATTATGGATTGGGTAAAAAAACATGTCAAAAAAAATATGTATGAGTACAATAAACTCAAAACTACTAGATCGATTTCAAAAAATGTTTTACGTTTAGAATGCTACATTATCCGTGAGTAACATAATTTCTTGACCGTCCGTGTTTGCTAGGTTGTATGTTGGTCTTCCTGTACAGGTAGCATTTTTAACCAATCCTGACGAAACTTGGTAGGTATGCATTTTCTACTAATCAATATAAGTTTTTGGCGTCGGCGTTTTTTAATAGGGGGCTACTTTTCCTAAAAAGAGGGGAAGTTTGCTGCGGCGCTATTTACTGACCGATTTTTATAAATTTTGCAAAACACATTAAATACCTATCTTCAAACAAACATGTGGACAAATATGTCATCATCTGTCCGTATGTTTGTTACGTTGTATGTTGGTCTTCTACTACAGGTCGCATTTTTTAACTAATTTTGATGAAATTTGATATGGATGTTCTACTATTCAATGTATATTTTTCGTCGTTGGCGATTTTTAAGTAGGGGGGCACTTTTCCTCAAAAAGAGGGAAGGTTATTGCAGCCAATTTTACTGACTGATTTTGATAAATTTTGGTACACACATTAGATACCTAACTATAAAGAGGAAAATCGAATATGAGCATAATTGGTCTAGTGGTTGTTTTGGAAAAGGTATGAAGGCAAATAAAAAGGCAGTTTTCTATTATTTTTCTCCTGTTATTCATTTATTTATAAACACAACTTTTTATTCAAAATCTAATAACAAATAATAATAATAATTAAAACCATCATGTTATGCATTGACACAAATTACGATTACTAAAGTACGTAACTAAGTATATTATATATACATAAAAATACACATTTTAATAATAGTCGAATATCAAATACAGTTTTGTTTGTAATTAGTACCAAGTCTTATCTAAAATTATATTATAAATGTTTTTGAAGAAAAAATGGAACATTCTTGCAATATGATAAATAATAGTTTCTTAGAATGATACGTGTATAGTATCGTAACTGAGTACGTAGTTGTGTAGTAAATGACATTTGAGAAGAAAACTATGGTAGAAAATAAGCAAAGGATGTTTTCTATTTTGATTCCAATTATTGAAACGTATGTCATGTACTTCCCTCCAAAAATGTATTAGTACAATTTTTTTTATTATTGTTATTAGAAATCTTTTATAAAAGGCATTACAACATACACGTCAAATTATGCTATTTGACAAGAATGTAATAAAGAGAACTACATCACTGCTGTCTTTTTTTTGTCCTAATTAATGTTTTAAAAAAATACATTTATCTAGTTCTCGTTAACTGAACCTATAGAAACTCTTATGAATCATTGACATAAATCGGGAATGAGTTGCTTATTTAATCTATGCTTGGACATTTCGTATTTATACCTAAATAAATAAATATTTTTAATGAATATGTTGGTATATGTATTGTTATATTTTACAATAGTATTGGGATATGTTTACGCAAAACACACGCATGTATGTGATTTTGGTGGAAACAGTGATATTTTATAAGTTTCCCATTTACGTAGGTAAACAAAGTTTATTATTATTGGTCGTAAGGCTTTACTAAGTATATAAATAAAAAAAGAATACGTAACACTCTTAGCTAGGTTTCGGTAGTTTAAAATATGACACCGTTAAATATAAACAAGCTTTACACTATCCGAAACATCTGTTAGTACAATAACATTTAAAAACAACCTCTTAAGTGTCATTCTTAGATAACGCGAGCCACAAACATCTACTCAATGAAAAACACTCGACACGTGCTAAAGTAGCCAAAGTGGCGGGCTTCAGGTCTGCTTTGATTCGACGCCGACGCCACTTCAAAGCGCTTTTTGTTGCTACCGCAGAAATGGCTTACTGTTTGACAAATGGTTATTGTATGTGTATTGTTTAAATACTGTAACAGGCTCGAAGGCCAGTGGGATCCCTGCTGTTGACATTTGTAGTAATCTATTCTATAAGATCTATTATTAATATCTTGATTTGTTATTTTTGAATAAATTGATAATTCTGACATTACGTTTTTATGTTATTATATTTTGACATCAAGTGATTACTTTTTAATTATTTATATAAGATTTTATTATTTGCTATTAATTATTTCATTAAAGTAACCGTATAATAATAAATAATAATATTAATAATCATTGTTTTATTCTATGTTTTAGTACCTATTTACGGCTCGTTGTTTCGAAGAGAAAAAAATTGTTCATATTTTTTTCACATATTTCAAAAGACCAATTTCATATTTTTGCTTTGATACATATTTTACATTTTATAAACCAATACATATTATTATGTATTTATAATTCCTAATAGCTTGGCGATCAACAAGTTACAATACTTGCTGCGGTCAGGACTTGGATGGGTGTGTGCCAGCGGCATTATTCAACTGAGCGCTTTCGTGCTTCGGAGGGCACGTTAACTGGTCTGTCCCGGTTGTTGTGTTGTTGAGTCTTAGGACAACAGTCGTTAGGCTATGTCGAAGGCCTTCGAGCGGCCTTAAAACTTCGGCGTGGGTTGGCCACTAACCTATCCATCGAGCCGCACTGGGCCCGCGTGGTGGATTATGTCCCAACTTCTCTCTTGAGGAGAGAAAGGCTCGAGTCCCAGCAGTGGGAACAAAATGGGCTGATTATGATTATGATATTGCCTACTAATTTATCTTGTTTTTTCATCCGAACATCAGTGCTCGCGCTTTATCTACATACTTTTGCGCGTAAAATTAATGACTCGGCATCCAGTTTACGCTTGGAACAAAAGATTTATGAATTAATACTAACGGCGACGGATGCGTAAGGTTTTTGAAACATTATTTTTGAATGGCGTAAAGCGTTATTATTATAATGTTTATAATATCATTACGATTCACGATCATGAACAACGACTGATACGTTATTCATAATGTTATTTCTATATACAAATGTGCAATTTACGCACAATGCAAACAATTATTAAAACTATTTTCGATATTGTGTAAAAAACCCTAATGTAACACTATTATAGTTGCATATATCGGTCATAAAAACAATGAAATAATTACTGTCAAACACAATCACAAATATTTTCTTAGAACTACGATTTTAAGAGTCTTAAAACAATGCGCCTTGTCCAAATTGTGATAAACAAGATCCAGTCGAAAGTACGCTTCGGTTACATAGAAACAACGTTGAAAATCGAGCGATAACGAGGGGTATTATTATGCTTCTATAGTATACGAGTATATATATATAGAGAGTATAACGGCGTGTCCGTTGTTGTGGCAAAATGGGGCGGGTGGAGGAAACAACCCTTTTAGATAAAAAAATATTTAAACACCATAATCATAATTAGAACTAGGTAAACAATTGATCACGAAATTTCGCATTTGTACAATAAATTAACATTTATTGATAATGATGATTTGGTAAATTTGAATCTATTTGAGTGAATTTTTTGCTATGTCAAATTACAGTTGAACTTGATCAAGCTCATTGTATGCTCAAGTATGTATATAAGTCACATTAAGTAAATATAAAATTGTAAATATTTGCACTCATCGAATACAATAGTTAATTAAACGCGTTAAACTATGTTGTTATAATGGATGGTACAAATTATTTATTTTTACTAAGTAAACAAGTTCACTATCTTTTTAATGAACTTAAAATCAGACATGTATCAGACACGAAATAATGCGAATAAACAATATTAAAAAACAACAAATATGTATATACAAATTGAAAGAGTTACCCTAACATAGCCCTAAAATACATAAACTTACATACATTTGATACAACACGAACACACACTACTACTACAGGGTCAAAGGACTAGGGTAGGGACAGATAAAACCGCTCGGTTTCTTCGCCATTTCGTACAATATAGTGCGATCCGACGAAACGAGTTTCAGGCAGGTCATGGTTTCTGTTTGAGACTTCCCTCTGTCTACGCACCGGAACTAGGTTTAAATGCCTCTTAATTATTTTGTCGACAAGGTCTAACCTAAAGGCAAGTTGTTTGGCCTCATCCTCGGATGACTTATGAACGATAATGCGACTGTTTAATATAGAGGCATTTAGCAGTCTCTTAAACATTTTTTTATACCATTTCTGGCACTTCTTCCGCTCAATTAGATAAGGCTCTAACATTTGGTCCTTTATGTCAACCGCGCCCATTTTGGAGTTGTAGTCGACGATTACCGCGCATTTATTGTGTATCTCTTTCAAGATTTTGTTGTTAAATGAGCAGCGTAAATGTCTACCTGTCACGACTAGGACTCTCATAGTCCGGTTCCGCAGCAGCACTAGTACTAAATACCTAAAAACATTTAATTTGAATTATCTGATGTACTCGGTTATTAAGCATGAAAATAATTACCTTACCCATTTTAATGGTTTAATGTCTCATATAGTAGGAGTGTTCATCGTTTACATTAGCGGAAATGTGGATGAATTAAAAAAAACAATTAAAAAAGTTAACTTTCATGGTTACGTACTCGTACTGTAGGGTTAGGCTGCGTTCAGACGACACGCGCACGCTAAGCGCACGCCACGCTCGTCAGCAACCGCGTCTAACACGCTTTGTTTTTTTTTGAATATAATTTAAGCACTATTATTACATCTATAGATCTCAAATTGCATTAATCAAAGTCCATCCGCACACGCCACGTGCCCGCCTGGCACCCGCTCCGCGCCCGCCTCGCGCCAACTACGCGCGCGCCCCGCGCATGCGCTGCACCCGCGTTGCGCCCGCGCTTCGCTTAGTGTTGTAGTGTTGTAGTAGTAGTACAAGCGGGTGCTTGGCGTGCGCGATGCACTACGCTGATTTTGCGCGGGTCTAAGACGGGCTCAAATCGTGTGCGTGCTCGGCGCGGGGTCATCTGAACACGGTCTAAGAGTACTGTATTCTTATCTAGTACGAGGAAGTATATAATCAGGTTCATTATCATTTACGTAACCATAATTGTAAAAATTATGTTATAAAACTTGATACATTTTTGGCACAATATCCAAGTATACACTGAAGTAAGAAAGAAAATACTTACGCAGGGTGCAGCTCTCCCGTCACCTCATCCACTTCCATCTGTAAATCAAATAAAAAAGTGTCTTTCCAGAAAGTAATGTTAATCTTATCAAAAATTCTGTAGTATAATGTTTCAGCCTTTTACCACTATTTCATATATTAGTAACAAACAATGTGTTCCAAATAATTTTATAGCTGGAAAAACCTAGAATTAAAGTTGATTTAGATGAATATAATATCTAATTACAACAAATATTGTTCACCCATATATCTTCTTCTTCCGGGAGTGGTTGGGGACCTGACTCTTCCATTTCACCACACTCACTCCCGGAATCATCTTCATCCGAAAGCTCCTCTGTGAGCAATCGAAAGAACTCCGCCGGGGGTTCCACATCTCGGTCGGGGTTCCAGCTTTTATGGTTCTAGAAATAATTAACCCTCTTTCAAGTCCGATAACGTATGAACAATACGACGAACGTCTATTTTCCTATACATGAACAAGTACTATTTGAAAAATTTAATACCGTCTTCATATCTATTCATTTATTGGAGTGTATCTCAAAAACTACTAGACCGAATTTGCCAGCTTTCATACAAAAAAATAATTTTGAGAATCGGTTCACCCAGTCGAAAGTTATGAGGTAACAAACTTAAAAAAACACAATCGAATTGAGTACCTCCTCCTTTTTTGGAAGTCGGTAGAAAAAATAAACTAAATATATATAATAACTACATTTTAAAATTATTTATTGGATACTATAAGAACTATTAGGAGTCTGTTGAAAATATCACGTAACCCTAAATTCCAACGACAAAAAACGATGTAACGGGCACAAAATATGTTACGGCACTGCACTAGAGGTTGAACAGTACGCGTAACACGTAATAAGCGCTAAATATAATATTTCCCTATCCGATGAGTTGATCATAATATCGAACAGGCATCGATATGAACATCGATAATTTTTATCGACAATGCACAGCATACGACCAAAAAAAATCAAAAATAAGCCCCGCCCACTTTTCAAAATGTAGGATACTCAATCTATGCAATCTGTCTAACATTAGAAATATGGAAAATACGTCAATATTGTAGAAAATTACACATAAAATACATTATTTTTATGTATAATAATGATTTTAGAACAGATATTACCTATCTTACATTACGTTCTTCACGAATTGAAAGAGTAATATACGGGAAAACCCGCCATTACAGTACAAAACTTCTCGACTCGATGTAATATTATGTGAAAATATATGGCTACATTGCTCAATACAACTAAAACAAACGTAAAATTGATAGAAAACAGTTTATTACACATAAACGACTTACCATTTTCGCCTTCTTTCACAAAAAAAACACTCCAACAAAACAATTCTGAAAACTGAAATTCAGTCGCTCAAAAATTTTCGCGGGCGTATAAATAATTTTTTTTTTCCAAAGTTTACTTGGCAATTTATTGTCCGATTATTTAATTTAACGCCATCTAGAGTTACGGTTACGCTACAATTGACATATTTATGAAAGTCATAGGCAAAATTAATATAGAACGAATTAAACAGAGGTCACTTTAATATAGGACGCGCGTCCCATACGCGAGCCGTGAGGTGGCGGTAAACGATGGGACGCGCGTCCCATCTGCGAATATAAGTGTCAGATTTCTTGTTTATTCAACTATCTCTGGCAAAAATTTCATCCCTTAACTCGCTATAGGTATGGTACAAGAGCCGTATGTTACCAGCTCGAACGATGATGGCGAATTCACATCCGCAATTTTTCTAGACTTGCGAGCGAATGACCGAAATCTGTCAATCGCACAACGAGAAGTTCAATTGATTATTCGCGATTGTCAATGGGCTTTAATCAAAACTTCCATCATTCGTCTTCAATCACGTAGTCGCGAATAACAATGGCTTCAATTGCCTATTAAGGCTACGTTCCGGTAAGCACCGAAATCACTCGTGGCGTTCGCAAGCTCATTCCCTTACAAGTCCACGATCATCGTGAGCGACCTCGATACGTCATCGATGACGTCACCAAAAACGCTCGCAGATCGTAGGTGGGTTTTCGCGGTCGTAGCGAGCTGTCACAGTCAAATATTAAATGTATGGGATCCTATCAATTTTAGACAGAAAATTTAGCGCGCATTTCGCGATCGCATATATAACCATTCATTTTCATCATTGCAGCATACCGTTCAGCATTGATCCATAGCGGAACGCTAAACCGGGGCGCGACAGTTGTGAGCGTTGACGGCGCTTTCCAGAACGTACCCATAGACGATCATTTGGTACATCAATGACGTAAAAATTTACAATTGCGAATGACCGTCTCCGGGGCACTTTATATTCTTCAGACACACAATACAACTTTAACAACATCAATCTACAAAAAAAACGCCGCTTTTATGGAAGCGAAGCCTTGAAATACTGACCATTTCTCGTAAAAACTGACTTCTACTGACTTTACTGGCCATTTTCGACCCCTGCAGGCCTAGACAAAAGATGTTTCTGTTATCGTTAACGCTAAACGACAACTCCAAAATGTATGGCGTTGAAATTACCTGTGCAAAAGTCACGTGACCTCGCGCTAAGTTCGTAGACACATTTTTGTCTGTAGCGTGTGCGGAAACACGCCTGTTTGAATTTTGTCTAGGCATGTTGGTCAGATACCGCTGCGAGCGCTTATGAAAACTAAACGGTTAATAATCCACCACTACTACACGTCAAAGCTCGTAAAAGATTTTAATTTATTTGATAGAACAGACTACCTGAACACCGCAACTAAGCTGCTCCATAATACTGCAAGATGCCGGCTTGTCTGCTTCATTAGGGACTTGATTCTGGAAATAACAAGTATGTTTTAGTATGTATTGGAACACGAAATTAATAGTTATAGTCACAGATATATATGTACAATAGATAACGCAAATGCGTGTACTTCCCGTGTCAGAACCCCGACCGAGCGTCAAGGTTGGCCGCCGCTACTTACAGTCCGCGCGAGTCTATTGTTGCAACCGGACACACGCAAAAACTAAATTGCGTGATAATTAACTGCAATAGCACAAAAACTTCAAGCCCCTAACATATTTCCTATTACAGGTACAGTATTTTAAAATTGTATTGTGCGTAAATTCACGTAATTCAATTCATTAAAAAGTCGACACGCTTGGTTTCAACACAAATCGTGATACTTGCGTTATATATTGTACATATATATCGCAATATTATATATAGCCTTCCTACACCTACACATACAATGCTGATGGTCAGTTGCACTGTGCGCCTTGCAACAGGATCTTTAAAACTAAGTTTGGTTTTGCCAGCCATATACGCGCTCATAACCGGCGCTAGTCAGGTTCGCCGTTGACGGACACGTCAAGGAGGCCGATATATATATATATATATATATCTGTGGTCTTTACCTACATAATTGGATATTCTATAACCAGCATTTACAGATTTAATTATCTGTGGGTTGGCGCGCAATTCAACATCAAATTTTTTTCTAAAGGATTGTTATTTTAATTTTAAATTCAGTCATTTGTTTTTTATTTACTGCAATCATATGTACATTGTATTAGATATTACAGTTATGATAGGAAACCTATGGGATATTTGGGTGTAGCAATATGATTTATGAGCGGGCCAATTCATTCAAGTTAGTCAAAATAATAATTATTAAAACAAAAAACATTAAATGCATGTATCATTCATGAATTCTTTCTAGTTATAGTAGCATTTTGTTAGTAGTGGATCTTTTAAACGCTTTGTAAAAATATAATCCCTTTCTTCAGCTTTTAAATCGTTTTGGTATTTTATTGAATATCTTTATTGACACAACTTATATTAAGATCTTGTTGGATACCGCCGAGGTAGTTCAGTTTGTTTAATAAAGAATTGTGGTTATTTTCTAACAAAGGTGGCTACTTCTAATATATATATATATATTCAAAATTTTGTAACTAATAAAAAATGGTTTGCAGCTTTCCGGCTCTTTTACGAGGGCGGCACTGAAAATTTCGGGAATCAAGGAAGTGACACAACATTAATATTTAAAAATGTATTTATTGCTTTTCGAAGTATTCTCCGCGAAATTTGACACATTTTTCCATACGATGGAACCAATCATTGAAGCAACCAATCTATTCGGAAGTTGGGGTCTCCAAAATGGCCGTTTTGTAGGCGTCCACAACTTCTTCAGGTGATGAAAATCTCTGTCCACGCAATTTATTCTTTATTTTAGGGAAAGTATAGAAATCATTAGGGCTTAGGTCGGGGCTGTGCGGCGGATGGTCTAATAATTCTATGTTTTCTTGCTCTAAAAACTCTTTTGTCTTTCTTTGTCCCTCAAGAGGAATAGTCGTAACATGGCCGGTTTTGGAGACAAACGTGGCCACCATTTTTTTTGCAACACTCCGGGAACGAACAATTTTTGTTGGCTTTAACTCATTTTCGAACACCCAAACTCGTGACTGGTTTTTTGTTTCGGGTTCGTACGCGTATATCCAGGATTCGTCACCTGATACGATATTGTATACAGCATTTGAGGTTCCTGCGTGGATCTTTCGAGAGTTCTGACGCACCAAGTAACGCGAGCCGCTTTTTGCTCTTCACAGAGCGAATGCGGTATCCATCGGGAAAACAACTTTTTTACACCTAATTGTTCATGCAAGATTATTTGTATTTGACTCATGCCAATGTCTAAAGTTGACTGAATTTCGCGGTATGTCACATGTCGATCTTCCTCAATCAGCTTACGCACAGCGTGACGTTGATTTTCTTGGGTGACTGCAGTTTTTGGACGACCTTGGCGGGGATCATCACTGAGCTTGACACGTCCACGTTGAAATTCAGCAAACCAGCGATAAATTGTGGTTTTGGATGGGGCTTCATCACCAAATGCAGAAATCATCCGGTCAACACACTGTTTTTGTGTTAAACCACTTCGAAAGTCATAATAAATCATCGCTCTTGAATTTTCTCGAGTCAATTCCATTTTCTCAACGACTAAACTAGTTTGACAAAACCTTGTGACAAGATCGAGAATCTTTTTTTAAATAAATAAATGGTATTCGATTTTTAAAACCGAGTTTTCAATTAAAAATATTTTAATGTGCCAGGAACAGTGGAAATATTCCATTCCCGATACTTTTAGTGCAGCCCTCGTATTTCAATTATATCACGGGTTTAACATAGGCATAAGTGGGGCTGTAGCCAACACTTAGAGGCCTGTTTGGTATACAAATACAATGTAGTATAAAAAACAGAAACTTTTGGATGGATGGTTACATGGTATATCTATTATAAAAATGGGTAAAATGGCAAGGCTATTGATATGATCTTATTAGTGATAAGAAGATAGTGGGCTATGGACGAGACTACGGCACCTGCCAATTTCAGTCTCATTATACATTTTTGGACAGTTGGTGACTTGCCACCCACTAAACGGCCCATAAGAGCCACCATCGATGGTGACAAAAGGGGCAACGTTGGTGTGGATGGCTGAAGTGTGTCGATAGGTGTGCTGCGGTTTCACTAGAGCGCTACTACATGCGTTATGCCCATTAACACTTCCACCCTTGGAGCTTTTTGTTACTTGCTCTTGCGTCTCCACCCCCAGACGGCCAATTAAGGCAGGCTAGGGGTCAGGGGTCCAATTAAGCCCCACGGAGAATCATTATTATTATTTCTTTATTTATTTTCTTCTCTTAAATTTACATTTTTATAATATTTGAATAAAACAATATAAAATTATTATAAAAACCTAAACCTAGCTTTCCGCCAGTAGCGGGACAGGGCCCAAGCTACCGGTGGTCAGGGCTGCAGAGTGAGGAACCCACTGACGATGCGTGCCGTTTCAAGGAGTACTGCCTTCTGTATCTGTCCCTTGATCCAACCGTCTAGCGAGAGCCTCTTAAGATGTTGGTCGAGGCTTTTTGCTATAAGGCCGTTTGCTGAAACCACTATCGGAACTATGATCGTTGAGTCCACATCCCACATGGCGGTAATCTCGTGAGCCAAGTCAAGGTACTTGCCGAGTTTGTCCTTCTCGGCTTTCACGAGGTTCTCGTCATGCGGAATGGTGACGTCAACAAGCATTACATTATTATTATTAATATTATTATTATTTATTCAAAATAAATCACGGATTTCATCCGTTCCTTTACAAAGGCATAAGTGGGGCTGTAGCCAACACTTAGAGGCCTGTTTGGTATAAAAATGCAGAGTATCAAAAACAGAAAGAATGTTGGATGAAGAGTAACATGGTACTTATAACTATTACAAAAATGGGTAAAATGGCCAGGCTATTGAAATGATTTTATTAGTGATAAAAAGATAGTGGGCTATGGAAGAGACTACGGCACCTGCCAAATTCAGTCTCATTTTAAATTTTTTATTATTATTATTTATTCAAAAAGTTTCACGGATTTCATCCGGTCCTTTACAAAGGCATAAGTGGGCCTATAGCCAACACTTAGAGGCCTGTTTGGTATAAAAATGCAGAGTATCAAAAACAGAAAGAATGTTGGATGAAGAGTAACATGGTACTTATAACTATTACAAAAATGGGTAAAATGGCCAGGCTATTGATATGAACTTATTAGTGGTAAGGAAGATAGTGGGCTATGGAAGAGACTACGGCACCTGCCAATTTTTAGTCTCATGTTAAAATATTTAGGCAGGTGGTGACTTGCCATCCACTAAACGGGCCCCCCATAAAGGCCACCATGAGTGGTGACAAAAGGGGCAACGTTGGTGTGGATGGCTAAAGGGTGTCGAGAGGTGTGCTGCGGTTTCACTAGAGCGCTACTACCTATTATTATTATATTTTTTAAACTTTTGTTTTCTCTCCATATTGAAGGTGAATTACATTACACGGGCCGGGGCCAAGTGTTAAGACATAGTCAAAAATTTTCTTACTATTCTGCAGGTATTAAGAACTACTGCTTTTTGAAGTAACTTAAGTGCTGATGTTTCAATACTAAGTGTTTCAAGGCTGGTAATTAACGTTTTTGGTATAACACCTGTAGTTGATAAGTTCTTGTGTTGGTTATTTGCCACTGTGTTTTTATTTCTATTGATAAATCTGTGTATTTGGCAATTTTTTCTGTGTATGTAGTTTGAAGATTGTGTGCATTGCATACAGCTATATCAATAAGGAATGCAGATTTATCTAATTTGTCTAAAATGGTTATGTCGGGTCTATTGTAATGAATCGTTTTGTCAGTTATAATAGTCCGGTCCCAATATAGTCTGTAGTTACTGTTTTCAAGAATTGGTTCTGGTTTGTATTTATAGTACGGTGTCTTATCGGTTATGAGATTGTATTTGAATGCAAGAAGTTGATGAATTATTGCGGCTACCTGATCATGACGGTGTTTATAATCTGTCTGTACAATAGCTTTACAAGCTCCGGTTATGTGTTGTATGGTTTCTGAACAACTACAGCATCTCCTACAGGTGTCAGTTATGTTAGATGTCTTGATAATATGTTTCTGATAGTTCCGGGTGTCAATGACTTGATCCTGAATCGCTAACATGAAGGCTTCTGTCTCCGGGAAGAGTTCCCCACTCCGCAGCCACGCGTTCGACGCTGTCTTGTCGACATGTGGTTGTTGCAAATCGTGGTTGTGTCTTCCGTGTAAAGATTTACGCTGCCATGCTGCTATTTTATCTTTAGGGTCAATAAGTCGTTCGTTGGTCTGTTTGTTGGCACAAGATAGATTAAGAGGGGTGATACGTTTGTCTGCAAGTTTGATGGCTTTATGTAAAGGTGAGTGTTGAGCTCGTTCAAAGAAGAATTTTCTCAATGTTTGGATCTGTTTATTGTGTAAATTGGTGATATCTATAATTCCCCTGCCTCCTTGTTCTCTCGGTAGTGTAAGTCTTTGTACACAAGAACGCGGGTGGTGTTTGCGGTGTGTGGTCATAGATTTGTTGATGATGCGTTGGGTTTTTGTAAGATCTGTTTGTGACCAATTAATGATTCCGAAAGTGTATGTGAGAACAGGGATAGCATAAGTGTTGATAGCTTTCACAAGGTTACGCCCATTCAACTGAGATTTAAGTATGGAGTTTATTCTATGTTGAAATTTTCTTTTAGTTTCTGCTTTAGTTTTATTTTGAGGGATTTGATAATTTTGTTGTAATCCTAAATATTTGTAAAAGTTGTTTTGATCTATGGGATCAATAGTTTGGCCCGTGTTAAGGGCGAAGGGCTGTGCCATGATGGAACCTTGTTGGATGGTGAAGGTTTTACATTTATCTATTCCGAACTGCATCTTTATGTCGTTTGAAAAAGTTTGTGTTATGTCTGCAAGGCGGTGTAAGGATTCGATACTACTGCTGTAGAGTTTAATGTCATCCATGTACATAAGGTGTGATAATAATTGGCTGTTATCGTTATGATTAATGCAAAGCCCATCATGGGAGTCGTTTAACAGTTTTGATAAAGGGTTTAATGCGAGGCAGAACCACAGAGGGCTGAGGGCGTCTCCTTGGAAGATGCCTCGCCTAATTTTGATGAAATCGGTTTCAATAGAGTGGCACCCGTTTTTAATCGTTAGTTTAGTTGTCCACTGTTTCATTGCGTTTTCTAAGAAAGATATTAGAATGGGGCTTATCTAATAGTAATGCATGACGTATATAAGCCAACTATGAGGAACAGAATCAAATGCTTTTCGATAGTCAATGTACATAGTCGCTAGGTCTTTCTTGTTTTTTAGAGCATGCTTCATCGCCACTGCATCGATTATTAATTGTTCTTTGCATCCTTGACTATATTTTCTACATCCTTTCTGTTCCTCTGCAAGAATGTTATTGTTTTCTATGTGTTTATTAATAAGGTGTGATATGCAAGAGGTGATTATTTTATAAATGGTTTGCAGACATGTTATAGGTCGGTAATTGGCTGGATTGAGAGTGTTCTGGTCTTTAGGTAACATGTATGTTATTCCTTCTGTTATGTAAGAAGGCTTCGTGGCAGGTGATTCTATAAATTCGTTAATGTGTTTGTGTAATAGAAGGTGAGAGGAAGTAAATTTCTTATACCAGTAGTTATGTATGTAGTCTGTGCCGGGAGATTTCCAGTTGTGTGTATTGCTGATGACATTCTTAAACACGTCAACAGGGACGTGTTGGAACTGCATGTCGTTACTGTCGTCGTCCTCTAGTAAGTGAGTTTTAAGCCATTCAGCGTCTGTGTTGTGATGTGTCTCATTGTTCCATATACCTGACCAAAAAGTGTGCATGACATCGGGTGATGCTATAGATTTGTTTCTAGTGTTTGACGTGGCTTGTGTGTTAATGTTCCTGTAAAACCTTTTTTCATTTTTATAAACTAGACAGTTTTGTTTTTTTCTTAGAGTGCAGTTAGTGTATCGTTTTAGCCTACTACTAGCGGCATTGAGTCGTTGCTTCAGGCTGTCAAGAAACTGTTCATTAGTTAAATTTGGTTCGTCGTACCTTGAGTGTGTCTTGTATTTGGATTTGATATAATTTATGTGGTTTATGAGATTCCTAGTCCTTACCCCTAATATATATTGTGTGAGCCTGCCTATACTTCTTCGAAGACCCTCAATTTTGTACCTAAGTCGCCGTTCCCAACAAGGGATATTTTCTTTATTTGTTTGTGTAGTATTCAATGTTTCAGTTATTTTAGTTCCGTTACAAATTGCTGCTGTATAGGCTGCGGAATAGATGATAGTTTGAGTAGTCAAAAAGTTAGTGCTACGTTCAAAGTGATCGGGAAGAATTTCTGTGTTTAGGATGTTTACTATGTATGAGAGCTTTTTTGAAGTGTTTTGTCGTGGGATGAAGGGCCTCGTGGTTGGACAAGTGTTTTTATATTTTAATAACGTGTTTCGGAAAACTGTTTTTATTTTGTTGTTTAGTTCGGTTTCAGTGTTGTATGTAGGGCCTATGTTTTGTTCTTGAGAATGTTGCATGTGCTGTGAGTTATCAGTGTCTTGAATACTTATATGTGTTAATGTAGTATTTGAGTGGTTATTGTGGTGCTGCGCAGATTCATTAGGGCTATTAAAGATGTTACTGCTAGTTCCTGTGGACTGTTCCCTATTGTATTGTAAAAGAAAAAAACTCTTTTCTACCTCTTAACATTGTCCGATTTTAGTGATTTTGTTTTCATGTAATCATCACATTGTTTACTATGCCCGTACATTTTCATTTTTTCAGTATTTTAAAGTACTATTAATTTCCTTGTCTAAAATTTAAAAAACTGATTTAACTTTAATTCAGTTAAAATGTGTAGTGTAAAATGTGTCGAGACCCAGATCGAGTTCCAAGTGACTTTTGTCAATGGTAATAAAACGGAACTCAAGAAACGTGTGCGGAAGAGGGTAGACGGTTTCGTCTGCTCACAACAACACCTACCCGCAGATACTTCAGTTTACTCGTGAACATGGCGCATGCAACTGTGCCGATATATCGAGAGCTCACAATAAATACAATACATGGTAAATATCCCGTTTCTAAAGTTAATTCTTGTGTTAATTAATAGACACTTACATTTTTGTTAACCTCAATAGTGGTGTGAGGTGTGATATTGACCACATGCACCTTCGGTTGTTGTTGTTCCTTTTCTTCTTTCTTGTTGTTTGGCTGTGGCTGTTGTTGGATTGGTTTGGTTTGTTTCTGCGCCGGTGCTGGTTGCGCTGAAAACGTGACAACTAGATTGATTTAACTATTATTATTAACCGGCAAAACACTCACGTTAAGGATCGAATACGTCGACCCGGGTTTCGAGCAAGAACACCCCCCGAACACTCCTTGAAAAAGAGCACCGAATGTGGTCGTAACTATAGTCGGACCTAACCGATAAATATTACGTGAGTAATTCTATTTAAAAATGAGTGAAAACCACGTTAGTATATAACAAGTACAATTTGAAATATGTAATACCGACTTCCATTTCATTCAGTTATTGGAGTGTATCTCAAAAACTACTGGACCGAATTTGATGAAATTTAAATGGGACCACACAGGAAGCACTAACTTTCAATTTTGAGAATCGGTTTACCCCGTCGAAAGTTATGAGGTAACAAATATAAAAAAGAAAACAATACTTACAGTCGAATTGAGTACCTGCTCCTTTTTTTGGAAGTCGGTAGAAAAAGAGGAAAGATTTGTATGTACGTTTGTAACGAATTGGCTCAAAAAGTACTGGACGGCTTTCAAAAATTCTTTCACCATTGGAAAGCCACATTCACCCCGAGTAACATAGGCTATATAGGGTGTTTGGTAGAGGGTCCGACAAACCAAATGAGTGTGTTCGGGGGCCACTTGGAGAATACAAGTTGGCCAATCAAAATCCCCGACCCTCCAATTTTTTCTAACTTTTTTTTGTGGAAATTCCCTTTACTCCGAAATTGTACCTATTTACCACCATAACATCTGTAAAATCTGTTTAGACCAAATTCAACTAAAAACATCCGGTCTTAAACAGATTTTACAAATGTTATGGTGGTAAATATGTACAATTTCGGAGAAATTGGTTAGTTATTAAAAGTTACAAAAAAATGGGGGATCGGAGTTTTTTTTTTGGCCAACTTGTATTTATTGTCACTTATATTCTGTTCCATATAAAACTCCACAAATCACTGATAGGTTTCGTATATTCGACCGGTAGCGTAACGACGTCCCAGAGAGGTCCGTACTTTGCGGCGGCTCGAACAAGAATGCCCTCCCGTTCGTTGGGTCTTCATCTCGCTCAATGTACGGTTGAGCGGGGAAAGGGGGTCAGGGCTATGCCCTCTGCCCCGGGTCACTTGGTTGGATCTACCACGGCCTCACTGTACTGCCACCCCAGTGACCAAAAGTTAACTAAACGATCAAGGCCGCGCCGGGTGGAACCCCCACCTACACGGGTGAAGCCCAGCGGACCAATCGGCTACACAGTCGCTGGCCACTGGGGGCAGCACTGATACAACCGTGGCATCCATACTCTCTTCTGTCTTCAATCGGGCTTTCGGTGGGAAGTAAATCCCTTGGTAACGGCTTCATTTTTCTGCCCTTGTGGTCGGGCGTGGTGGGGCGCTATGCCCCACTCCGGCGTTCGTGGGGCACAGTATCCCCTCGTAGCCGTAGCTACGGGTGCGATCGATAGGTAATTTCTTCAAGAAATTATTAGCGATTCGCAGCTTTTATGGGTCGGTGGTTACTCCGAGCGCATAAACGTACGGGCGATCCGCCCTCCCGTCGCCAGTGCGACCGCTTTAACCTTTTCAAAAGCGTATGGTCGCTAAGTCGCCTCGAAGTTGGTCCTCTGATGTAATCTCACTGACTGACGTTATCTGCAACCCCTAGGGGCTGGAGGGGGTATCGAGCCTTAGCTCCTTACCCCTGCCGAACCTCGGGTGGCCACTACCACCCGGTTACTCATTTGACTGCGTAGTGTGTCAATCGTGACATCACTACGCAGATTATGTATACACATAAAAACTGTGTTTTACACTTTGTATGGCGCGCTATTCCACCCGGAGGTGGCACTAACTTGTTCGCCATCACAACTCACGGGGTTCGTGTTCTGTTTCATCTTCTGTCTCGCTCTTGGACTGTAGGTGTATTTCGCCTATGTAGGTAATTTACACCTACGTCTCAATCACGTTGGAGTTGTAGGTGTTTTCATTTGCTGCCGTACTGGACTCTAGCGAGTGCCGCGAGTCCCCTTCCGACTGCCTTCTTCAGGTCTGTGCCTGCCGCTAATGATAGCAGTAGGTCAGTCAGGATCCCCAGGATGACCACCCACGGATCTTCATGACCGACTTCTGGTTCGGTTTGCTGTTGTGTGTTGCGCCTTGGTACAAGTATTGAATTGGTTGTTTTAATAGTCGCCGGTTGCGTGTGATGCATCTCGGCGGTCTGTTGGTTCTTCAGGGCCGCTCGTCTTCTATCGACTTGAAGGGGCACGAACGCGGGCGTATGATGCCCGCGCGCGCCCTCTGTCGGCCCTTTTTGTACTACTGATGGTTCCGCCCCGCTGGGCGGCATAGGTGTCGAGGCCGCCCTAGGGCCGCCCTCAGCTAGTTATTTAGCGCGGTTTCGCCTGCGCTTGCGCTTCTTCTTCTGCGGCAGCGGTTCGTCTCTACCGGTTGGGAGATTGGCTGCCGGAACAAGGGATGTTGATGGGAGAGGTAACGCGCTCTCAGTGCGGGCCGGTTCATTGACCGCACGAGGCGCTGCCACTGCCGGTTTCTGTTGTTGTTGTTGGTGATCTTGTTGCACGCGCGCAACTCGCGCGCGTTGATTTTTATTTACGGGGCCTTGGGGGGCTACTCTAGGGTCCCTGGACCTTTAGCCCCCTCCTCCGGGCCTCCCGTAAATAGTGAGGACATGTACGACTGCAGGCGACATGTTTACCCCTGCAGTTGGCGCACTTAGGTGGTTGGTCGGGGTCGCAGTTGCACTCTGCCGCGAAATGTTCCCCCGCGCACTTGACACAGCGCGGGGGGTGGTGACACCCTCCCGAGGCGTGACCGAACGCCTGGCACCGGTGGCATTGTGGTACCGTTCCGGCTCTCGGTACCCAGCCTTCTACCATGACATTCGGTATGTTAAAGAGCTCGCTTATATCATATAGTCTGTTCTTTTCGTCATTGTTTATTCTGTCTAGGAGGACGTAGTAGGTAGGTCCCCCTTTGCTGCCTTTTCTCGGCAGGATCTCTTTCACGTACTTGGTTGGGAAGCCCTTGGCCTCAAGCTCCGCGATGATCACTGCCGGGTCAATGCCATATGGAAGGCCCTTTATCGCAATCTTAGTAGGTAGGTCGGCGGCCCCCGCGTAACAGCGCCAAGCGACCTTCTTATCGGCTACTGATGCTTCCGTTAGGGCGCGCTGCACCGCCCTAACTTCTTCTGTCGATTTGCATGTGAAACGAAAACCCTTGCCCACGGGTTTCACGTTTAGTGGATGTCCCAGCTTGTTCTTGAGCTGTTCGAATATGGATACCCATCCCGGCAGCGATTCTATAATAATCGGTGGGTATCCTTTCATTGTTGATGTTGTTGTTGTAGGTGCGGGGGCCTGTCTCTCCGTGAGGGAGTTTGACCTAGATGTTACCGGCGATGCTAGCGCCGCTGCATAAGAGCGCGCCGCTTCAGCCGGAGGGGTAGGTGGTGAGGGCATAGGTGCCGCATCCATCGGTACCGACTCGATCGCCGCATACGAAGTCGAGTCGGTGTTGGCATGTCGATGTGTGTTCTGCTCCGCGATACTATCGTCGTCGGAGTCTGCCGTAATGTTGGCCGGTCTGTCTTAGACAATGCTTGTGTGGGTGGGGTGACGGAGGATTTCATACGCAATCTCTTCTCGTCGCCCCCCAAGTCCTCAGTAGAGGAGTCGCGCCCATTCTTGGGGGCGCCTCTGCCCGGAGCCTTCCGGTCGGTTTCAGCATCAGCCTCACACTCAGGTTCGACGATGCTGAGTCCTAGGTCGGAGGCATCCGATCGGCTCGTACTAGTGACTAGCCTAGCTTTCTTTCTTTTAACTAGAAAGGGTTGACCAGGTTCAGCTGTGTAATGCCCTCCCGTCTTTTTTTTTTTTTAGGACGGACTAATGCTGTTTTTCTCTACCGGCATTTACAGCGTCACCGGACGGTTGGCGAGCGCAGATGGCACTCGGCCAAATGCGGGCGCACCGCCTAAGGCGAGCGTTGAAGACGCTTCGCCGCAAGGAGAGGAGTAGGCGACTTGCTCAAGGGCACCACTAAGGTACGGACCTCGGCTTGGGCCGTCGCCAGGAGAGAGGGGAGAGAGGGGAGTAGGAGAGAATCGCCCCGGTACATAAGTGTACCGTTGAAAGTGGGCCCTATGAATTTTAACTCTACGACTATTTGGAGAGAATCTAACCAAAACATAACTTTTGCCTCGAGCTCGGTGTTTGGCTGTGTTTACCACTAAATCATAACCTTGTGTACCTCGCCTCCCCCCATTTCCGCGACATGGGTCCACACCGCGACTAGGATCGTCACGTTGTGCACTCATGACTGTACTTTGGGTGGGGCTACAATAAGAAACTTGAGTACCTCGCCCACAGCCGTTACCTGGGCCGGAGTCTACAACGAGGCCGGGGCCGCGGTGTAGACTCCTGCCCGTACCGTGTCTGGGACTACATAGAAAACCAGTGTTACCTCGTCCACAGCCATTTGCTGGGCCGGAGGATACATCGCGACCGGGGCCGCGGTGTATACTCCCACCCGCACCGTGGCTGGGACTACAATCGTGTGTGTGTGGATTACCTCGACTGCGACTGGGGCTGCGGAGAAGATCTCGGCCGGAGCCTACAATGCGATCGGGATCACAGCCCTGGTCGGGTCTACAACCATTACCGGGGTTCCCTTGGGACGACGCTAAAGCTGCCGAAGTAACGGCTGCGATGGGGTCGTCCGGGTCACCCAAAATATGCCTTGGACGACGAGACGGGGGGGGGAAGGAAGTGAGGATCGGTTATGTCAGTGGAGTAGTTCGCCGCTTCGACCACGAGGGGATTCGAGTGGTGGGGAGCTTTGTCGAAGTGGCGGCGGGGGCAGTCTTTCATATACTGCGTAATAGAGGGGAGGGTGAAATCGCAGTGCAGTTCGGCGTTCCGCAAGTACCACGGAGCGCCCACTGCCCTGCGCATAAAGCGATTCTGAATCACTTGAAGTTTGTGGAGGTCGTGTTTCTGAGCATGGGCGAACGCTACAGATGCGTAAGTCATGATTGGGCGGATGCAAAGTTTATATATTTGATACAAACTTAGGCTATTTATATGGCACTCGTGCTACCCGAACCTATCTCGACTTTTAGGTCGTACAGTTGAGAGAGAAGTATAGGCTGTCCCGCTTACCCTAATTTGCCGAATAAAGATTGATCCTAACCTTATAGAGAGCACCTATATCTTCCCTGTCTACAACTATCTCTTTCAGTCTTTATTTACTACATAAACCTTAAATATTGACATTTCACTTATTCTATCTTAATCTACTTATTTACACTTATTAACCTAGGCTCGGAGTCCTGCACATCTCTCCCCCCGGCGCAGCCTGCGCAGCCCCTTCTTCTCTGGTAAGCACGACGAGCTTCCGCACGGGTCGCTTGAAGATGCCGGTCCGGGTGTGCACGTCCGCCACTCGTACACCGCCGTCAGGTCCCTCGTAGGTGTGCTCGACGACGCCCATGGGCCACACGTTTCGTGGTAGCGTGTGGTCCACGACGTCTCCGACTCGTACCGGCCGACTGTTGCTGCTGGGCTCTCCACGGGGTACCAGTGTAGGTAGGTACTCCTTTACCCAGCGCCGCCAGAAGTGGTCGGCGAGCGCCAAGCTAGTCCTCCATACTCGTCGGTCGGTCTCGTAGCACGGTCCAGTGAGGGGTAGACCGTTCAATGACTCCAATAGGAAGTGATTTGGGGTCAATGCCTCGGGGTCTTGGTGACTCACGCTTACGTGAGTGAGTGTTCTCGCGTTGACCGCGAACTCTGCTTCTGTTAACAGTGTACTCAACACCTCCTCTGTAGGTTCTCGCTCTTTCAGGGTGGCGGCCAGTGCGACTTTGACCGATCGCACCAGTCTCTCCCACGCTCCTCCTTGATTTGGGGCCCCTGGGGCCGTATATCTCCATGTCATCCTGTTCAGCAGGCCTTTATCTCGCAGCGCCGGCACCCACTCCGCGTACGCCTCCCTTAGTTCGCGGTCGGCGCCCTTGAAGTTGGTCGCGTTGTCCGAATACATCATCTTTGGCCAACCTCGCCGCGCTGCCATCCACCGCTTTTCCCGACGCCGCCCGACTTTCACTACCATCGGCCCGAAATAATCCGTCCCACAGTTGGAAAAGGGACGCTGAAAGGGCTCATGTCGTGCGCGGGGCAGATCTCCCGTCGCCGGAAACACCGGTCTTGATTTCCGTACCTTACATAGAGCACAACTCCTCTCCACGGTTCGCACGGTCGGTCGCAAATGTATGATCCAATATCGCTGACGTAGATCGTTCGTCACGCGCTCTCTGTTGGCGTGACCCGCCGCACAATGTTCCCGTAGCACTATTAGACGTGTTATCCGGTGGCGGCCGTCAAGTATTATAGGCCTTTTCGTCTCTATAGGTGCTGTAGCGGCTCCAATGCGACCTCTTACGCGCAATACGTCATCTTCCATCATGGGGTCCAACCGATGCAGCCGACTCGTCTTGGTGATAGGGCGTGCCGCTCTCAATCGTTCTATCTCGTCTCGAAAACTGTCTCGTTGCGCGCGTTGTATGATTGCGCGTTCCGCTCGCTCTATGTGTCGCTCGTCCATGTGTTTTGTTCGTCGTCGACACATATCTATGAACGCTAATACATGCGCCGTAGCCCGCACTAATGTCTCATATTTCGAAAATCGTTCCGGGTCGGGCACCCATTCGTCACTGGACCTGTCCTCGGTCACATGACACTACACTGTCATCACTATCACTGCCGTTGTTCGGTTCTGTAGGCCACTGGTCTTCTTCGTAACGCAGGAAGTCCGGTCCTTGGAACCAGCGGTCGTTCGCCGTGATGGGTGTGCACGAGAACCTCGTAGCGTCGTCTGCTACGTTTTCGTGAGTCGGCACCCATCTCCACTCTTTTTTGTGGGTGAGTTCAGCAATCTCACCCAGGCGATGTGAGACGAACGGGGTGTACCGTCGGATGTCATGTCGCACCCAGTGGATGACCGTCATGGAGTCGGTCCAATAAACGGTCCTCTTCACCTTCACTCGATGCTCCTTCTTTATCGCGTCGGCCAGCCGAGCTCCAATGACTGCCGCCTGCAGCTCCAAGCGCGGTATGGTCTGCGCGCGCCTTGGAGCTACCTTCGCCTTGGCAGCCACGAGACTCAAGCTGAAGCTCCCGTCCGGTCGCGCGACACGCCAGTAGGCTACGGTCGAGTAAGCCTGTTCGCTAGTGTCGCACATCATGTGAATGTGAATGATTACTCCGGACTTGATTTCCAGCAGACAACTGCTCGGAACAGCGGCTTGGGCGGCCGCTCAGCGCAGAAGCACGGGCAGTTGCTCAGCGCAGCAGCCCAGCGCAGCAGTTTGGGCAGCCGCTCAGGATACCTGCTCGGGACAGCTGAAAAACAAATGAATGTGTTAATATCTGTCGACGTACTACGATAAAATTCTGGACTACCATCACCCGCACCACACTATGCAATGAAAACAAAGAAAAACATGCCATGCCTTACATACTTAACAAGATCTCATTCGCACAGTTTAAAGATATTTTTCTTTATAAATGCAAACCAAAGACAACTAGCGCGTGATATCAATTTGTGAAGATTAACTGTCGAATGTCTCAACAAACTTACGATACCACCTTTGAATGACACCACACAAGGTAATCTTTGGTGTCTATTACTCCAGAGTTGACTTCAAGCAGACAACTGTTCGGGATAGCGGCTTGGGCGGCCGCTCAGCGCAGAAGCACGGGCAGTTGCTCAGCGCAGCAGCCCAGCGCAGCAGTTTGGGCAGCCGCTCAGGATACTTGCTCGGGACAGCTGAAAAACAAATGAATGTGTTAATATCTGTCTACGTACTACGATAAAATTCTGGACTTCCATCACCCGCACCACACAATGCAATGAAAACAAAGAAAAACATTCCATGCCTTACATACTTTACCAAGATCTCACTCGCATAGTTTAGTGAGATTTTTCTTTATTAATGCATACCAACGACAACTAGCGCGTGATATCAATTTGTGAAGATTAACTGTCGAATGTCTAAAAAACTCACGATACCACCTTTGCATGACACCACACAAGGTAATCTTTGGTGTCGATAACTCCAGACTTGACTTCCAGCAGACAACTGTTCGGGATAGCGGCTTGGGCGGCCGCTCAGCGCAGAAGCACGGGCAGTTGCTCAGCGCAGCAGCCCAGCGCAGCAGTTTGGGCAGCCGCTCAGGATACCTGCTCGGGACAGCTGAAAAACAAATGAATGTGTTAATATCTGTCGACGTACTACGATAAAATTCTGGACTACCATCACCCGCACCACACTATGCAATGAAAACAAAGAAAAACATGCCATGCCTTACATACTTAACAAGATCTCATTCGCACAGTTTAAAGATATTTTTCTTTATAAATGCAAACCAAAGACAACTAGCGCGTGATATCAATTTGTGAAGATTAACTGTCGAATGTCTCAACAAACTCACGATACCACCTTTGAATGACACCACACAAGGTAATCTTTGGTGTCGATTACTCCAGACTTGACTTCAAGCAGACAACTGCTCGGAACAGCGGCTTGGGCGGCCGCTCGGCGCAGAAGCACGGGCAGTTGCTCAGCGCAGCAGCCCAGCGCAGCAGTTTGGGCAGCCGCTCAGGATACCTGCTCGGGACAGCTGAAAAACAAATGAATGTGTTAATATCTGTCGACGTACTACGATAAAATTCTGGACTTCCATCACCCGCACCACACAATGCAATGAAAACAAAGAAAAACATTCCATGCCTTACATACTTAACCAAGATCTCACTCGCACAGTTTAGTGATATTTTTCTTTATTAATGCACACCAAAGACAACTAGCGCGTGATATCAATTTGTGAAGATTAACTGTCGAATGTCTAAAAAACTCACGATACCACCTTTGCATGACACCACACAAGGTAATCTTTGGTGTCGATTACTCCGGAATTGACTTCCAGCAGACATTTGCTCGGGACAGCGGCTTGGGCGGCCGCTCAGCGCAGAAGCACGGGCAGTTGCTCAGCGCAGCAGCCCAGCGCAGCAGTTTGGGCAGCCGCTCAGGATCCTTGCTCGGGACAGCTGAAAAACAAATGAATGTGTTAATATCTGTCGACGTACTACGATAAAATTCTGGACTTCCATCACCCGCACCACACAATGCAATGAAAACAAAGAAAAACATTCCATGCCTTACATACTTTACCAAGATCTCACTCGCATAGTTTAGTGAGATTTTTCTTTATTAATGCATACCAACGACAACTAGCGCGTGATATCAATTTGTGAAGATTAACTGTCGAATGTCTAAAAAACTCACGATACCACCTTTGCATGACACCACACAAGGTAATCTTTGGTGTCGATAACTCCAGACTTGACTTCCAGCAGACAACTGTTCGGGATAGCGGCTTGGGCGGCCGCTCAGCGCAGAAGCACGGGCAGTTGCTCAGCGCAGCAGCCCAGCGCAGCAGTTTGGGCAGCCGCTCAGGATACCTGCTCGGGACAGCTGAAAAACAAATGAATGTGTTAATATCTGTCGACGTACTACGATAAAATTCTGGACTACCATCACCCGCACCACACTATGCAATGAAAACAAAGAAAAACATGCCATGCCTTACATACTTAACAAGATCGCATTCGCACAGTTTAAAGATATTTTTCTTTATAAATGCAAACCAAAGACAACTAGCGCGTGATATCAATTTGTGAAGATTAACTGTCGAATGTCTAAAAAAACTCACGATACCACCTTTGCATGACACCACACAAGGTAATCTTTGGTGTCGATTACTCCGGACTTGACTTCCAGCAGACAACTGCTCGGGACAGCGGCTTGGGCGGCCGCTCAGCGCAGAAGCACGGGCAGTTGCTCAGCGCAGCAGCCCAGCGCAGCAGTTTGGGCAGCCGCTCAGGATACCTGCTCGGGACAGCTGAAAAACAAATGAATGTGTTAATATCTGTCGACGTACTACGATAAAATTTTGGACTACCATCACCCGCACCACACTATGCAATGAAAACAAAGAAAAACATGCCATGCCTTACATACTTAACAAGATCTCATTCGCACAGTTTAAAGATATTTTTCTTTATAAATGCAAACCAAAGACAACTAGCGCGTGATATCAATTTGTGAAGATTAACTGTCGAATGTCTCAACAAACTTACGATACCACCTTTGAATGACACCACACAAGGTAATCTTTGGTGTCGATTACTCCAGACTTGACTTCAAGCAGACAACTGTTCGGGATAGCGGCTTGGGCGGCCGCTCAGCGCAGAAGCACGGGCAGTTGCTCAGCGCAGCAGCCCAGCGCAGCAGTTTGGGCAGCCGCTCAGGATACTTGCTCGGGACAGCTGAAAAATGAATGTGTTAATATCTGTCGACGTACTACGATAAAATTCTGGACTACCATCACCCGCACCACACTATGCAATGAAAACAAAGAAAAACATGCCATGCCTTACATACTTAACAAGATCTCATTCGCACAGTTTAAAGATATTTTTCTTTATAAATGCAAACCAAAGACAACTAGCGCGTGATATCAATTTGTGAAGATTAACTGTCAAATGTCTCAACAAACTTACGATACCACCTTTGAATGACACCACACAAGGTAATCTTTGGTGTCGATTACTCCAGACTTGACTTCAAGCAGACAACTGTTCGGGATAGCGGCTTGGGCGGCCGCTCAGCGCAGAAGCACGGGCAGTTGCTCAGCGCAGCAGCCCAGCGCAGCAGTTTGGGCAGCCGCTCAGGATACTTGCTCGGGACAGCTGAAAAACAAATGAATGTGTTAATATCTGTCGACGTACTACGATAAAATTCTGGACTTCCATCACCCGCACCACACAATGCAATGAAAACAAAGAAAAACATTCCATGCCTTACATACTTTACCAAGATCTCACTCGCATAGTTTAGTGATATTTTTCTTTATTAATGCATACCAACGACAACTAGCGCGTGATATCAATTTGTGAAAATTAACTGTCGAATGTCTAAAAAAGCTCACGATACCACCTTTGCCTGACACCACACAAGGTAATCTTTGGTGTCGATTACTCCGGACTTTACTTCCAGCAGACAACTGCTCGGGACAGCGGCTTGGGCGGCCGCTCAGCGCATATACAAAATCACGACAAGGATTGACGTCACCACAATAACGAACTCTGAGATGTTGACTCGTCGACGGTTGAAGGCAGAGTGAGCCACGACCGCTCTGCGCGCCGCCTTTTATACTTTTCGGTCTACTAGGCTATTTTTGTCTCTAACAATATATATATATATCGGCGCGGATACAATAATTAGCCAATAATAATTAGTCTATAACAATTAGATTTGTTAAATTGATTTATAAAACAGATTCATACTTTTGAAATTGTTTACAGTAAATTATTCCAATTAAAATTAATAATATAATTATTTTTAAAATGATTTAAGTTTTTACGATGTTCAATTAATTATAAAACATGCCATCACTTTGTATTGCAATCTTTCAAAAATAGGATTTTATCCGGTCCTTTACAAAGGCATAAGTGGGGCTGTAGCCACCACTTAGAGGCCTCTTTAGTATTAAAAAAACAAATTAGTTTAAAAACAGAAACATTTTGGATGGATAGTTACATGGTAAGCTACGAGTATATTACAAGTAAAATTTGAAAAATTTAATATCGACTTGCATTCTATTCAGTTATTAGAGTATGTCTCTCTAAAACTACTAGACCAAATTCGTAGAAATTTAAATGGGACCACACGGGAAGGACCAGCTTTCAAACAAAAAAATTGAGAATTGGTTAACCCAGTCGAAAGTTATGAGGTAGAGTCTGGCTAACGAAAGTAGATACTGGATTTTTTGCAAACTTTTTATATGACAACACTAAAGTGTTCCTACCATCGGATATTTACCCTACAAATTGGGGTATTTTAAGCAGAAAGTACTTAGGAACAATTAATTCCAAAAATGCATTTTTAAAACAAACTTATTTTAAACATTTTATAAAATGAGTTAAAAATTTGTACGTGTGCTAAAATTTTATTCATCGAAAATAAGTATCGTATGTACGTGTTGGATCATTTCAAGAGCAACACTAAGCCTTAAGTTGGTCTAATAAATAGCTTAATTAATTAGGTACACTATTTACTAGAGAAAAACTTGGCAATTTTATTTTAAAGAAATTAATTTTCGGCTGTTTTCCGAAAGGTTTGGTAAAATCAGAATCAGTGTATGGTATCCCTATCTCTGACGCAACAAGATGGCGTGTTGTTGATGTTTCGTTGTGGTAGACTTGCGTATAGTTTTGTTGTGATATATCCGTGTTAATGCTATAAAAATGAATAAAACTATAAAGAGTGAAGTGCGAAAACTATTGTTTTGTATGATTTCGAAATATGAAGAGAAAAAGCTTGTGAAATAAGCCGTATTGCGAGAAAAACAGGATTGTTTACGTACTGTGACTGAATTTTTTAGGTTAGTACGGTCAAAATGTCTTGATATTTTTTTATTTTAAATAAGTACATATTAGTTTTAGTTACTTTAGATAATGTTATTGTTCTTTTACAGATAGTCTTGAGGATAATGCACGAACTGCTGAAGTAAAACAAGCAATTGAAAAGGTCACAGATTTAGATCAAAAAGATATGATGAAATCGCAGAACCAGTACTTAGAAGAACTATCTTCACTCACCGATAAGTTTTCACTCAACGTTAATCTTGGACTAGTTTTGTAATACTTGTGTATTTTCTATTATTTCTTAGTTATGAGACTCACGATAATTGACATTTTATTTTATTCTTTTTACAGATGTAAGTGTTATAACATTGAAGAGAATTAAAAAACAAGGTGCGGTGAACGAAGGGGTCTGGAGGACTCCAGGTAAAAAACGACCTCACCCTTCAAAAGTGTCGAACTTGGATAGTTTCGATATGGATGTTATTCGTAATAAAGTAAACGAATTTTACTGTGTGAGGAAACAAGTACCAACATTAAGATCTTTGTTGGTAGAGTTAAAAGAAAGTATAGAATTTGGTGGATGTCGTGAAACTCTCAGTCGCATATTATTAGCCAACGGTTATGAATTTAAGAAAAACAAAAATGAACGTTCATTATTAATTGAACGATATGATATAGCTGCATGGAGACATCGCTTTTTGTGTACCATTGCATCGAAACGTGCAGAAGGCAAGCCAATAATCTACTTAGATGAAACTTATGTCCACAAAACCTATAAGCCAAAAAAATGTTGGCAAGGTCCATCAACAAGTGGAATAATTGAAAATATATCGTCAGGAAAACGATATATTATTGTGCATGCAGGATCAGAGACAGGCCCTATTCCAAACTCATTGTTAGTATTTAGCACCAAATCGAAAATGGCCGACTACCACCATGACATGAATTCCACAAACTTCAACAAATGGCTTCAAGAAAAGCTTATTCCCAATTTGAATGAACCAAGTGTAATTGTAATGGACAATGCAACATACCATTCTGTCATAATAAATAAAGCGCCCACATCTCAAAATCAAAAGTTAGAGATACAGAATTGGCTTACATTGAATGGCATTTCATTTGAAACATACAATTCAAAAGCAGAGTTGCTCTGCTTAGTAAAACAGAACACACCAGAACCTATTTATGAAGCTGATGAACTTTTAAGCCAAAACGGACATGAAGTGCTAAGACTTCCTCCATATCATTGTGACCTAAATGCCATAGAACTCATATGGAGTCTAGCAAAAAGAAATGTGGGAAGCAAAAATGTAAGCCGAACTCCAAAAAAGTTCGAGGATCTCATAAAACAATCTTTTGAGTGTATTACAGCAGATGATTGGAAAAAAAATGACAGACCATGTCATTCATGTGGAAGACAAGTACAAAAGAAGAGACCATATAACTGAAAATAATTTAGAAAGCTTCATCATCAATTTAAGAGACAGCAGCGACTCCAGTGATTCTGACGATTCACTCCATGTTGAATTTTTAGATTCAGATTTTGATTATAGTGATTAAAAAACAGTATAAAAATATATGGTGTTGTTTTCTTTGATACATACTCACATAGATTTACAAAAATTTAAACTCATGATAATATTGATACTCATGATAGTGTTTGATAGCCTGTTTGTTCCTTTAATACGCCACAATGGAGTGACGTATCCGTGTGATGTTTGGTATGGAGTTAATAAAGAGTTAACAAGTGATATAAGCTAATTTTAATCTCGTCATAACGGGGACAAAATTGCAAGCATCCACTAGTAAAATAAAAATGAATGTCAAAGTATCAAAGTAGGTTGTTCCAACTTTCCTTTTTACGTTAGGGCTGCCTGGCTAATATTTTTTAAATTTGCCGCGCTTTTTCAGTATCAACTTTCATTAGCCAGACACTAACAAACATAAAATAATAATACAGTCTCACTGACTACCTCCTCCTTTTTTTGGAAGTCTGTAAAAAATGGTTAAATGGTAAGGCTATTGATATGAAATCTAATGATGAGTGATAAGGGAGATAATGGGCTATAGAAGAGACTACGGCACCTGTCAATTTCAGTCTCATCTTAAAATATTTAGGTGACTTGCCACCCACTAAATGGGCCCTCATCAATGGTAACAAAAGGGGCAACGTTGGCGTGGATGGCAAAAGGGTGTCGAGAGGTGTGCTGCGGTTTCACTAGAACGCTACTACCGGAGTCATTCCCTGTAACATTTCCACCCTTGGAACTTTGTTACTTGCTCTTGCGTCTCCACCCCCAGATGGCCAATTAAAGCAAGCCGGGGTCAGGGGTCTCATTTAGCCCCAGGGAGAATCAGGGTCTACGGTGTCACAGTATAAAGATGCAACAGTATGGAAACTAAGCCTAGTTGATAAAATAATTATCTATGCCCCATTGAAGCCATAGGGTTCTCACTTTTAATGTTTTAAAGTATTGTTTTTTTTTTAAATAAAACATTCTTTGTTTTGCTGTAGACCTTAAATCTAGTTAATTCTAGTTTACTAATAAAATGTATGTAGGTGTATCATGGCGTCGGATAATCTTGATGGTTTAAAATACGGAAAACTGTTTAGTATTAATAATAATAATAATAATAATCCGTCTGGGGGTGGAGACGCAAGAGCAAGTAACAAAAAGCTCCAAGGGTGGAAGTGTTAAAGGGCATAACGCCGGTAGTAGCGCTTCAGTGAAACCGCAGCACACCTCTCGACACCCTTTAGCCAGCCACACCAACGTTGCCCTTTCTGTCACCATTCATGGTGGCCTTTATGGGGGGCCCGTTTAGTGGGTGGCAAGTCACCACCTGCCCAAAATATTTAAAATGAGACTGAATTTGGCAGGTGCCGTAGTCTCTTCCATAGCCCACTATCTTTTTATCACTAATAAAATCATTTCAATAGCCTTGTCATTTTACCCATTTTTATAATAGATATACCATTTCACCATCCATCCATAAGTTTCTGTTTTTTTATACTACTTTGTATTTTTATACCAAACAGGCCTCTAAGTGTTGGCTACAGCCCCACTTATGCCTTTGTAAAGGACCGGATGAAATCCGTGATTTATTTTGAATAAAAGGAATAATAATAATAATAATAATACCGCAGGGGCGGCTTTGTGGCGAGCCGTCGGTGAGTGGCGACACCGTGGACCCTGATTCTCCCTGGGGCTAAATGAGACCCCTGACCCCCGGCTTGCCTTTATTGGCTGTCTGGGGGTGGAGACGCAAGAGCAAGTAACAAAAAGCTCCAAGGGTGGAAGTGTTAAAGGGCATAACGCCGGTAGTAGCGCTCTAGTGAAACCGCAGCACACCTCTCGACACCCTTTAGCCATTCACACCAACGTTGCCCCTTTTGTCACCATTGATGGTGGCTTTTATGGGGGGCCCGTTTAGTGAGTGGCAAGTCACCACCTGCCTAAATATTTTAAGATGAGACTGAAATTGGCAGGTGCCGTAGTCTCGACCATAGCCCACTATCTCCCGTATCACTAATAAGTACATTTCAATAACCATGCCATTTTACCCATTTTTGTAATAGATAACCTGTAACCTTCCATCCAAAATGTTTCTGTTTTTATACTACATTGTATTTTTATATCAAACAGGCCTCTAAGTGTTGGCTACAGCCCCACTTATGCCTTTGTAAAGGACCGGGTGAAACCCGTGAAATTGGTTGAATAAAAATAATAATAATAAAATTTATTGACTCAAGACATTACATGTATTTAAATGTTACTGGAGCACCTGGTTCCTAAACTAGGCTCGAGACCCGTAATATAGGATCCAGGACTCTTTCATCCGAGACATAGAAGACAGTCTTAAGGGTAAATGAAGACAAATTGAATATTAAACTAAGTAACACATTATTTTAAATAAAGTATTGAAACACAACTACTTGTAGATCTTAGGATTTTTTGTAGGTTTACTACACTAACTTATCATTATGGCATAACCTTTTACAAGTTTTGGCAGGAGCGTACGTGAGCCTCGGTTGGGCGCGTGGTAGGCGCTGCAGGTGGCGCGGGTGCAGTGCTCATGAACTCTGTTTTCGGGTGTTTGTCACTCATTTTCGGACTGAACCATACTGCGTTTCAACCTCAAAACTGCGTTTGATACCTTGTAATTAAAAAAACATTACATAAAAAATACTTTTATTCATCTTATGATGAACTATAATGATTACAAATTATTGTAACTAATGATTACAAATTATTGACTCCAAAAAAAGTTGATAATTTCGCCCAGCCGCCATCTTCGATTTCAGTTTTGTTAGCACTATCGGCATCAACGCCCTCGAAAATCATAAAAACTACACCCAGTACGATATAGTTCACAATAATATAATAATCTATTGCAGCCGCCATCTGAGATTTGTTTTGTTTTACGAATTTATTAAGTTTTATGATCGATCATACAAAAACACTATTACAATTTTAAAACACATAGCAGTCAGTCAAGTGTGACATTTCATATTTTAGATCATATAAAAAAGGTTATGATGTAAAAATAGTTTGTAACACTCACTACTGACTGCACCACGAGAACCGCTTAGGGGTCTCGTCGATGCGCATGTTTATGTCACTGGGCCGTTTCAGACGATTGAAGGTAGTTTCCGTACTGTTCTATATATCTACTGTGACGGTGTCGCTACTCACCGACGGCTCGCCACAAAGCCGCCACTGCGGTATTAATATTTCTTTTTTTTCTCGTATTTTATCCAGTTTTTACAAAGACATAAGTGGGGTCAATGTAGTACCTACATAAACAGCATTTGAAATGAAGGTGAAATGGTATAGCTATTGCTAAAATTAGTAACATAGTAGGGCTATAGATATGAACTCTTAAATCATTAAAGAAATGGCTGTTGACGAGACTACGGTACCTGCCAGTTTCAGTCTCATTTTAAAATATTATTATATATATATATATATAATATTGAATGCTACATTTAACGAAAATAAACAATACATTATACAATTACCTACGCAGTCTATCTCTCACCTAACTACACAACTTTATTTTATTTTAATCGCACCTATCCTCGCATACACTATTTTTCACAGATATACCTGAGATATGTTATATTATTTATGTATTGCTTCAGATTTTTTAAATTATTGTTTAGTATTTAAGCATTATTCCTTTTGTACAAAGTCAGCATACATTCTATAATTATTATAATCTTTTAAAAAAATTATAAAATCCATGTAAAGATCATTGGAGTAATTATAAAGGAAGGGACTGAATCTCACGACACAGGCCATCCAAGTGTGGGATTCAGTGATCATCACCCAACTTACGAGTACTATATAAAATATATAAGCCAAAAGATGTTATCTATTTTGTAAGTAATTAGCATAAGTTTTATTTCCTAATAAACGTTTCCTAGTTTCCTAATTAATTTCCTAATATATATTTAGGGGGCCACTAAACGGCCCCCACAAGGGCCACCATCAATGGTGACAAAAGGGGCAACATTAGTGTGGACGGCTAAAGGGTGTCGAGAGGTGTGCTGCGGTTTCACTAGAGCACTACTACCGGCGTTATGCCCTTTAACACTTCCACCCTTGGAGCTTTTCGTTACTTACTTTAGTATTATTATCCTTTCTAAACCAAAACAACTTTACCTGCGTGGGTACGGGTAAAAGATGGATCACCAATAGACATTTAGATGACCACATTTCAACCTTTTTAGGTATGCAAATATAATTATGCTTACCTATTGTGAAACTACCAATAGTAATTATAAAGACTCAAACTTTAGATTTGGTTTACTATTAAAGTTATTAGAGGTATAATTGACAATCTTTATTGTGTTATCCTCTAGCAATAACGATGTTTTATCTTCTTAGCATTTGCTGAGTCATTCCACTCGTACCTGTATAGGTGTGTATACCATATTCCCGCTCTCCGCTTGCATAAAGATGCATTCTAAGCGGCCTGTAAGGAAGAATCCGCCGATTGGAACACATTGAATTATGAATAAAAATTATATCTATTGTATGTACTGTTAGTACTTTCCTTTTTCAATGGTTCTCATAGAAAATGCTTGGCAAAACACGGCTCTTGTTTTGTACTTAAAAAACATACAATGCAAAATGTGGTCTTTGTACAAATTGTTAGTCTGTGCGAACACAGACGACAATATATCTTGGTATTCGTACAAATATACAAAAAATATGGTTGTCTATGTCTATAAATTCGGTACGTGATAACGTCATAAGACAAGCCGAATGCTTAGGCTGATCGTGCCTCTCTATTGCTTGTTCCGCGCTCTCGCTTGCACGCTCGGCTCGGGCGGAACGTGACAATGAGGCATACTTTTACGTGCGTTTTGGCGCAAACATAACGGCGGTTTTATTCGAGATAAATTGTTGTTGCGACTAGCTGCCCTCCGCGGTTCCACGCGCTGATGATCAGGGTTAATGTAGGATTGTAAAGGTGACATTATATTTCAATCCGGTCTAGTAGTTCCGGAATTTATTCAATTCAAACAAACAAATCTTTCCTGTTTATAATATTGGTATAGACTAGGATGGATGTTTTAAGATACGAGTAATGTATTTAGTAAACACGTTGTTTCGCATAAAACGTATGGTTAGGTGCCGCATTGACATTAATGCAAACATGCAGTCACTGAAATAAATAAATCAATTATGAGTGTGTAAAAGTAAAGACGCTGATGTATTCGGATCCATATAATTGTTCACAGGTGATGCACTACACCACTATATACTAGAATTAGTACTAATAAATTATACCACTGGATAACTAAAGGATCAAGGAATTCATTGTGATAAACGATAATAGTGACGCATTGCGAGTGGTGAAGGGGGAAGCGCTGCCATTTTGAGGTTATTTTGCTGCGTATGGAGATTTGCAATTAGTATAACATTTGACTCTGAGAAACGTGTTCACATATAACACACGGCAGTTTGCATGACCACACCCCATTTTTTTAATTAATTGATGGTCAGTGATAGTGCGGCCAACAATGATATCATAGTGTGATATAATTACTGGACACAAATTCACTATTAAAAAATCATCATCAGAAATTAATAAAGCAAATTTCATCAAAATCCGTTCAACCGCAATTTATATATTAACCCTTTGCCTACCAGAGAAGTAAATTTACTTGGGTTTCATTCATAAATCTTCTGTTTTAATTATCACGGTATAAGAAGGGTTAAATACAAAGAAACTTTCACTTTTATAATATTTACGTTTGTTCTGTGTCTTAGAATCCAATTTTATAGATGAAACAAAACATATGCATTTATCCAAAGTAGAAAAGAGATAAACATCTTACATGTAGTTGCTATTTCTGTTTCACTAATCAAATCAGAACCTTGAGCCGAAACTAATGGAGTGTTAAGTTCTTACTAGTACATAGTGGTGTAGTGCATCACCTGTGAACAATTATATGGATCCGAATACATCAGCGTCTTTACTTTTACATACTCATAATTGATTTATTTATTTCAGTGACTGCATGTTTGCATTAATGTCAATGCGGCACCTAACCATACGTTTTATGCGAAACAACGTGTTTACTAAATACATTACTCGTATCTTAAAACATCCATCCTCGTCTTTACTAATATTAAAAAAACAGGAAAGATTTGTTTGTTTGAATTGAATAAACTCTGGAACTACTAGACCGGATTGAAATATAATGTCATCTTTACAATCCTACATTAACCCTGATCATCAGCGGGTGGAACCGCGGAGGGCAGCTAGTCGCAACAACTATTTTATCTCGAAAAAAACCGCCGTTACGTTTGCGCCAAAACGCACGTAAAAGTATGCCTCATTGTCACGTTCCGCCCGAGCCGAGCGTGCAAGCGAGAGCGCGGAACAAGCAATAGAGAGGCACGATCAGCCTAAGCATTCGGCTTGTCTTATGACGTTATCACGTACCGAATTTATAGACATAGACAACCATATTTTTTGTATATTTGTACGAATACCAAGATATATTGTCGTCTGTGTTCGCACAGACTAACAATTTGTACAAAGACCACATTTTGCAATGTATGTTTTTTATGTACAAAACAAGAGCCGTGTTTTGCCAAGCATTTTCTATGAGAACCATTGAAAAAGGAAAGTACTAACAGTACATACAATAGATATAATTTTTATTCATAATTCAATGTGTTCCAATCGGCGGATACTTCCTTACAGGCCGCTTAGAATGCATCTTTATGCAAGCGGAGAGCGGGAATATGGTATACACACCTATACAGGTACGAGTGGAATGACTCAGCAAATGCTAAGAAGATAAAACATCGTTATTGCTAGAGGATAACACAATAAAGATTGTCAATTATACCTCTAATAACTTTAATAGTAAACCAAATCTAAAGTTTGAGTCTTTATAATTACTATTGGTAGTTTCACAATAGGTAAGCATAATTATATTTGCATACCTAAAAAGGTTGAAATGTGGTCATCTATATGTCTATTGGTGATCCATCTTTTACCCGTACCCACGCAGGTAAAGTTGTTTTGGTTTAGAAAGGATAATAATACTAAAGTAAGTAACGAAAAGCTCCAAGGGTGGAAGTGTTAAAGGGCATAACGCCGGTAGTAGTGCTCTAGTGAAACCGCAGCACACCTCTCGCGCACCCTTTAGCCATCCACACTAATGTTGCCCTTTTTGTCACCATTGACGGTGGCCCTTGTGGGGGCCCGTTTAGTGGCCCCCTAAATATATATTAGGAAATTAATTAGGAAACTAGGAAACGTTTATTAGGAAATAAAACTTATGCTAATTACTTACAAAGTAGATTACATCTTTTGGCTTATATATTTTTTATAGTACTCGTAAGTTGGGTGATGATCACTGAATCCCACACTAGGATGGCCTGTGTCGTGAGATTCAGTCCCTTCCTTTATAATTACTCCAATGATCTTTACATGGATTTTATAATTTTTTTTAAAATAAGGTTTATAATAATTATAGAATGTATGCTGACTTTGTACAAAAAAAATAATACTTAAATACTAAACAATAATTTAAAAAAATCTGAAGCAATACATAAATAATATAACATATCTCAGGTATATCTGTGAAAAATAGTGTATGCGAGGATAGGTGTGATTAAAATAAAACAAAGCTGTGTAGTTAGGTGAGAGATAGACTGCGTAGATAATTGTATAATGTATTGTTTATTTTCGTTAAATGTAGCATTCAATATTATATATATATAATAATATTTTAAAGTGAGACTGAAACTGGCAGGTACCGTAGTCTCGTCAATAGCCATTTCTTTTATGATTTAAGAGTTCATATCTATAGCCCTACTATGTTACTAATTTTAGCAAAAGCTATACCATTTCACCTTCATTTCAAATGCTGTTTATGTAGGTACTACTTTGACCCCACTTATGTCTTTGTAAAAACTGGATAAAATACGAGAAAAAAAAGAAATAATAATACCGCAGGCTTTGTGGCGAGCCGTCGGTGAGTGGCGACACCGTCACAGTAGATATATAGAACAGTACGGAAACTACCTTCAATCGTTTGAAACGGCCCAGTGACATAAACATGCGCATCGACGAGACCCCTAAGCGGTTCTCGCGGTGCAGTCAGTAGTGAGTGTTACAAACTATGTTTACATCATAACCTTTTTTATATGATCTAAAATATGAAATGTCACACTTGACTGACTGCTATGTGTTTTAAAATTGTAATGGTGTTTTTGTATGATCGATCATAAAACTTAATAAATTCGTAAAACAAAACAAATCTCAGATGGCGGCTGCAATAGATTATTATATTATTGTGAACTATATCTTACTGGGTGTCGTTTTTATGATTTTCGAGAGCGTTGATGCCGATAGTGCTAACAAAACTGAAATCGAAGATGGCGGCTGGGCGAAATTATCAACTTTTTTTGGAGTCAATAATTTGTAATTTATGAAGAATAAAAGTATTTTTTATGTAATGTTTTTTTAATTACAAGGTATCAAACGCATTTTTGAGGTTGAAACGCAGTATGGTTCAGTCCGAAAATGCGTGACAAACACCCAAAAACAGAGTTCATGAGCACTGCACCCGCGCCACCTGCAGCGCCTACCACGCGCCCAACCGAGGCTCACGCTCCTAGGGATAAGTCATTTAAGAAGTCTTAAGTTATTGTAAAACGCATAATTCTGGTTTACTTAAATTGCTTGATAGGTATCAATGAAATAAATGGATACGAGATTTAAGGGGTTGTTTAGTTAAATACATAGAAAACGCGTTATTGGTACTCAAAATTAATATGAGAAGGTAAAATCTAGCAATTAAAACAAGTAGGTACAAGGTACAAACGGGGGTTAGCACTAAAATAAATTGCTTCCATGGATTAAGATTTATTAGACGATGGCAATTGAGGTGGGATTGAAAAAATAAAGTAGGATAAGTGTATTAACATTAAAATAATTTTGTCGAGAACATAAATTACTAGCTGCGGTTCGCGGTTTCACCCGCGTGGTGATGTATGTTATTGAGAATGGATCAAATATAGCGTAGGTATGTTACTGAGACATAATGTAGCTTTACATATTATTATACTCGTGAAATGATTGTTTAAATCGGAAAAGTAGATTCACGTGTACCCATAATCTAAAATGAAATAAACCCTCATATATCTTTCCTTTTACTATCAGAGTAGTAATAGTTATGTTGACGTCCTCTCTATGGAACTGGGGGCGATTCAACTATTTCACAAGTTCAACAATCCACTCGGCTGCAACTGCGGTTCGACTCCGGTTGTAGTTCGATAATTACCCGAAATGCCATCCTACTTTTCCTGTAGACATTGGGACGTGACGTCACGTAATTGTATCGTAAACGCTACGGCATAATTTAATAGATAAATAGTAAACACTAATAGGAGTTAGCGTGGTGTACCTGGTCTATTGAGTAATCGTAATATAAAATACTATTCGATCGCTGGCGTCAATAGAAGCGAAACTGTAGTTGTGACTGTTTTCTTATAGCAGCTTAAGAATGTGTGTAAATCGGCTACGGTTCGAATCTAGTAACAAATTAAGTTAATGGAATTGTGCCCTTTTCACTATGCTCTAATGCCAAATAGCGTAGACTTATATTAGTTGTATATAATATGGTCAATAGATTCCGTTCGGCAGCATACGCGATATATGGACTAATTATTATTCTTTTCCACACTTCAGGTTACGTTATCGAAGTTTTCATACGGAATTCTAACCTGTTTGTTAATATTATATAGCCTGTGGTCATAGGGAAACAAGTAGGATCCGAATGTCGAAAAAAAAAACCTCTGATCGGTCCAGTAGTTTTGTGGTCTGTTTAATACAAAGAAACAAACAAATAAATCTTCCCTACTTATGATATTATAGTGTAAATAAGCAGAGTTAAAATTGGCAGGTAAGAAGAATAAAACATGAAAAAGAAATTCATAGTAGTTGGCTAATAGAACTATAGGGAATATGCAACAAAATTATACTTAGAATCCCAATTACCTAATACTAGCTACGCTCTACAGTTGCATTCGCGCGGTGTTGTGTTACATAATATTTGTACAGGTATAATATAGATTTATACAGGTGGATTTTTATGAAAATTGATTCCTTTGAATCCTTAGATTTATGTTTGCTGTTACGTACAAAAATAACGTATGTATATATATATATATATATATATATATATATGATCCCATTCGTACAATATTGCATCAAAGGAGGGCGTTGCATCAGAGGTCCATCCATGTTTAAGCACACTGCCACCTCTGTTGGTTTTGGTAAGTAGAAAGTAGTTTCGTCCTGAGGAAGTTCTTTAAAATAAAAACAAGGGACAATAAATGTTATAACGCTCACCTCCTATAGGGTACATTGGTTATGTACGGTAATTTCATATACAATGAAAAACTTGCAAAATAAGACATTTAGAGATGATATGAATTAGGCAGTCTTAGACGAGTTTTAAAACAGCATTGTTAGTTTATTACCGTCATGATAAAATATTCGATTTCGTGACAAACCTTAAAGTTATTGAGTTAAACTATATTTCAATTTGAAATATGGGTTAATAAAAGTTAAGAATTATTGGTTTCAATGTTCAAATTTCATACTTGACGAGTTTGTTGAATTGTTAGAGTTGCGTGAATCAGCGATTGAGGAAGAATGATAACAAATGGGACTAGAATGTTACGAGTAATAATTAGTAATTTACTTGGGGATGAATGAATCAATAAGGATAATTTGAATTATTGAATGAAATGTTTTAATAAGTATGAAGGGCTCGAATGGTCCATCAAAATGCCAAAAGTATGAAAACTAAGTCTCATTGACTACCTCCTCCTTTTTTTGGAAGTCTGCAGAAAATGGTTAAATGGTAAGGCTATTGATATGAAATCTAATGATTAGTGATAAGGGAGATAATAGGCTATAGACGAGACTACTGCACCTGTCAATTTCAGCCTCATCTTAAAATATTTAGGTGACTTGCCACCCACTAAATGGGCCCCCCATAAGAGCCATCATCAATGGTAACAAAAGGGGCAACGTTGGCGTGGATGGCAAAAGGGTGTCGAGAGGTTTGCTGCGGTTTCACTAGAACGCTACTACCGGAGTCATGCCCTGTAATATTTCCACCCTTGGAACTTTTTGTTACTTGCTCTTGCGTCTCCACCCCCAGACGGCCAATTAAAGCAAGCCGGGGTCAGGGGTCTCATTTAGCCCCAGGGAGAATCAGTGTCTACGGTGTCACAGTATAAAGATGCAACAGTATGGAAACTAAGCCTAGTTGATCAAATAATTATCTATGCCCCATTGAAGCCATAGGGTTCTCACTTTTAATGTTTTAAAGTATTTTTTTTAAATAAAACATTCGTTGTTCTGCTGTAGACATTAAATCTAGTTAATTCTAGTTTACTAATAAAATGTATGTAGGTGTATCATGGCGTCCGTTAATCTTGATAGTTTAAAATACGGAAAACTGTTTAGTATTGACATAACTACTTGTAGATCATAGGATTTTTTGTAGGTTTACTACACTAACTTATCATTATGGCATAACCTTTTACAAGTTTTGGCGGGAGCGTACGTGAGCCTCGGTTGGGCGCGTGGTAGGCGCTGCAGGTGGCGCGGGTGCATTGCTCATGAACTCTGTTTTCGGGTGTTTGTCACGCATTTTCGGACTGAACCGTACTGCGTTTCAACCTCAAAAATGCGTTTGATACCTTGTAATTAAAAAAACATTACATAAAAAATACTTTTATTCTTCATAAATTACAAATTATTGACTCCAAAAAAAGTTGATAATTTCGCCCAGCCGCCATCTTCGATTTCAGTTTTGTTAGCACTATCGGCATCAACGCTCTCGAAAATCATAAAAACGACACCCAGTAAGATATAGTTCACAATAATATAATAATCTATTGCAGCCGCCATCTGAGATTTGTGTTTTGTTTTACGAATTTATTAAGTTTTATGATCGATCATACAAAAACACCATTACAATTTTAAAACACATAGCAGTCAGTCAAGTGTGACATTTCATATTTTAGATCATATAAAAAAGGTTATGATGTAAAAATAGTTTGTAACACTCACTACTGACTGCATCGACGAGACCCCTAAGCGGTTCTCGCGGCTGCAATAGATTATTATATTATTGTGAACTATATCGTACTGGGTGTCGTTTTTATGATTTTCGAGGGCGTTGATGCCGATAGTGCTAACAAAACTGAAATCGAAGATGGCGGCTGGGCGAAAGTATCAACTTTTTTTGGAGTCAATAATTTGTAATTTATGAAGAATAAAAGTATTTTTTAATTAATGTTTTTTTTAATTACAAGGTATCAAACGCATTTTTGAGGTTGAAACGCAGTATGGTTCAGTTTGAAAATGCGTGACAAACACCCGAAAACAGAGTTCATGAGCACTGCACCCGCGCCACCTGCAGCGCCTTCCACGCGCCCAACCGAGGCTCACGTACGCTCCCGCCAAAACTTAAAAAGGTTATGCCATAATAAGTTAGTGTAGTAAACCTACAAAAAATCCTAAGATCTACAAGTAGTTGTGTCAATACTAAACAGTTTTCCGTATTTTAAACTATCAAGATTAACCGACACCATGATACACCTACATAAATTTTATTAGTAAACTAGAATTAACTAGTTTTAATGTCTACAGCAGAACAACGAATGTTTTATTTAAAAAAAAAACAATACTTTAAAACATTAAAATGAGAACCCTATGGCTTCAATGGGGCATAGATAATTATTTGATCAACTAGGCTTAGTTTCCATACTGTTGCATCTTTATACTGTGACACCGTATACCCTGATTCCCTCTGGGGCTAAATGAGACCCCTGACCCCGGCTTGCTTTAATTGGCCGTCTGGGGGTGGAGACGCAAGAGCAAGTAACAAATTTCCAAGGGTGGAAATGTTACAGGGCATCACTATCCGGTAGTAGCGTTCTAGTGAAACCGCAGCGAACCTCTCGACACCCTTTTGCCATCCACGCCAACGTTGCCCCTTTTGTTACCATTGATGATGGCTCTTATGGGGGGCCCATTTAGTGGGTGGCAAGTCTCCTAAATATTTTAAGATGAGACTGAAATTGACAGGTGCCGTAGTCTCGTCTATAGCCCATTATCTCCCTTATCACTAATCATTAGATTTCATATCAATAGCCTTACCATTTAACCATTTTCTGCAGACTTCCAAAAAAAGGAGGAGGTAGTCAATGAGACTTAGTTTTCATACTTTTGGCATTTTGGTGGACCATTCGAGCCCTTCATACTTATTAAAACATTTCATTCAATAATTCAAATTAACCTTATTGATTCATTCATCCCCAAGTAAATTACTAATTACTCGTAACATTCTAGTCCCCTTTGTTATCATTCTTCCTCAATCGCTGATTCACGCAACTCTAACAATTCAACAAACTCGTCAAGTATGAAATTTGAACATTGAAACCAATAATTCTTAACTTTTATTAACCCATATTTCAAATCGAAATATAGTTTAACTCAATAACTTTAAGGTTTGTCACGAAATCGAATATTTCATCATGACGGTAATAAACTAACAATGCTGTTTTAAACCTCGTCTAAGACTGCCTAATTCATATCTATCTCTAAATGCCTTATTTTGCAAGTTTTTCATTGTATATGAAATTACCGTACATAACCAATGTACCCTATTGATATAGGAGGTGAGCGTAACATTTATTGTCCCTTATTTTTATTTTAAAGAACTTCCTCAGGACGAAACTACTTTCTACTTACCAAAACCAACAGAGGTGGCAGTGTGCTTAAACATGGATGGACCTCTGATGCAACGCCCACCTTTGATGCAATATTGTACGAATGGGATCATATATATATATATATATATACATACGTTCTTTTTGTACGTAACAGCAAACATAAATCTAAGGATTCAAAGGAATCAATTTTCATAAAAATCCACCTGTATAAATCTATATTATACCTGTACAAATATTATGTAACACAACACCGCGCGAATGCAACTGTAGAGCGTAGCTAGTATTAGGTAATTGGGATTCTAAGTATAATTTTGTTGCATATTCCCTATAGTTCTATTAGCCAACTACTATGAATTTCTTTTTCATGTTTTATTCTTCTTACCTGCCAATTTTAACTCTGCTTATTTACACTATAATATCATAAGTAGGGAAGATTTATTTGTTTGTTTCTTTGTATTAAACAGACCACAAAACTACTGGACCGATCAGAGGTTTTTTTTTTCGACATTCGGATCCTACTTGTTTCCCTATGACCACAGGCTATATAATATTAACAAAAAGGTCAGAATTCCGTATGAAAACTTCGATAACGTAACCTGAAGTGTGGAAAAGAATAATAATTAGTCCATATATCGCGTATGCTGCCGAACGGAATCTATTGACCATATTATATACAACTAATATAAGTCTACGCTATTTGGCATTAGAGCATAGTGAAAAGGGCACAATTCCATTAACTTAATTTGTTACTAGATTCGAACCGTAGCCGATTTACACACATTCTTAAGCTGCTATAAGAAAACAGTCACAACTACAGTTTCGCTTCTATTGACGCCAGCGATCGAATAGTATTTTATATTACGATTACTCAATAGACCAGGTACACCACGCTAAATCCTATTAGTGTTTCCTATTTATCTATTAAATTATGCCGTAGCGTTTACGATACAATTACGTGACGTCACGTCCCAATGTCTACAGGAATAGTAGGATGGCATTTCGGGTAATTATCGAACTACAACCGGAGTCGAACCGCAGTTGCAGCCGAGTGGATTGTTGAACTTGTGAAATAGTTGAATCGCCCCCCAGTTCCATAGAGAGGACGTCAACATAACTATTACTACTCTGATAGTAAAAGAAAATATATATGAGGGTTTATTTCATTTTAGATTATGGGTACACGTGAATCTACTTTTCCGATTTAAACAATCATTTCACGAGTATAATAATATGTAAAGCTACATTATGTCTCAGTAACATACCTACGCTATATTTGATCCATTCTCAATAACATACATCACCACGCGGGTGAAACCGCGAACCGCAGCTAGTAATTTATGTTCTCGACAAAACTATTTCAATGTTAATACACTTATCCTACTTTATTTTTTCAATCCCACCTCAATTGCCATCGTCTAATAAATCTTAATCCAGTATACTTAATACATTTATTGATTTATTCCCGTCAGCACACTAAGTCCTCTGGAAGCAATTTATTTTAGTGCTAACCCCCGCATATACAGACCTTGTACCTACTTGTTTTGCTAGATTTTACCTTCTCATATTAATTTTGTGTAGGTACCAATAACGCGTTTTCTATGTATTTAACTAAACAACCCCTTAAATCTCATATCCATTTATTTCATTGATACCTATCAAGCAATTGAAGTAAACCAGAATTATGCGTTTTACAATAACTTATGACTTCTTAAATGACTAATCCCTAGGAGCGTGAGCCTCGGTTGGGCGCGTGGTAGGCGCTGCAGGTGGCGCGGGTGCAGTGCTCATGAACTCTGTTTTCGGGTGTTTGTCACGCATTTTCGGACTGAACCATACTGCGTTTCAACCTCAAAAATGCGTTTGATACCTTGTAATTAAAAAAACATTACATAAAAAATACTTTTATTCTTCATAAATTACAAATTATTGACTCCGAAAAAAGTTGATAATTTCGCCCAGCCGCCATCTTCGATTTCAGTTTTGTTAGCACTATCGGCATCAACGCCCTCGAAAATCATAAAAACGACACCCAGTACGATATAGTTCACAATAATATAATAATCTATTGCAGCCGCCATCTGAGATTTGTGTTTGTTTTACGAATTTATTAAGTTTTATGATCGATCATACAAAAACACCATTACAATTTTAAAACACATAGCAGTCAGTCAAGTGTGACATTTCATATTTTAGATCATATAAAAAAGGTTATGATGTAAAAATAGTTTGTAACACTCACTACTGACTGCACCGCGAGAACCGCTTAGGGGTCTCGTCGATGCGCATGTTTATGTCACTGGGCCGTTTCAAACGATTGAAGGTAGTTTCCGTACTGTTCTATATATCTACTGTGACGGTGTCGCCACTCGCCGACGGCTCGCCACAAAGCCGCCACTGCGGTATTATTATTTCTTTTTTTTTCTCATATTTTATCCAGTTTTTACAAAGACATAAGTGGGGTCAATGTAGTACCTACATAAACAGCATTTGAAATGAAGGTGAAATGGTATAGCTTTTGCTAAAATTAGTAACATAGTAGGGCTATAGATATGAACTCTTAAATCATAAAAGAAATGGCTATTGACGAGACTACGGTACCTGCCAGTTTCAGTCTCATTTTAAAATATTATTATATATATATATAATATTGAATGCTACATTTAACGAAAATAAACTATACATTATACAATTATCTACGCGGTCTATCTCTCACCTAACTACACAACTTTGTTTTATTTTAATCACACCTATCCTCGCACACTATTTTTCAGATATACCTGAGATATGTTATATTATTTATGTATTGCTTCAGATTTTTTTAAATTATTGTTTAGTATTTAAGTATTTTTTTTTGTACAAAGTCAGCATACATTCTATAATTATTATAAACCTTAATTAAAAAAAAAAAAAAAAACCATGTAAAGATCATTGGAGTAATTATAAAGGAAGGGACTGAATCTCACGACACAGGCCATCCTAGTGTGGGATTCAGTGATCATCACCCAACTTACGAGTACTATATTATAATATATAAGCCAAAAGATGTAATCTATTTTGTAAGTAATTAGCATAAGTTTTATTTCCTAATAAACGTTTCCTAGTTTCCTAATTAATTTCCTAATATATATTTAGGGGGCCACTAAACGGGCCCCCACAAGGACCACCATCAATGGTGACAAAAGGGGCAACATTAGTGTGGATGGCTAAAGGGTGTCGAGAGGTGTGCTGCGGTTTCACTAGAGCACTACTACCGGCGTTATGCCCTTTAACACTTCCACCCTTGGAGCTTTTCGTTACTTACTTTAGTATTATTATCCTTTCTAAACCAAAACAACTTTACCTGCGTGGGTACGGGTAAAAGATGGATCACCAATAGACATTTAGATGACCACATTTCAACCTTTTTAGGTATGCAAAAATAATTATGCTTACCTATTGTGAAACTACCAATAGTAATTATAAAGACTCAAACTTTAGATTTGGTTTACTATTAAAGTTGTTCGAGGTATAATTGACAATCTTTATTGTGTTATCCTCTAGCAATAACGATGTTTTATCTTCTTAGCATTTGCTGAGTCATTCCACTCGTACCTGTATAGGTATGTATACCATATTCCCGCTCTCCGCTTGCATAAAGATGCGTTCTAAGCGGCCTGTAAGGAAGAATCCGCCGATTGGAACACATTGAATTATGAATAAAAATTATATCTATTGTATGTACTGTTAGTACTTTCCTTTTTCAATGGTTCTCATAGAAAATGCTTGGCAAAACACGGCTCTTGTTTTGTACATAAAAAACATACATTGCAAAATGTGGTCTTTGTACAAATTGTTAGTCTGTGCGAACACAGACGACAATATATTCAATATTAGATATATAGACAACCATATTTTTTGTATATTTGTACGAATACCAAGATATATTGTCGTCTGTGTTCGCACAGACGAACAATTTGTACAAAGACCACATTTTGCAATGTATGTTTTTTAAGTACAAAACAAGAGCCGTGTTTTGCCAAGCATTTTCTATGAGAACCATTGAAAAAGGAAAGTACTAACAGTACATACAATAGATATTATTTTTATTCATAATTCAATGTGTTCCAATCGGCGGATTCTTCCTTACAGGCCGCTTAGAACGCATCTTTATGCAAGCGGAGAGCGGGAATATGGTATACATACCTATACAGGTACGAGTGGAATGACTCAGCAAATGCTAAGAAGATAAAACATCGTTATTGCTAGAGGATAACACAATAAAGATTGTCAATTATACCTCGAACAACTTTAATAGTAAACCAAATCTAAAGTTTGAGTCTTTATAATTACTATTGGTAGTTTCACATTAGGTAAGCATAATTGTTTTTGCATACCTAAAAAGGTTGAAATGTGGTCATCTAAATGTCTATTGGTGATCCATCTTTTACCCGTACCCACGCAGGTAAAGTTGTTTTGGTTTAGAAAGGATAATAATACTAAAGTAAGTAACGAAAAGCTCCAAGGGTGGAAGTGTTAAAGGGCATAACGCCGGTAGTAGTGCTCTAGTGAAACCGCAGCACACCTCTCGACACCCTTTAGCCATCCACACTAATGTTGCCCCTTTTGTCACCATTGATGGTGGCCCTTGTGGGGGCCCGTTTAGTGGCCCCCTAAATATATATTAGGAAATTAATTAGGAAACTAGGAAACGTTTATTAGGAAATAAAACTTATGCTAATTACTTACAAAGTAGATTACATCTTTTGGCTTATATATTTTATATAGTACTCGTAAGTTGGGTGATGATCACTGAATCCCACACTAGGATGGCCTGTGTCGTGAGATTCAGTCCATTCCTTTATAATTACTCCAATGATCTTTACATGGATTTTATAATTTTTTTAAAAGATTATAATAATTATAGAATGTATGCTGACTTTGTACAAAAGGAATAATACTTAAATACTAAACAATAATTTAAAAAATCTGAAGCAATACATAAATAATATAACATATCTCAGGTATATCTGTGAAAAATAGTGTATGCGAGGATAGGTGCGATTAAAATAAAATAAAGTTGTGTAGTTAGGTGAGAGATAGACTGCGTAGGTAATTGTATAATGTATTGTTTATTTTCGTTAAATGTAGCATTCAATATTATATATATATATAATAATATTTTAAAATGAGACTGAAACTGGCAGGTACCGTAGTCTCGTCAATAGCCATTTCTTTAATGATTTAAGAGTTCTATCTTTAGCCCTACTATGTTACTAATTTTAGCAATAGCTATACCATTTCACCTTCATTTCAAATGCTGTTTATGTAGGTACTATATTGACCCCACTTATGTCTTTGTAAAAACTGGATAAAATACGAGAAAAAAAAGAAATATTAATACCGCAGGGGCGGCTTTGTGGCGAGCCGTCGGTGAGTGGCGACACCGTCACAGTAGATATATAGAACAGTACGGAAACTACCTTCAATCGTCTGAAACGGCCCAGTGACATAAACATGCGCATCGACGAGACCCCTAAGCGGTTCTCGTGGTGCAGTCACTACTGAGTGTTACAAACTATTTTTACATCATAACCTTTTTTATATGATCTAAAATATGAAAGGTCACACTTGACTGACTGCTATGTGTTTTAAAATTGTAATAGTGTTTTTGTATGATCGATCATAAAACTTAATAATTCGTAAAACATAACACAAAATACAAATCTCAGATGGCGGCTGCAATAGATTATTATATTATTGTGAACTATATCGTACTGGGTGTAGTTTTTATGATTTTCGAGGGCGTTGATGCCGATAGTGCTAACAAAACTGAAATCGAAGATGGCGGCTGGGCGAAATTATCAACTTTTTTTGGAGTCAATAATTTGTAATTTATGAAGAATAAAAGTATTTTTTATGTAATGTTTTTTTAATTACAAAATATCAAACGCATTTTTGAGGTTGAAACGCAGTATGGTTCAGTCCGAAAATGCGTGACAAACACCCGAAAACAGAGTTCATGAGCACTGCACCCGCGCCACCTGCAGCGCCTACCACGCGCCCAACCGAGGCTCACGTACGCTCCCGCCAAAACTTGTAAAAGGTTATGCCATAATGATAAGTTAGTGTAGTAAACCTACAAAAAATCCTAAGATCTACAAGTAGTTGTGTTTCAATACTTTATTTAAAATAATGTGTTACTTAGTTTAATATTCAATTTGTCTTCATTTACCCTTAAGACTGTCTTCTATGTCTCGGATGAAAGAGTCCTGGCTCCTATATTACGGGTCTCGAGCCTAGTTTAGGAACCAGGTGCTCCAGTAACATTTAAATACATGTAATGTCTTGAGTCAATAAATTTTATTATTATTATTATTATTATTAATACTAAACAGTTTTCCGTATTTTAAACCATCAAGATTATCCGACGCCATGATACACCTACATACATTTTATTAGTAAACTAGAATTAACTAGATTTAAGGTCTACAGCAGAACAACGAATGTTTTATTTAAAAAAAAACAATACTTTAAAACATTAAAAGTGAGAACCCTATGGCTTCAATGGGGCATAGATAATTATTTGATCAACAAGGCTTAGTTTCCATACTGTTGCATCTTTATACTGTGACACCGTAGACCCTGATTCTCCCTGGGGCTAAATGAGACCCCTGACCCCGGCTTGCTTTAATTGGCCATCTGGGGGTGGAGACGCAAGAGCAAGTAACAAAGTTCCAAGGGTGGAAATGTTACAGGGAATGACTCCGGTAGTAGCGTTCTAGTGAAACCGCAGCAAACCTCTCGACACCCTTTTGCCATCCACGCCAACGTTGCCCCTTTTGTTACCATTGATGAGGGCGCCCATTTAGTGGGTGGCAAGTCACCTAAATATTTTAAGATGAGACTGAAATTGACAGGTGCCGTAGTCTCTTCTATAGCCCATTATCTCCCTTATCACTAATCATTAGATTTCATATCAATAGCCTTACCATTTAACCATTTTTTACAGACTTCCAAAAAAAGGAGGAGGTAGTCAGTGAGACTGTATTATTATTTTATGTTTGTCAGTGTCTGGCTAATGAAAGTTGATACTGAAAAAGCGCGGCAAATTTAAAAAATATTAGCCAGGCAGCCCTAAAGTAAAAAGGAAAGTTGGAACAACCTACTTTGATACTTTGACATTCATTTTTATTTTACTAGTGGATGCTTGCAATTTTGTCCCCGTTATGACGAGATTAAAATTAGCTTATATCACATGTTAACTCTTTATTAACTCCATACCAAACATCACACGGATACGTCACTCCATTGTGGCGTATTAAAGGAACAAACAGGCTATCAAACACTATCATGAGTATCAATATTATCATGAGTTTAAATTTTTGTAAATCTATGTGAGTATGTATCAAAGAAAACAACACCATATATTTTTATACTGTTTTTTAATCACTATAATCAAAATCTGAATCTAAAAATTCAACATGGAGTGAATCGTCAGAATCACTGGAGTCGCTGCTGTCTCTTAAATTGATGATGAAGCTTTCTAAATTATTTTCAGTTATATGGTCTCTTCTTTTGTACTTGTCTTCCACATGAATGACATGGTCTGTCATTTTTTTTCCAATCATCTGCTGTAATACACTCAAAAGATTGTTTTATGAGATCCTCGAACTTTTTTGGAGTTCGGCTTACATTTTTGCTTCCCACATTTCTTTTTGCTAGACTCCATATGAGTTCTATGGCATTTAGGTCACAATGATATGGAGGAAGTCTTAGCACTTCATGTCCGTTTTGGCTTAAAAGTTCATCAGCTTCATAAATAGGTTCTGGTGTGTTCTGTTTTACTAAGCAGAGCAACTCTGCTTTTGAATTGTATGTTTCAAATGAAATGCCATTCAATGTAAGCCAATTCTGTATCTCTAACTTTTGATTTTGAGATGTGGGCGCTTTATTTATTATGACAGAATGGTATGTTGCATTGTCCATTACAATTACACTTGGTTCATTCAAATTGGGAATAAGCTTTTCTTGAAGCCATTTGTTGAAGTTTGTGGAATTCATGTCATGGTGGTAGTCGGCCATTTTCGATTTGGTGCTAAATACTAACAATGAGTTTGGAATAGGGCCTGTCTCTGATCCTGCATGCACAATAATATATCGTTTTCCTGACGATATATTTTCAATTATTCCACTTGTTGATGGACCTTGCCAACATTTTTTAGGCTTATAGGTTTTGTGGACATAAGTTTCATCTAAGTAGATTATTGGCTTGCCTTCTGCACGTTTCGATGCAATGGTACACAAAAAGCGATGTCTCCATGCAGCTATATCATATCGTTCAATTAATAATGAACGTTCATTTTTGTTTTTCTTAAATTCATAACCGTTGGCTAATAATATGCGACTGAGAGTTTCACGACATCCACCAAATTCTATACTTTCTTTTAACTCTACCAACAAAGATCTTAATGTTGGTACTTGTTTCCTCACACAGTAAAATTCGTTTACTTTATTACGAATAACATCCATATCGAAACTATCCAAGTTCGACACTTTTGAAGGGTGAGGTCGTTTTTTACCTGGAGTCCTCCAGACCCCTTCGTTCACCGCACCTTGTTTTTTAATTCTCTTCAATGTAATAACACTTACATCTGTAAAAAGAATAAAATAAAATGTCAATTATCGTGAGTCTCATAACTAAGAAATAATAGAAAATACACAAGTATTACAAAACTAGTCCAAGATTAACGTTGAGTGAAAACTTATCGGTGAGTGAAGATAGTTCTTCTAAGTACTGGTTCTGCGATTTCATCATATCTTTTTGATCTAAATCTGTGACCTTTTCAATTGCTTGTTTTACTTCAGCAGTTCGTGCATTATCCTCAAGACTATCTGTAAAAGAACAATAACATTATCTAAAGTAACTAAAACTAATATGTACTTATTTAAAATAAAAAAATATCAAGACATTTTGACCGTACTAACCTAAAAAATTCAGTCACAGTACGTAAACAATCCTGTTTTTCTCGCAATACGGCTTATTTCACAAGCTTTTTCTCTTCATATTTCGAAATCATACAAAACAATAGTTTTCGCACTTCACTCTTTATAGTTTTATTCATTTTTATAGCATTACGTATAACATATATTATATAACATTAGCACGGATATATCACAACAAAACTATACGCAAGTCTACCACAACGAAACATCAACAACACGCCATCTTGTTGCGTCAGAGATAGGGATACCATACACTGATTCTGATTTTACCAAACCTTTCGGAAAACAGCCGAAAATTAATTTCTTTAAAATAAAATTGCCAAGTTTTTCTCTAGTAAATAGTGTACCTAATTAATTAAGCTATTTATTAGACCAACTTAAGGCTTAGTGTTGCTCTTGAAATGATCCAACACGTACATACGATACTTATTTTCGATGAATAAAATTTTAGCACACGTACAAATTTTTAACTCATTTTATAAAATGTTTAAAATAAGTTTGTTTTAAAAATGCATTTTTGGAATTAATTGTTCCTAAGTACTTTCTGCTTAAAATACCCCAATTTGTAGGGTAAATATCCGATGGTAGGAACACTTTAGTGTTGTCATATAAAAAGTTTGCAAAAAATCCAGTATCTACTTTCGTTAGCCAGACTCTACCTCATAACTTTCGACTGGGTTAACCAATTCTCAATTTTTTTGTTTGAAAGCTGGTCCTTCCCGTGTGGTCCCATTTAAATTTCTACGAATTTGGTCTAGTAGTTTTAGAGAGACATACTCTAATAACTGAATAGAATGCAAGTCGATATTAAATTTTTCAAATTTTACTTGTAATATACTCGTAGCTTACCATGTAACTATCCATCCAAAATGTTTCTGTTTTTAAACTAATTTGTTTTTTTAATACCAAAGAGGCCTCTAAGTGGTGGCTACAGCCCCACTTATGCCTTTGTAAAGGACCGGATAAAATCCTTTTTTTGAAAGATTGCAATACAAAGTGATGGCATGTTTTATAATTAATTGAACATCGTAATAAACTTAAATCATTTTGAAAATAATTATATTATTAATTTTAATTGGAATAATTTACTGTAAACAATTTCAAAAGTATGAATCTGTTTTATAAATCAATTTAACAAATCTAATTGTTATAGACTAATTATTATTGGCTAATTATTGTATCCGCGCCGATATATATATATATTGTTAGAGACAAAAATAGCCTAGTAGACCGAAAAGTATAAAAGGCGGCGCGCAGAGCGGTCGTGGCTCACTCTGCCTTCAACCGTCGACGAGTCAACATCTCAGAGTTCGTTATTGTGGTGACGTCAATCCTTGTCGTGATTTTGTATATGCGCTGAGCGGCCGCCCAAGCCGCTGTCCCGAGCAGTTGTCTGCTGGAAGTAAAGTCCGGAGTAATCGACACCAAAGATTACCTTGTGTGGTGTCAGGCAAAGGTGGTATCGTGAGCTTTTTTAGACATTCGACAGTTAATTTTCACAAATTGATATCACGCGCTAGTTGTCGTTGGTATGCATTAATAAAGAAAAATATCACTAAACTATGCGAGTGAGATCTTGGTAAAGTATGTAAGGCATGGAATGTTTTTCTTTGTTTTCATTGCATTGTGTGGTGCGGGTGATGGAAGTCCAGAATTTTATCGTAGTACGTCGACAGATATTAACATTCATTTGTTTTTCAGCTGTCCCGAGCAAGTATCCTGAGCGGCTGCCCAAACTGCTGCGCTGGGCTGCTGCGCTGAGCAACTGCCCGTGCTTCTGCGCTGAGCGGCCGCCCAAGCCGCTATCCCGAACAGTTGTCTGCTTGAAGTCAAGTCTGTAGTAATCGACACCAAAGATTACCTTGTGTGGTGTCATTCAAAGGTGGTATCGTAAGTTTGTTGAGACATTTGACAGTTAATCTTCACAAATTGATATCACGCGCTAGTTGTCTTTGGTTTGCATTTATAAAGAAAAATATCTTTAAACTGTGCGAATGAGATCTTGTTAAGTATGTAAGGCATGGCATGTTTTTCTTTGTTTTCATTGCATAGTGTGGTGCGGGTGATGGTAGTCCAGAATTTTATCGTAGTACGTCGACAGATATTAACACATTCATTTTTCAGCTGTCCCGAGCAAGTATCCTGAGCGGCTGCCCAAACTGCTGCGCTGGGCTGCTGCGCTGAGCAACTGCCCGTGCTTCTGCGCTGAGCGGCCGCCCAAGCCGCTATCCCGAACAGTTGTCTGCTTGAAGTCAAGTCTGGAGTAATCGACACCAAAGATTACCTTGTGTGGTGTCATTCAAAGGTGGTATCGTAAGTTTGTTGAGACATTCGACAGTTAATCTTCACAAATTGATATCACGCGCTAGTTGTCTTTGGTTTGCATTTATAAAGAAAAATATCTTTAAACTGTGCGAATGAGATCTTGTTAAGTATGTAAGGCATGGCATGTTTTTCTTTGTTTTCATTGCATAGTGTGGTGCGGGTGATGGTAGTCCAAAATTTTATCGTAGTACGTCGACAGATATTAACACATTCATTTGTTTTTCAGCTGTCCCGAGCAGGTATCCTGAGCGGCTGCCCAAACTGCTGCGCTGGGCTGCTGCGCTGAGCAACTGCCCGTGCTTCTGCGCTGAGCGGCCGCCCAAGCCGCTGTCCCGAGCAGTTGTCTGCTGGAAGTCAAGTCCGGAGTAATCGACACCAAAGATTACCTTGTGTGGTGTCATGCAAAGGTGGTATCGTGAGTTTTTTTAGACATTCGACAGTTAATCTTCACAAATTGATATCACGCGCTAGTTGTCTTTGGTTTGCATTTATAAAGAAAAATATCTTTAAACTGTGCGAATGAGATCTTGTTAAGTATGTAAGGCATGGCATGTTTTTCTTTGTTTTCATTGCATAGTGTGGTGCGGGTGATGGTAGTCCAGAATTTTATCGTAGTAAGTCGACAGATATTAACACATTCAATTGTTTTTCAGCTGTCCCGAGCAGGTATCCTGAGCGGCTGCCCAAACTGCTGCGCTGGGCTGCTGCGCTGAGCAACTGCCCGTGCTTCTGCGCTGAGCGGCCGCCCTAGCCGCTATCCCGAACAGTTGTCTGCTGGAAGTCAAGTCTGGAGTTATCGACACCAAAGATTACCTTGTGTGGTGTCATGCAAAGGTGGTATCGTGAGTTTTTTAGACATTCGACAGTTAATCTTCACAAATTGATATCACGCGCTAGTTGTCGTTGGTATGCATTAATAAAGAAAAATCTCACTAAACTATGCGAGTGAGATCTTGGTAAAGTATGTAAGGCATGGAATGTTTTTCTTTGTTTTCATTGCATTGTGTGGTGCGGGTGATGGAATTCCAGAATTTTATCGTAGTACGTCGACAGATATTAACACATTCATTTGTTTTTCAGCTGTCCCGAGCAAGTATCCTGAGCGGCTGCCCAAACTGCTGCGCTGGGCTGCTGCGCTGAGCAACTGCCCGTGCTTCTGCGCTGAGCGGCCGCCCAAGCCGCTGTCCCGAGCAAATGTCTGCTGGAAGTCAAGTCCGGAGTAATCGACACCAAAGATTACCTTGTGTGGTGTCATGCAAAGGTGGTATCGTGAGTTTTTTAGACATTCGACAGTTAATCTTCACAAATTGATATCACGCGCTAGTTGTCTTTGGTGTGCATTAATAAAGAAAAATATCACTAAACTGTGCGAGTGAGATCTTGGTTAAGTATGTAAGGCATGGAATGTTTTTCTTTGTTTTCATTGCATTGTGTGGTGCGGGTGATGGAAGTCCAGAATTTTATCGTAGTACGTCGACAGATATTAACACATTCATTTGTTTTTCAGCTGTCCCGAGCAGGTATCCTGAGCGGCTGCCCAAACTGCTGCGCTGGGCTGCTGCGCTGAGCAACTGCCCGTGCTTCTGCGCCGAGCGGCCGCCCAAGCCGCTGTTCCGAGCAGTTGTCTGCTTGAAGTCAAGTCTGGAGTAATCGACACCAAAGATTACCTTGTGTGGTGTCATTCAAAGGTGGTATCGTAAGTTTGTTGAGACATTCGACAGTTAATCTTCACAAATTGATATCACGCGCTAGTTGTCGTTGGTATGCATTAATAAAGAAAAATCTCACTAAACTATGCGAGTGAGATCTTGGTAAAGTATGTAAGGCATGGAATGTTTTTCTTTGTTTTCATTGCATTGTGTGGTGCGGGTGATGGAAGTCCAGAATTTTATCGTAGTACGTAGACAGATATTAACACATTCATTTGTTTTTCAGCTGTCCCGAGCAAGTATCCTGAGCGGCTGCCCAAACTGCTGCGCTGGGCTGCTGCGCTGAGCAACTGCCCGTGCTTCTGCGCTGAGCGGCCGCCCAAGCCGCTATCCCGAACAGTTGTCTGCTTGAAGTCAAGTCTGGAGTAATCGACACCAAAGATTACCTTGTGTGGTGTCATTCAAAGGTGGTATCGTAAGTTTGTTGAGACATTCGACAGTTAATCTTCACAAATTGATATCACGCGCTAGTTGTCTTTGGTTTGCATTTATAAAGAAAAATATCTTTAAACTGTGCGAATGAGATCTTGTTAAGTATGTAAGGCATGGCATGTTTTTCTTTGTTTTCATTGCATAGTGTGGTGCGGGTGATGGTAGTCCAGAATTTTATCGTAGTACGTCGACAGATATTAACACATTCATTTGTTTTTCAGCTGTCCCGAGCAGGTATCCTGAGCGGCTGCCCAAACTGCTGCGCTGGGCTGCTGCGCTGAGCAACTGCCCGTGCTTCTGCGCTGAGCGGCCGCCCAAGCCGCTGTTCCGAGCAGTTGTCTGCTGGAAATCAAGTCCGGAGTAATCATTCACATTCACATGATGTGCGACACTAGCGAACAGGCTTACTCGACCGTAGCCTACTGGCGTGTCGCGCGACCGGACGGGAGCTTCAGCTTGAGTCTCGTGGCTGCCAAGGCGAAGGTAGCTCCAAGGCGCGCGCAGACCATACCGCGCTTGGAGCTGCAGGCGGCAGTCATTGGAGCTCGGCTGGCCGACGCGATAAAGAAGGAGCATCGAGTGAAGGTGAAGAGGACCGTTTATTGGACCGACTCCATGACGGTCATCCACTGGGTGCGACATGACATCCGACGGTACACCCCGTTCGTCTCACATCGCCTGGGTGAGATTGCTGAACTCACCCACAAAAAAGAGTGGAGATGGGTGCCGACTCACGAAAACGTAGCAGACGACGCTACGAGGTTCTCGTGCACACCCATCACGGCGAACGACCGCTGGTTCCAAGGACCGGACTTCCTGCGTTACGAAGAAGACCAGTGGCCTACAGAACCGAACAACGGCAGTGATAGTGATGACAGTGTAGTGTCATGTGACCGAGGACAGGTCCAGTGACGAATGGGTGCCCGACCCGGAACGATTTTCGAAATATGAGACATTAGTGCGGGCTACGGCGCATGTATTAGCGTTCATAGATATGTGTCGACGACGAACAAAACACATGGACGAGCGACACATAGAGCGAGCGGAACGCGCAATCATACAACGCGCGCAACGAGACAGTTTTCGAGACGAGATAGAACGATTGAGAGCGGCACGCCCTATCACCAAGACGAGTCGGCTGCATCGGTTGGACCCCATGATGGAAGATGACGTATTGCGCGTAAGAGGTCGCATTGGAGCCGCTACAGCACCTATAGAGACGAAAAGGCCTATAATACTTGACGGCCGCCACCGGATAACACGTCTAATAGTGCTACGGGAACATTGTGCGGCGGGTCACGCCAACAGAGAGCGCGTGACGAACGATCTACGTCAGCGATATTGGATCATACATTTGCAACCGACCGTGCGAACCGTGGAGAGGAGTTGTGCTCTATGTAAGGTACGGAAATCAAGACCGGTGTTTCCGGCGACGGGAGATCTGCCCCGCGCACGACATGAGCCCTTTCAGCGTCCCTTTTCCAACTGTGGGACGGATTATTTCGGGCCGATGGTAGTGAAAGTCGGGCGGCGTCGGGAAAAGCGGTGGATGGCAGCGCGGCGAGGTTGGCCAAAGATGATGTATTCGGACAACGCGACCAACTTCAAGGGCGCCGACCGCGAACTAAGGGAGGCGTACGCGGAGTGGGTGCCGGCGCTGCGAGATAAAGGCCTGCTGAACAGGATGACATGGAGATATACGGCCCCAGGGGCCCCAAATCAAGGAGGAGCGTGGGAGAGACTGGTGCGATCGGTCAAAGTCGCACTGGCCGCCACCCTGAAAGAGCGAGAACCTACAGAGGAGGTGTTGAGTACACTGTTAACAGAAGCAGAGTTCGCGGTCAACGCGAGAACACTCACTCACGTAAGCGTGAGTCACCAAGACCCCGAGGCATTGACCCCAAATCACTTCCTATTGGAGTCATGAACGGTCTACCCCTCACTGGACCGTGCTACGAGACCGACCGACGAGTATGGAGGACTAGCTTGGCGCTCGCCGACCACTTCTGGCGGCGCTGGGTAAAGGAGTACCTACCTACACTGGTACCCCGTGGAGAGCCCAGCAGCAACAGTCGGCCGGTACGAGTCGGAGACGTCGTGGACCACACGCTACCACGAAACGTGTGGCCCATGGGCGTCGTCGAGCACACCTACGAGGGACCTGACGGCGGTGTACGAGTGGCGGACGTGCACACCCGGACCGGCATCTTCAAGCGACCCGTGCGGAAGCTCGTCGTGCTTACCAGAGAAGAAGGGGCTGCGCAGGCTGCGCCGGGGGGAGAGATGTGCAGGACTCCGAGCCTAGGTTAATAAGTGTAAATAAGTAGATTAAGATAGAATAAGTGAAATGTCAATATTTAAGGTTTATGTAGTAAATAAAGACTGAAAGAGATAGTTGTAGACAGGGAAGATATAGGTGCTCTCTATAAGGTTAGGATCAATCTTTATTCGGCAAATTAGGGTAAGCGGGACAGCCTATACTTCTCTCTCAACTGTACGACCTAAAAGTCGAGATAGGTTCGGGTAGCACGAGTGCCATATAAATAGGCTAAGTTTGTATCAAATATATAAACTTTGCATCCGCCCAATCATGACTTACGCATCTGTAGCGTTCGCCCATGCTCAGAAACACGACCTCCACAAACTTCAAGTGATTCAGAATCGCTTTATGCGCAGGGCAGTGGGCGCTCCGTGGTACTTGCGGAACGCCGAACTGCACTGCGATTTCACCCTCCCCTCTATTACGCAGTATATGAAAGACTGCCCCCGCCGCCACTTCGACAAAGCTCCCCACCACTCGAATCCCCTCGTGGTCGAAGCGGCGAACTACTCCACTGACATAACCGATCCTCACTTCCTTCCCCCCCCGTCGTCGTCCAAGGCATATTTTGGGTGACCCGGACGACCCCATCACAGCCGTTACTTCGGCAGCTTTAGCGTCGTCCCAAGGGAACCCCGGTAATGGTTGTAGACCCGACCAGGGCTGTGATCCCGATCGCATTGTAGGCTCCGGCCGAGATCTTCTTCGCAGCCCCAGTCGCAGTCGAGGTAATCCACACACACACGATTGTAGTCCCAGCCACGGTGCGGGTGGGAGTATACACCGCGGCCCCAGTCGCGATGTATCCTCCGGCCCAGCAAATGGCTGTGGACGAGGTAACACTGGTTTTCTATGTAGTCCCAGACACGGTACGGGCAGGAGTCTACACCGCGGCCCCGGCCTCGTTGTAGACTCCGGCCCAGGTAACGGCTGTGGGCGAGGTACTCAAGTTTCTTATTGTAGCCCCACCCAAAGTACAGTCATGAGTGCACAACGTGACGATCCTAGTCGCGGTGTGGACCCATGTCGCGGAAATGGGGGGAGGCGAGGTACACAAGGTTATGATTTAGTGGTAAACACAGCCAAACACCGAGCTCGAGGCAAAAGTTATGTTTTGGTTAGATTCTCTCCAAATAGTCGTAGAGTTAAAATTCATAGGGCCCACTTTCAACGGTACACTTATGTACCGGGGCGATTCTCTCCTACTCCCCTCTCTCCTGGCGACGGCCCAAGCCGAGGTCCGTACCTTAGTGGTGCCCTTGAGCAAGTCGCCTACTCTCCTTGCGGCGAAGCGTCTTCAACGCTCGCCTTAGGCGGTGCGCCCGCATTTGGCCGAGTGCCATCTGCGCTCGCCAACCGTCCGGTGACGCTGTAAATGCCGGTAGAGAAAAACAGCATTAGTCCGTTCTAAAAAAAAAAAAAGACGGGAGGGCATTCTTGTTCGAGCCGCCGCACAGTACGGACCTCTCTGGGACGTCGTTACGCTGCCGGTCGAATATACGAAACCTATCAGTGATTTGTGGAGTTTTATATGGAACAGAATATAAGTGACACACACTTTTTAAAAAAACATCATGGAGGTCTCTTCTCCGTCATCAGAAGTAGGATCAGAACAAGCTCTGGTCCCAACCACATCCTCATCGACTTCGGTTCAACCTGTCACGACTGGAACAGCGCAGGGCAGTACCAGGCTGATAGACCCTGCCTCATTGAACACTTCAGGAGTACCAGCAAACAACTTTAATACCGTGCAGCCCATCACAGCGGGAATTACCACAGGCATGACGTCTACACCAATCGCTGCGGGAATACCAGTTTCCGTCGGGATACCATTCATGTCAATGGGACCCACATCTTACAATCAAGAAGTATACCTTCCAGGGGTACCCATCGCTGCTGGATCGTCCAACACAACGAATATGCATCCAAATAGTCCAATAGCCGGATACTCTCCCCAGTTTATGATGCAAATGATGGAGATGATGCGATGGATGTCCGAGCGGTTGTATTCTCCTCCAGAACCAAGAATCAGGGTCAAGGACATCTATCTACCGTCATTCGATCCCGACAGTCATGTTGGAGTCTCGGAATGGTGACATCACATCGATAAAGCAGCTGCTGTACGTTGCCAAATATGCAAAAGGACCAACCATAGCACTAATGATTGTAGATTCAGACCTTCGGAATCTACTTCAAATCTTCAGAGAACCAATACTACAACAACGGAGACATCTAAAAACGTGATTACCTGTTCCTTCTGCAAGAAAACGGGTCATACATTCAAAACGCACTGACATCGAACGTGAACTAGCTGGAATCAATCAAGCACCCATCACTGTTACGATCGGTGCAATAATAATACGTGCCATCTTCGATAGTGGAGCAGAGTGCTCATTGACTCGGGGATGAAGACCATCTGTATCATTGACGCGATAAGGATTGAAATATTATTCTTCTTCCCGATCATGAAATGTCAGCTGGCGTATTAATTGGTATGAATTCGATTCATAGCACCAACTTAAGCATGGTGATAACATGAGACGGCACCAGACTGATGCATCAGCAAATGCTTCATCATGTGACAACAAAAAGTAGCGCCAATACAGCTTTATACAAGACGCAAGCAGTCTTGGATTTGGAGCAGTCCTCGTGCAAATGTTCGACGGACGACAACATGCGGTAGCTTTCATGAGCACGAGGACCACTGATACTGAAAGCCCCTATCATTAATACGAACTAGAATCATTAGCAGTGGTCCGAGCAATAAAGCACTTTCGATAATACTTATACGAAAAAAAATTACAGTAATAACCGACTGTAATTCACTTAAGGCGCCGAAACACAAGAAGGACTCGTTACCACGGATTCGCCGCTGGTGGGCGCTTCTACAAAACTGTGGTGACATACCACCAATAGAATATAAGTAGCATAGTTTTAGAATTAGCATTGTAATTAGGTAGGTACTGTTAACGAAATAAAACATATAGTTTTTCGTTGTATCATTGATCCCGCATAAAAATAGTTAATAGATAGTGTGGTGACATACCACCAATAGAATATAAGTAGCATAGTTTTAGAATTAGCATTGTAATTAGGTAGGTACTGTTAACGAAATAAAACATGCAGTTTTTCGTTGTATCATTGATCCCGCATAAAAATAGTTAATAGATAGTGTGGTGACATACCACCAATAGAATATAAGTAGCATAGTTTTAGAATTAGCATTGTAATTAGGTAGGTACTGTTAACGAAATAAAACATGCAGTTTTTCGTTGTATCATTGATCATTATAAAAATAGTTAATAGATAGTGTGGTGACATACCACCAATAGAATATAAGTAGCATAGTTTTAGAATTAGCATTGTAATTAGGTAGGTACTGATAACGAAATAAAACATGCAGTTTTTCGTTGTATCTTTGATCCCGCATAAAAATAGTTAATAGATAGTGTGGTGACATACCACCAATAGAATATAAGTAGCATAGCTTTAGAATTAGCATTGTAATTAGGTATGTACTGTTAACGAAATAAAACATGCAGTTTTTCGTTGTATCATTGATCCCGCATAAAAATAATTAATAGATAGTGTGGTGACATACCACCAATAGAATATAAGTAGCATAGTTTTAGAATTAGCATTGTAATTAGGTATGTACTGTTAACGAAATAAAACATGCAGTTTTTCGTTGTATCATTGATCCCGCATAAAAATAGTTAATAGATAGTGTGGTGACATACCACCAATAGAATATAAATAGCATAGTTTTAGAATTAGCATTGTAATTAGGTAGGTACTGTTAACGAAATAAAACGTGCAGTTTTTCGTTGTATCATTGATCCCGCATTAAAATAGTTAATAGATAGTGTGGTGACATACCACCAATAGAATATAAATAGCATAGTTTTAGAATTAGCATTGTAATTAGGTAGGTACTGTTAACGAAATAAAACATGCAGTTTTTCGTTGTATCATTGATCCCGCATTAAAACAGTTAATAGATAGTGTGGTGACATACCACCAATAGAATATAAATAGCATAGTTTTAGAATTAGCATTGTAATTAGGTAGGTACTGTTAACGAAATAAAATGTGCAGTTTTTCGTTGTATCATTGATCCCGCATTAAAATAGTTAATAGATAGTGTGGTGACATACCACCAATAGAATATAAATAGCATAGTTTTAGAATTAGCATTGTAATTAGGTAGGTACTGTTAACGAAATAAAACATGCAGTTTTTCGTTGTATCATTGATCCCGCATAAAAATAGTTAATAGATAGTGTGGTGACATACCACCAATAGAATATAAATAGCATAGTTTTAGAATTAGCATTGTAATTAGGTAGGTACTGTTAACGAAATAAAACATGCAGTTTTTCGTTGTATCATTGATCCCGCATTAAAGTAGTTAGTAGATAGTGTGGTGACATACCACCAATAGAATATAAGTAGCATAGTTTTAGAATTAGCATTGTAATTAGGTAGGTACTGTTAACGAAATAAAACATGCAGTTTTTCGTTGTGTCATTGATCCCGCATATAAATAATTAATAGATAGTGTGGTGACATACCACCAATAGAATATAAGTAGCATAGTTTTAGAATTAGCATTGTAATTAGGTAGGTACTGTTAACGAAATAAAACATGCAGTTTTTCGTTGTATCATTGATCATTATAAAAATAGTTAATAGATGGTGTGGTGACATACCACCAATAGAATATAAATAGCATAGTTTTAGAATTAGCATTGTTATAAGGTAGGTACTGTTAACGAAATAAAACATGCAGTTTTTCGTTGTATCATTATAAAAATAGTTAATAGATAGTGTGGTGACATACCACCAATAGAATATAAGTAGCATAGTTTTAGAATTAGCATTGTAATTAGGTAGGTACTGTTAACGAAATAAAACATGCAGTTTTTCGTTGTATCATTGATCCCGCATAAAAATAGTTACTAGATAGTGTGGTGACATACCACCAATAGAATATAAATAGCATAGTTTTAGAATTAGCATTGTAATTAGGTAGGTACTGTTAACGAAATAAAACGTGCAGTTTTTCGTTGTATCATTGATCCCGCATTAAAATAGTTAGTAGATAGTGTGGTGACATACCACCAATAGAATATAAGTAGCATAGTTTTAGAATTAGCATTGTAATTAGGTAGGTACTGTTAACGAAATAAAACATGCAGTTTTTCGTTGTATCATTGATCATTATAAAAATAGTTAATAGATGGTGTGGTGACATACCACCAATAGAATATAAATAGCATAGTTTTAGAATTAGCATTGTAATAAGGTAGGTACTGTTAACGAAATAAAACATGCAGTTTTTCGTTGTATCATTGATCATTATAAAAATAGTTAATAGATAGTGTGGTGACATACCACCAATAGAATATAAGTAGCATAGTTTTAGAATTAGCATTGTAATTAGGTAGGTACTGTTAACGAAATAAAACATGCAGTTTTTCGTTGTGTCATTGATCCCGCATATAAATAATTAATAGATAGTGTGGTGACATACCACCAATAGAATATAAGTAGCATAGTTTTAGAATTAGCATTATAATTAGGTAGGTACTGTTAACGAAATAAAACATGCAGTTTTTCGTTGTATCATTGATCCCGCATAAAAATAGTTAATAGATAGTGTGGTGACATACCACCAATAGAATATAAATAGCATAGTTTTAGAATTAGCATTGTAATTAGGTAGGTACTGTTAACGAAATAAAACGTGCAGTTTTTCGTTGTATCATTGATCCCGCATTAAAATAGTTAGTAGATAGTGTGGTGACATACCACCAATAGAATATAAGTAGCATAGTTTTAGAATTAGCATTGTAATTAGGTAGGTACTGTTAACGAAATAAAACATGCAGTTTTTCGTTGTATCATTGATCCCGCATAAAAATAATTAATAGATAGTGTGGTGACATACCACCAATAGAATATAAGTAGCATAGTTTTAGAATTAGCATTGTAATTAGGTAGGTACTGTTAACGAAATAAAACATGCAGTTTTTCGTTGTATCATTGATCCCGCATAAAAATAATTAATAGATAGTGTGGTGACATACCACCAATAGAATATAAGTAGCATAGTTTTAGAATTAGCATTGTAATTAGGTATGTACTGTTAACGAAATAAAACATGCAGTTTTTCGTTGTATCATTGATCCCGCATAAAAATAGTTAATAGATAGTGTGGTGACATACCACCAATAGAATATAAATAGCATAGTTTTAGAATTAGCATTGTAATTAGGTAGGTACTGTTAACGAAATAAAACATGCAGTTTTTCGTTGTATCATTGATCCCGCATAAAAATAGTTAATAGATAGTGTGGTGACATACCACCAATAGAATATAAATAGCATAGTTTTAGAATTAGCATTGTAATTAGGTAGGTACTGTTAACGAAATAAAACATGCAGTTTTTCGTTGTATCATTGATCCCGCATTAAAGTAGTTAGTAGATAGTGTGGTGACATACCACCAATAGAATATAAGTAGCATAGTTTTAGAATTAGCATTGTAATTAGGTAGGTACTGTTAACGAAATAAAACATGCAGTTTTTCGTTGTGTCATTGATCCCGCATATAAATAATTAATAGATAGTGTGGTGACATACCACCAATAGAATATAAGTAGCATAGTTTTAGAATTAGCATTATAATTAGGTAGGTACTGTTAACGAAATAAAACATGCAGTTTTTCGTTATATCATTGATCCCGCATAAAAATAGTTAATAAATAGTGTGGTGACATACCACCAATAGAATATAAATAGCATAGTTTTAGAATTAGCATTGTAATTAGGTAGGTACTGTTAACGAAATAAAACGTGCAGTTTTTCGTTGTATCATTGATCCCGCATTAAAATAGTTAGTAGATAGTGTGGTGACATACCACTAATAGAATATAAGTAGCATAGTTTTAGAATTAGCATTGTAATTAGGTAGGTACTGTTAACGAAATAAAACATGCAGTTTTTCGTTGTATCATTGATCATTATAAAAATAGTTAATAGATGGTGTGGTGACATACCACCAATAGAATATAAATAGCATAGTTTTAGAATTAGCATTGTAATTAGGTAAGTACTGTTAACGAAATAAAACATGCAGTTTTTCGTTGTATCATTGATCCCGCATAAAAATAGTTAATAGATAGTGTGGTGACATACCACCAATAGAATATAAGTAGCATAGTTTTAGAATTAGCATTGTAATTAGGTAGGTACTGTTAACGAAATAAAACATGCAGTTTTTCGTTGTATCATTGATCCCGCATTAAAACAGTTAGTAGATAGTGTGGTGACATACCACCAATAGAATATAAGTAGCATAGTTTTAGAATTAGCATTGTAATTAGGTAGGTACTGTTAACGAAATAAAACATGCAGTTTTTCGTTGTGTCATTGATCCCGCATATAAATAATTAATAGATAGTGTGGTGACATACCACCAATAGAATATAAGTAGCATAGTTTTAGAATTAGCATTATAATTAGGTAGGTACTGTTAACGAAATAAAACATGCAGTTTTTCGTTGTATCATTGATCCCGCATAAAAATAGTTAATAGATAGTGTGGTGACATACCACTTATAGAATATAAATAGCATAGTTTTAGAATTAGCATTGTAATTAGGTATGTACTGTTGACGAAATAAAACATGCAGTTTTTCGTTGTATCATTGATCCCGCATAAAAATAGTTAATAGATAGTGTGGTGACATACCACCAATAGAATATAAATAGCATAGTTTTAGAATTAGCATTGTAATTAGGTAGGTACTGTTAACGAAATAAAACATGCAGTTTTTCGTTGTATCATTGATCCCGCATAAAAATAGTTAATGGATAGTGTGCTGACATACCACCAATAGAATATAAATAGCATAGTTTTAGAATTAGCATTGTAATTAGGTAGGTACTGTTAACGAAATAAAACATGCAGTTTTTCGTTGTATCATTGATCCCGCATTAAAGTAGTTAGTAGATAGTGTGGTGACATACCACCAATAGAATATAAGTAGCATAGTTTTAGAATTAGCATTGTAATTAGGTAGGTACTGTTAACGAAATAAAACATGCAGTTTTTCGTTGTGTCATTGATCCCGCATATAAATAATTAATAGATAGTGTGGTGACATACCACCAATAGAATATAAGTAGCATAGTTTTAGAATTAGCATTATAATTAGGTAGGTACTGTTAACGAAATAAAACATGCAGTTTTTCGTTGTATCATTGATCCCGCATAAAAATAGTTAATAGATAGTGTGGTGACATACCACTTATAGAATATAAATAGCATAGTTTTAGAATTAGCATTGTAATTAGGTATGTACTGTTAACGAAATAAAACATGCAGTTTTTCGTTGTATCATTGATCCCGCATAAAAATAGTTAATAGATAGTGTGGTGACATACCACCAATAGAATATAAATAGCATAGTTTTAGAATTAGCATTGTAATTAGGTAGGTACTGTTAACGAAATAAAACATGCAGTTTTTCGTTGTATCATTGATCCCGCATAAAAATAGTTAATGGATAGTGTGCTGACATACCACCAATAGAATATAAATAGCATAGTTTTAGAATTAGCATTGTAATTAGGTAGGTACTGTTAACGAAATAAAACATGCAGTTTTTCGTTGTATCATTGATCCCGCATTAAAGTAGTTAGTAGATAGTGTGGTGACATACCACCAATAGAATATAAGTAGCATAGTTTTAGAATTAGCATTGTAATTAGGTAGGTACTGTTAACGAAATAAAACATGCAGTTTTTCGTTGTGTCATTGATCCCGCATATAAATAATTAATAGATAGTGTGGTGACATACCACCAATAGAATATAAGTAGCATAGTTTTAGAATTAGCATTATAATTAGGTAGGTACTGTTAACGAAATAAAACATGCAGTTTTTCGTTGTATCATTGATCCCGCATAAAAATAGTTAATAGATAGTGTGGTGACATACCACCAATAGAATATAAATAGCATAGTTTTAGAATTAGCATTGTTATAAGGTAGGTACTGTTAACGAAATAAAACGTGCAGTTTTTCGTTGTATCATTGATCCCGCATTAAAATAGTTAGTAGATAGTGTGGTGACATACCACCAATAGAATATAAGTAGCATAGTTTTAGAATTAGCATTGTAATTAGGTAGGTACTGTTAACGAAATAAAACATGCAGTTTTTCGTTGTATCATTGATCATTATAAAAATAGTTAATAGATGGTGTGGTGACATACCACCAATAGAATATAAATAGCATAGTTTTAGAATTAGCATTGTAATTAGGTAGGTACTGTTAACGAAATAAAACATGCAGTTTTTCGTTGTATCATTGATCCCGCATAAAAATAGTTAATAGATAGTGTGGTGACATACCACCAATAGAATATAAATAGCATAGTTTTAGAATTAGCATTGTAATTAGGTAGGTACTGTTAACGAAATAAAACATGCAGTTTTTCGTTGTATCATTGATCCCGCATTAAAACAGTTAATAGATAGTGTGGTGACATACCACCAATAGAATATAAATAGCATAGTTTTAGAATTAGCATTGTAATTAGGTAGGTACTGTTAACGAAATAAAACATGCAGTTTTTCGTTGTATCATTGATCATTATAAAAATAGTTAATAGATAGTGTGGTGACATACCACCAATAGAATATAAGTAGCATAGTTTTAGAATTAGCATTGTAATTAGGTAGGTACTGTTAACGAAATAAAACATGCAGTTTTTCGTTGTATCATTGATCCCGCATAAAAATAATTAATAGATAGTGTGGTGACATACCACCAATAGAATATAAGTAGCATAGTTTTAGAATTAGCATTGTAATTAGGTAGGTACTGATAACGAAATAAAACATGCAGTTTTTCGTTGTATCTTTGATCCCGCATAAAAATAGTTAATAGATAGTGTGGTGACATACCACCAATAGAATATAAATAGCATAGTTTTAGAATTAGCATTGTAATTAGGTAGGTACTGTTAACGAAATAAAACATGCAGTTTTTCGTTGTATCATTGATCATTATAAAAATAGTTAATAGATAGTGTGGTGACATACCACCAATAGAATATAAATAGCATAGTTTTAGAATTAGCATTGTAATTAGGTAGGTACTGTTAACGAAATAAAACATGCAGTTTTTTGTTGTATCATTGATCCCGCATTAAAACAGTTAATAGATAGTGTGGTGACATACCACCAATAGAATATAAATAGCATAGTTTTAGAATTAGCATTGTAATTAGGTAGGTACTGTTAACGAAATAAAACATGCAGTTTTTTGTTGTATCATTGATCCCGCATTAAAATAGTTAGTAGATAGTGTGGTGACATACCACCAATAGAATATAAATAGCATAGTTTTAGAATTTGCATTGTAATTAGGTAGGTACTGTTAACGAAATAAAACATGCAGTTTTTCGTTGTATCATTGATCATTATAAAAATAGTTAATAGATAGTGTGGTGACATACCACCAATAGAATATAAATAGCATAGTTTTAGAATTAGCATTGTAATTAGGTAGGTACTGTTAACGAAATAAAACGTGCAGTTTTTCATTGTATCATTGATCCCGCATTAAAACAGTTAATAGATAGTGTGGTGACATACCACCAATAGAATATAAATAGCATAGTTTTAGAATTAGCATTGTAATTAGGTAGGTACTGTTAACGAAATAAAACATGCAGTTTTTTGTTGTATCATTGATCCCGCATTAAAATAGTTAATAGATAGTGTGGTGACATACCACCAATAGAATATAAGTAGCATAGTTTTAGAATTAGCATTGTAATAAGGTAGGTACTGTTAACGAAATAAAACATGCAGTTTTTCGTTGTATCATTGATCATTATAAAAATAGTTAATAGATGGTGTGGTGACATACCACCAATAGAATATAAGTAGCATAGTTTTAGAATTAGCATTGTAATTAGTTATGTACTGTTAACGAAATAAAACATGCAGTTTTTCGTTGTATCATTGATCCCGCATAAAAATAGTTAATAGATGGTGTGGTGACATACCACCAATAGAATATAAATAGCATAGTTTTAGAATTAGCATTGTAATTAGGTAGGTACTGTTAACGAAATAAAACATGCAGTTTTTCGTTGTATCATTGATCCCGCATTAAAACAGTTAATAGATAGTGTGGTGACATACCACCAATAGAATATAAATAGCATAGTTTTAGAATTAGCATTGTAATTAGGTAGGTACTGTTAACGAAATAAAACATGCAGTTTTTCGTTGTATCATTGATCCCGCATAAAAATAGTTAATAGATAGTGTGGTGACATACCACCAATAGAATATAAATAGCATAGTTTTAGAATTAGCATTGTTATAAGGTAGGTACTGTTAACGAAATAAAACGTGCAGTTTTTCGTTGTATCATTGATCCCGCATTAAAATAGTTAGTAGATAGTGTGGTGACATACCACCAATAGAATATAAGTAGCATAGTTTTAGAATTAGCATTGTAATTAGGTAGGTACTGTTAACGAAATAAAACATGCAGTTTTTCGTTGTATCATTGATCATTATAAAAATAGTTAATAGATGGTGTGGTGACATACCACCAATAGAATATAAATAGCATAGTTTTAGAATTAGCATTGTAATTAGGTAGGTACTGTTAACGAAATAAAACATGCAGTTTTTCGTTGTATCATTGATCATTATAAAAATAGTTAATAGATAGTGTGGTGACATACCACCAATAGAATATAAGTAGCATAGTTTTAGAATTAGCATTGTAATTAGGTAGGTACTGTTAACGAAATAAAACGTGCAGTTTTTCGTTGTATCATTGATCCCGCATTAAAATAGTTAGTAGATAGTGTGGTGACATACCACCAATAGAATATAAGTAGCATAGTTTTAGAATTAGCATTGTAATTAGGTAGGTACTGTTAACAAAATAAAACATGCATTTTTTCGTTGTATCATTGATCATTATAAAAATAGTTAATAGATGGTGTGGTGACATACCACCAATAGAATATAAATAGCATAGTTTTAGAATTAGCATTGTAATTAGGTAGGTACTGTTAACGAAATAAAACATGCAGTTTTTCGTTGTATCATTGATCCCGCATAAAAATAGTTAATAGATAGTGTGGTGACATACCACCAATAGAATATAAATAGCATAGTTTTAGAATTAGCATTGTAATTAGGTAGGTACTGTTAACGAAATAAAACATGCAGTTTTTCGTTGTATCATTGATCCCGCATTAAAACAGTTAATAGATAGTGTGGTGACATACCACCAATAGAATATAAATAGCATAGTTTTAGAATTAGCATTGTAATTAGGTAGGTACTGTTAACGAAATAAAACATGCAGTTTTTTGTTGTATCATTGATCCCGCATTAAAATAGTTAATAGATAGTGTGGTGACATACCACCAATAGAATATAAATAGCATAGTTTTAGAATTAGCATTGTAATTAGGTAGGTACTGTTAACGAAATAAAACATGCAGTTTTTTGTTGTATCATTGATCCCGCATTAAAACAGTTAATAGATAGTGTGGTGACATACCACCAATAGAATATAAATAGCATAGTTTTAGAATTAGCATTGTAATTAGGTAGGTACTGTTAACGAAATAAAACGTGCAGTTTTTCGTTGTATCATTGATCCCGCATTAAAATAGTTAGTAGATAGTGTGGTGACATACCACCAATAGAATATAAATAGCATAGTTTTAGAATTAGCATTGTAATTAGGTAGGTACTGTTAACGAAATAAAACATGCAGTTTTTCGTTGTATCATTGATCATTATAAAAATAGTTAATAGATAGTGTGGTGACATACCACCAATAGAATATAAGTAGCATAGTTTTAGAATTAGCATTGTAATTAGGTAGGTACTGTTAACGAAATAAAACGTGCAGTTTTTCGTTGTATCATTGATCCCGCATTAAAATAGTTAGTAGATAGTGTGGTGACATACCACCAATAGAATATAAGTAGCATAGTTTTAGAATTAGCATTGTAATTAGGTAGGTACTGTTAACAAAATAAAACATGCAGTTTTTCGTTGTATCATTGATCATTATAAAAATAGTTAATAGATGGTGTGGTGACATACCACCAATAGAATATAAATAGCATAGTTTTAGAATTAGCATTGTAATTAGGTAGGTACTGTTAACGAAATAAAACATGCAGTTTTTCGTTGTATCATTGATCCCGCATAAAAATAGTTAATAGATAGTGTGGTGACATACCACCAATAGAATATAAATAGCATAGTTTTAGAATTAGCATTGTAATTAGGTAGGTACTGTTAACGAAATAAAACATGCAGTTTTTCGTTGTATCATTGATCCCGCATTAAAACAGTTAATAGATAGTGTGGTGACATACCACCAATAGAATATAAATAGCATAGTTTTAGAATTAGCATTGTAATTAGGTAGGTACTGTTAACGAAATAAAACATGCAGTTTTTTGTTGTATCATTGATCCCGCATTAAAATAGTTAATAGATAGTGTGGTGACATACCACCAATAGAATATAAATAGCATAGTTTTAGAATTAGCATTGTAATTAGGTAGGTACTGTTAACGAAATAAAACATGCAGTTTTTTGTTGTATCATTGATCCCGCATTAAAACAGTTAATAGATAGTGTGGTGACATACCACCAATAGAATATAAATAGCATAGTTTTAGAATTAGCATTGTAATTAGGTAGGTACTGTTAACGAAATAAAACGTGCAGTTTTTCGTTGTATCATTGATCCCGCATTAAAACAGTTAATAGATAGTGTGGTGACATACCACCAATAGAATATAAATAGCATAGTTTTAGAATTAGCATTGTAATTAGGTAGGTACTGTTAACGAAATAAAACGTGCAGTTTTTCGTTGTATCATTGATCCCGCATTAAAATAGTTAGTAGATAGTGTGGTGACATACCACCAATAGAATATAAGTAGCATAGTTTTAGAATTAGCATTGTAATTAGGTAGGTACTGTTAACGAAATAAAACATGCAGTTTTTCGTTGTATCATTGATCATTATAAAAATAGTTAATAGATGGTGTGGTGACATACCACCAATAGAATATAAATAGCATAGTTTTAGAATTAGCATTGTAATTAGGTAGGTACTGTTAACGAAATAAAACATGCAGTTTTTCGTTGTATCATTGATCCCGCATAAAAATAGTTAATAGATAGTGTGGTGACATACCACCAATAGAATATAAATAGCATAGTTTTAGAATTAGCATTGTAATTAGGTAGGTACTGTTAACGAAATAAAACATGCAGTTTTTCGTTGTATCATTGATCCCGCATAAAAATAATTAATAGATAGTGTGGTGACATACCACCAATAGAATATAAGTAGCATAGTTTTAGAATTAGCATTGTAATTAGGTAGGTACTGATAACGAAATAAAACATGCAGTTTTTCGTTGTATCTTTGATCCCGCATAAAAATAGTTAATAGATAGTGTGGTGACATACCACCAATAGAATATAAATAGCATAGTTTTAGAATTAGCATTGTAATTAGGTAGGTACTGTTAACGAAATAAAACGTGCAGTTTTTCGTTGTATCATTGATCCCGCATTAAAACAGTTAATAGATAGTGTGGTGACATACCACCAATAGAATATAAATAGCATAGTTTTAGAATTAGCATTGTAATTAGGTAGGTACTGTTAACGAAATAAAACATGCAGTTTTTTGTTGTATCATTGATCCCGCATTAAAATAGTTAATAGATAGTGTGGTGACATACCACCAATAGAATATAAGTAGCATAGTTTTAGAATTAGCATTGTAATAAGGTAGGTACTGTTAACGAAATAAAACATGCAGTTTTTCGTTGTATCATTGATCATTATAAAAATAGTTAATAGATGGTGTGGTGACATACCACCAATAGAATATAAGTAGCATAGTTTTAGAATTAGCATTGTAATTAGTTATGTACTGTTAACGAAATAAAACATGCAGTTTTTCGTTGTATTATTGATCCCGCATAAAAATAGTTAATAGATGGTGTGGTGACATACCACCAATAGAATATAAATAGCATAGTTTTAGAATTAGCATTGTAATTAGGTAGGTACTGTTAACGAAATAAAACATGCAGTTTTTCGTTGTATCATTGATCCCGCATTAAAACAGTTAATAGATAGTGTGGTGACATACCACCAATAGAATATAAATAGCATAGTTTTAGAATTAGCATTGTAATTAGGTAGGTACTGTTAACGAAATAAAACATGCAGTTTTTCGTTGTATCATTGATCCCGCATTAAAACAGTTAATAGATAGTGTGGTGACATACCACCAATAGAATATAAATAGCATAGTTTTAGAATTAGCATTGTAATTAGGTAGGTACTGTTAACGAAATAAAACATGCAGTTTTTCGTTGTATCATTGATCCCGCATAAAAATAGTTAATAGATAGTGTGGTGACATACCACCAATAGAATATAAATAGCATAGTTTTAGAATTAGCATTGTAATTAGGTAGGTACTGTTAACGAAATAAAACATGCAGTTTTTCGTTGTATCATTGATCCCGCATTAAAACAGTTAATAGATAGTGTGGTGACATACCACCAATAGAATATAAATAGCATAGTTTTAGAATTAGCATTGTAATTAGGTAGGTACTGTTAACGAAATAAAACATGCAGTTTTTCGTTGTATCATTGATCCCGCATAAAAATAGTTAATAGATAGTGTGGTGACATACCACCAATAGAATATAAATAGCATAGTTTTAGAATTAGCATTGTAATTAGGTAGGTACTGTTAACGAAATAAAACATGCAGTTTTTCGTTGTATCATTGATCCCGCATAAAAATAGTTAATAGATAGTGTGGTGACATACCACCAATAGAATATAAATAGCATAGTTTTAGAATTAGCATTGTTATTAGGTAGGTACTGTTAACGAAATAAAACATGCAGTTTTTCGTTGTATCATTGATCCCGCATTAAAACAGTTAATAGATAGTGTGGTGACATACCACCAATAGAATATAAATAGCATAGTTTTAGAATTAGCATTGTAATTAGGTAGGTACTGTTAACGAAATAAAACATGCAGTTTTTTGTTGTATCATTGATCCCGCATTAAAATAGTTAATAGATAGTGTGGTGACATACCACCAATAGAATATAAATAGCATAGTTTTAGAATTAGCATTGTAATTAGGTAGGTACTGTTAACGAAATAAAACATGCAGTTTTTTGTTGTATCATTGATCCCGCATTAAAACAGTTAATAGATAGTGTGGTGACATACCACCAATAGAATATAAATAGCATAGTTTTAGAATTAGCATTGTAATTAGGTAGGTACTGTTAACGAAATAAAACGTGCAGTTTTTCGTTGTATCATTGATCCCGCATTAAAATAGTTAGTAGATAGTGTGGTGACATACCACCAATAGAATATAAATAGCATAGTTTTAGAATTAGCATTGTAATTAGGTAGGTACTGTTAACGAAATAAAACATGCAGTTTTTCGTTGTATCATTGATCATTATAAAAATAGTTAATAGATAGTGTGGTGACATACCACCAATAGAATATAAGTAGCATAGTTTTAGAATTAGCATTGTAATTAGGTAGGTACTGTTAACGAAATAAAACGTGCAGTTTTTCGTTGTATCATTGATCCCGCATTAAAATAGTTAGTAGATAGTGTGGTGACATACCACCAATAGAATATAAGTAGCATAGTTTTAGAATTAGCATTGTAATTAGGTAGGTACTGTTAACGAAATAAAACATGCAGTTTTTCGTTGTATCATTGATCATTATAAAAATAGTTAATAGATGGTGTGGTGACATACCACCAATAGAATATAAATAGCATAGTTTTAGAATTAGCATTGTAATTAGGTAGGTACTGTTAACGAAATAAAACATGCAGTTTTTCGTTGTATCATTGATCCCGCATAAAAATAGTTAATAGATAGTGTGGTGACATACCACCAATAGAATATAAATAGCATAGTTTTAGAATTAGCATTGTAATTAGGTAGGTACTGTTAACGAAATAAAACATGCAGTTTTTCGTTGTATCATTGATCCCGCATTAAAACAGTTAATAGATAGTGTGGTGACATACCACCAATAGAATATAAATAGCATAGTTTTAGAATTAGCATTGTAATTAGGTAGGTACTGTTAACGAAATAAAACATGCAGTTTTTCGTTGTATCATTGATCATTATAAAAATAGTTAATAGATAGTGTGGTGACATACCACCAATAGAATATAAGTAGCATAGTTTTAGAATTAGCATTGTAATTAGGTAGGTACTGTTAACGAAATAAAACATGCAGTTTTTCGTTGTATCATTGATCCCGCATAAAAATAATTAATAGATAGTGTGGTGACATACCACCAATAGAATATAAGTAGCATAGTTTTAGAATTAGCATTGTAATTAGGTAGGTACTGATAACGAAATAAAACATGCAGTTTTTCGTTGTATCTTTGATCCCGCATAAACATAGTTAATAGATAGTGTGGTGACATACCACCAATAGAATATAAATAGCATAGTTTTAGAATTAGCATTGTAATTAGGTAGGTACTGTTAACGAAATAAAACATGCAGTTTTTTGTTGTATCATTGATCCCGCATTAAAATAGTTAGTAGATAGTGTGGTGACATACCACCAATAGAATATAAATAGCATAGTTTTAAAATTAGCATTGTAATTAGGTAGGTACTGTTAACGAAATAAAACATGCAGTTTTTTGTTGTATCATTGATCCCGCATTAAAACAGTTAATAGATAGTGTGGTGACATACCACCAATAGAATATAAATAGCATAGTTTTAGAATTAGCATTGTAATTAGGTAGGTACTGTTAACGAAATAAAACATGCAGTTTTTTGTTGTATCATTGATCCCGCATTAAAATAGTTAGTAGATAGTGTGGTGACATACCACCAATAGAATATAAATAGCATAGTTTTAGAATTAGCATTGTAATTAGGTAGGTACTGTTAACGAAATAAAACATGCAGTTTTTCGTTGTATCATTGATCATTATAAAAATAGTTAATAGATAGTGTGGTGACATACCACCATAAGAATATAAGTAGCATAGTTTTAGAATTAGCATTGTAATTAGGTAGGTACTGTTAACGAAATAAAACGTGCAGTTTTTCATTGTATCATTGATCCCGCATTAAAACAGTTAATAGATAGTGTGGTGACATACCACCAATAGAATATAAATAGCATAGTTTTAGAATTAGCATTGTAATTAGGTAGGTACTGTTAACGAAATAAAACATGCAGTTTTTTGTTGTATCATTGATCCCGCATTAAAATAGTTAATAGATAGTGTGGTGACATACCACCAATAGAATATAAGTAGCATAGTTTTAGAATTAGCATTGTAATAAGGTAGGTACTGTTAACGAAATAAAACATGCAGTTTTTCGTTGTATCATTGATCATTATAAAAATAGTTAATAGATAGTGTGGTGACATACCACCAATAGAATATAAGTAGCATAGTTTTAGAATTAGCATTGTAATTAGTTATGTACTGTTAACGACTAGCTTGCCTAAGGAGCCCTGTGGCGCCCTCGTGATTGCTCCCGAGTGTTACGACCTGCGCCCGCGTCAAAAGTTTGCGCCGAGTTGGGAATAAATGGCTCTTGTGCCATACCTATAGCGAGTTAAGAGACGAAATTTTTGTCAGAGATAGTTGAATAACCATGGAATCTGATACATAAACATTCATGTCAAATGTATTAGTAAAATGTTATGTTACACGAAGACAAACTTGACGTAGCCGAAAAAATCAGAATTGACGTGGAAAAAAATTGTAATTTAAAAATTTTACATTAATACCTATAGGTTTTTTGCGGTAATTAAATAGTAAAAACACATATCTATCTAATTACATTCAAATATTTGAATTCGTAGAAGAAATAATATCATAAAAAAAACTTGCAATCTGACCACAAAAATTAAGTTTTATCAATAAATAATGCTTCCCAAGACAGGACTTTGATTTGATATTTATAAATATTTTGAATGTCTAGAACAGAAATATTATTTTTACCTAGTAACATATGCTTAGGTTATTAATAATTACATAAAAAATAAGAGCTACTTTGAAATTTCGGCCAATAATGATTTTTTTTTCAACTTGGGGGCCCATTTTCTAGACTTATACATGGTGATTTCCAAAAATTTTTTTTTGTATGAAATATAAATTTTCTTGTTGGTTTTTTTATTTTATTGGAATTCTTATTAGAAATCCTACAAACCAAACTAGGTTTCAAAGAATAATTATATATCAGAAATATTTAAAAAAAAATACAAATTTTGAATTTTTAGTACAAGCGAATTTAACTGTCACGTGACTTCGATTTTTTATCGATCCTGACATGATATGGCGTATTTATCATATTCTGAGTGGGTGTAATTACTTAACAACATTATTTCTGTGATATTTTACAATGTAAAAGTATAATCTATTCAAAATAAAGCAAATTATAACCAATCATAACAATGAGAAATTAGCTTACTGAGTGTTGTCGGTTCGTAACAAATTTATATCGTAAAATTTTGATGTCAGAACCTAAATCACATATTTACATTATTCCTTACACATTCACGATCATATTCATGTTTAATTTGTATCAAAATCATGAGTTTAACCCGATTAATTCACTAAAAACTATAGCACAAAACATAACCTCGCCGCCAAAACACAGATGAAAATATAAACATTGATTATATTTTTTTTTAAAGTTCACAGATAGAACATGTCCGTGTGTAGTGTTGCCATAGAAAGAAAATATATTACGCTAAAGAATTAAACTCTATGGTTAAACATTGGGATGACTTTAAAAAATAAACAAAAGAAAAACGAGCGTGACACTTACTTGCAACAATTGTTGCGCCGACACTTTGGACCTCAAAAATCCTTGCAGTTTTGTTGCGCGGGCAAACTAGTCGTTAACGAAATAAAACATGCAGTTTTTCGTTGTATCATTGATCCCGCATAAAAATAGTTAATAGATGGTGTGGTGACATACCACCAATAGAATATAAATAGCATAGTTTTAGAATTAGCATTGTAATTAGGTAGGTACTGTTAACGAAATAAAACATGCAGTTTTTCGTTGTATGATTGATCCCGCATTAAAACAGTTAATAGATAGTGTGGTGACATACCACCAATAGAATATAAATAGCATAGTTTTAGAATAAGCATTGTAATTAGGTAGGTACTGTTAACGAAATAAAACATGCAGTTTTTCGTTGTATCATTGATCCCGCATTAAAACAGTTAATAGATAGTGTGGTGACATACCACCAATAGAATATAAATAGCATAGTTTTAGAATTAGCATTGTAATTAGGTAGGTACTGTTAACGAAATAAAACATGCAGTTTTTCGTTGTATCATTGATCATTATAAAAATAGTTAATAGATAGTGTGGTGACATACCACCAATAGAATATAAGTAGCATAGTTTTAGAATTAGCATTGTAATTAGGTAGGTACTGTTAACGAAATAAAACATGCAGTTTTTCGTTGTATCATTGATCATTATAAAAATAGTTAATAGATAGTGTGGTGACATACCACCAATAGAATATAAGTAGCATAGTTTTAGAATTAGCATTGTAATTAGGTAGGTACTGTTAACGAAATAAAACATGCAGTTTTTCGTTGTATGATTGATCCCGCATTAAAACAGTTAATAGATAGTGTGGTGACATACCACCAATAGAATATAAATAGCATAGTTTTAGAATAAGCATTGTTATTAGGTAGGTACTGTTAACGAAATAAAACATGCAGTTTTTCGTTGTATCATTGATCCCGCATTAAAACAGTTAATAGATAGTGTGGTGACATACCACCAATAGAATATAAATAGCATAGTTTTAGAATTAGCATTGTAATTAGGTAGGTACTGTTAACGAAATAAAACATGCAGTTTTTTGTTGTATCATTGATCCCGCATTAAAACAGTTAATAGATAGTGTGGTGACATACCACCAATAGAATATAAATAGCATAGTTTTAGAATTAGCATTGTAATTAGGTAGGTACTGTTAACGAAATAAAACATGCAGTTTTTTGTTGTATCATTGATCCCGCATTAAAACAGTTAATAGATAGTGTGGTGACATACCACCAATAGAATATAAATAGCATAGTTTTAGAATTAGCATTGTAATTAGGTAGGTACTGTTAACGAAATAAAACATGCAGTTTTTTGTTGTATCATTGATCCCGCATTAAAACAGTTAATAGATAGTGTGGTGACATACCACCAATAGAATATAAATAGCATAGTTTTAGAATTAGCATTGTAATTAGGTAGGTACTGTTAACGAAATAAAACATGCAGTTTTTTGTTGTATCATTGATCCCGCATTAAAATAGTTAATAGATAGTGTGGTGACATACCACCAATAGAATATAAATAGCATAGTTTTAGAATTAGCATTGTAATTAGGTAGGTACTGTTAACGAAATAAAACATGCAGTTTTTTGTTGTATCATTGATCCCGCATTAAAACAGTTAATAGATAGTGTGGTGACATACCACCAATAGAATATAAATAGCATAGTTTTAGAATTAGCATTGTAATTAGGTAGGTACTGTTAACGAAATAAAACGTGCAGTTTTTCGTTGTATCATTGATCCCGCATTAAAATAGTTAGTAGATAGTGTGGTGACATACCACCAATAGAATATAAATAGCATAGTTTTAGAATTAGCATTGTAATTAGGTAGGTACTGTTAACGAAATAAAACATGCAGTTTTTCGTTGTATCATTGATCCCGCATAAAAATAGTTAATAGATAGTGTGGTGACATACCACCAATAGAATATAAGTAGCATAGTTTTAGAATTAGCATTGTAATTAGGTAGGTACTGTTAACGAAATAAAACGTGCAGTTTTTCATTGTATCATTGATCCCGCATTAAAATAGTTAATAGATAGTGTGGTGACATACCACCAATAGAATATTAATAGCATAGTTTTAGAATTAGCATTGTAATTAGGTAGGTACTGTTAACGAAATAAAACATGCAGTTTTTTGTTGTATCATTGATCCCGCATTAAAACAGTTAATAGATAGTGTGGTGACATACCACCAATAGAATATAAATAGCATAGTTTTAGAATTAGCATTGTAATTAGGTAGGTACTGTTAACGAAATAAAACGTGCAGTTTTTCGTTGTATCATTGATCCCGCATTAAAATAGTTAGTAGATAGTGTGGTGACATACCACCAATAGAATATAAGTAGCATAGTTTTAGAATTAGCATTGTAATTAGGTAGGTACTGTTAACGAAATAAAACATGCAGTTTTTTGTTGTATCATTGATCCCGCATTAAAACAGTTAATAGATAGTGTGGTGACATACCACCAATAGAATATAAATAGCATAGTTTTAGAATTAGCATTGTAATTAGGTAGGTACTGTTAACGAAATAAAACATGCAGTTTTTCGTTGTATCATTGATCCCGCATAAAAATAGTTAATAGATAGTGTGGTGACATACCACCAATAGAATATAAGTAGCATAGTTTTAGAATTAGCATTGTAATTAGGTAGGTACTGTTAACGAAATAAAACATGCAGTTTTTCGTTGTGTCTTGATCCCGCATAAAAATAGTTAATAGATAGTGTGGTGACATACCACCAATAGAATATAAATAGCATAGTTTTAGAATTAGCATTGTAATTAGGTAGGTACTGTTAACGAAATAAAACATGCAGTTTTTGTTGTATCATTGATCCCGCATAAAAATAGTTAATAGATAGTGTGGTGACATACCACCAATAGAATATAAGTAGCATAGTTTTAGAATTAGCATTGTAATTAGGTAGGTACTGTTAACGAAATAAAACATGCAGTTTTTCGTTGTGTCTTGATCCCGCATAAAAATAGTTAATAGATAGTGTGGTGACATACCACCAATAGAATATAAATAGCATAGTTTTAGAATTAGCATTGTAATTAGGTAGGTACTGTTAACGAAATAAAACATGCAGTTTTTCGTTGTATCATTGATCCCGCATAAAAATAGTTAATAGATAGTGTGGTGACATACCACCAATAGAATATAAGTAGCATAGTTTTAGAATTAGCATTGTAATTAGGTAGGTACTGTTAACGAAATAAAACATGCAGTTTTTCGTTGTGTCATTGATCCCGCATAAAAATAGTTAATAGATAGTGTGGTGACATACCACCAATAGAATATAAGTAGCATAGTTTTAGAATTAGCATTGTAATTAGGTAGGTACTGTTAACGAAATAAAACATGCAGTTTTTCGTTGTATCATTGATCCCGCATAAAAATAGTTAATAGATAGTGTGGTGACATACCACCAATAGAATGTAAGTAGCATAGTTTTAGAATTAGCATTGTAATTAGGTACCTAGGTACTGTTAACGAAATAAAACATGCAGTTTTTCGTTGTATCATTGATCCCGCATAAAAATAGTTAATAGATAGTGTGGTGACATACCACCAATAGAATATAAATATCATAGTTTTAGAATTAGCATTGTAATTAGGTAGGTACTGTTAACGAAATAAAACATGCAGTTTTTCGTTGTATCATTGATCCCGCATAAAAATAGTTAATAGATAGTGTGGTGACATACCACCAATAGAATATAAATAGCATAGTTTTAGAATTAGCATTGTAATTAGGTAGGTACTGTTAACGAAATAAAACATGCAGTGTTTCGTTGTATCATTGATCCCGCATAAAAATAGTTAATAGATAGTGTGGTGGTATACTTACCTATATTTTATGATTTTACTTAACTCTGCCTGCACATGGCCGAGAAAGACCGCCCGTCGCCTCGTAGAAAGCCCGGGCCATATGACCACTTAGTACCCAAAGGCACCATCCCCGATGGTTATATAGTCTTCCAGCGCCCCACTGGTGAGATTATATACATCAGGCCACAATATCTAGACTGGTATGAGGCAGGGGAATTGGAAGTTGATGATGACGGAGCCGGACTCGCTCCGCTAGTGGCTGAGCCCACTAGACGGCGCAAAACCACAACCAGACCATCGAAGCCGACAACAGCGTACACAGCTGAACCTGGTCAACCCTTTCTAGTTAAAAGAAAGAAAGCTAGGCTAGTCACTAGTACGAGCCGATCGGATGCCTCCGACCTAGGACTCAGCATCGTCGAACCTGAGTGTGAGGCTGATGCTGAAACCGACCGGAAGGCTCCGGGCAGAGGCGCCCCCAAGAATGGGCGCAACTCCTCTACTGAGGACTTGGGGGGCGACGAGAAGAGATTGCGTATGAAATCCTCCGTCACCCCACCCACACAAGCATTGTCTAAGACAGACCGGCCAACATTACGGCAGACTCCGACGACGATAGTATCGCGGAGCAGAACACACATCGACATGCCAACACCGACTCGACTTCGTATGCGGCGATCGAGTCGGTACCGATGGATGCGGCACCTATGCCCTCACCACCTACCCCTCCGGCTGAAGCGGCGCGCTCTTATGCAGCGGCGCTAGCATCGCCGGTAACATCTAGGTCAAACTCCCTCACGGAGAGACAGGCCCCCGCACCTACAACAACAACATCAACAATGAAAGGATACCCACCGATTATTATAGAATCGCTGCCGGGATGGGTATCCATATTCGAACAGCTCAAGAACAAGCTGGGACATCCACTAAACGTGAAACCCGTGGGCAAGGGTTTTCGTTTCACATGCAAATCGACAGAAGAAGTTAGGGCGGTGCAGCGCGCCCTAACGGAAGCATCAGTAGCCGATAAGAAGGTCGCTTGGCGCTGTTACGCGGGGGCCGCCGACCTACCTACTAAGATTGCGATAAAGGGCCTTCCATATGGCATTGACCCGGCAGTGATCATCGCGGAGCTTGAGGCCAAGGGCTTCCCAACCAAGTACGTGAAAGAGATCCTGCCGAGAAAAGGCAGCAAAGGGGGACCTACCTACTACGTCCTCCTAGACAGAATAAACAATGACGAAAAGAACAGACTATATGATATAAGCGAGCTCTTAAACATACCGAATGTCATGGTAGAAGGCTGGGTACCGAGAGCCGGAACGGTACCACAATGCCACCGGTGCCAGGCGTTCGGTCACGCCTCGGGAGGGTGTCACCACCCCCCGCGCTGTGTCAAGTGCGCGGGGGAACATTTCGCGGCAGAGTGCAACTGCGACCCCGACCAACCACCTAAGTGCGCCAACTGCAGGGGTAAACATGTCGCCTGCAGTCGTACATGTCCTCACTATTTACGGGAAGCCCGGAGGAGGGGGCTAAAGGTCCAGGGACCCTAGAGTAGCCCCCCAAGGCCCCGTAAATAAAAATCAACGCGCGCGAGTTGCGCGCGTGCAACAAGATCACCAACAACAACAACAGAAACCGGCAGTGGCAGCGCCTCGTGCGGTCAATGAACCGGCCCGCACTGAGAGCGCGTTACCTCTCCCATCAACATCCCTTGTTCCGGCAGCCAATCTCCCAACCGGTAGAGACGAACCGCTGCCGCAGAAGAAGAAGCGCAAGCGCAGGCGAAACCGCGCTAAATAACTAGCTGAGGGCGGCCCTAGGGCGGCCTCGACACCTATGCCGCCCAGCGGGGCGGAACCATCAGTAGTACAAAAAGGGCCGACAGAGGGCGCGCGCGGGCATCATACGCCCGCGTTCGTGCCCCTTCAAGTCGATAGAAGACGAGCGGCCCTGAAGAACCAACAGACCGCCGAGATGCATCACACGCAACCGGCGACTATTAAAACAACCAATTCAATACCTGTACCAAGGCGCAACACACAACAGCAAACCGAACCAGAAGTCGGTCATGAAGATCCGTGGGTGGTCATCCTGGGGATCCTGACTGACCTACTGCTATCATTAGCGGCAGGCACAGACCTGAAGAAGGCAGTCGGAAGGGGACTCGCGGCACTCGCTAGAGTCCAGTACGGCAGCAAATGAAAACACCTACAACTCCAACGTGATTGAGACGTAGGTGTAAATTACCTACATAGGCGAAATACACCTACAGTCCAAGAGCGAGACAGAAGATGAAACAGAACACGAACCCCGTGAGTTGTGATGGCGAACAAGTTAGTGCCACCTCCGGGTGGAATAGCGCGCCATACAAAGTGTAAAACACAGTTTTTATGTGTATACATAATCTGCGTAGTGATGTCACGATTGACACACTACGCAGTCAAATGAGTAACCGGGTGGTAGTGGCCACCCGAGGTTCGGCAGGGGTAAGGAGCTAAGGCTCGATACCCCCTCCAGCCCCTAGGGGTTGCAGATAACGTCAGTCAGTGAGATTACATCAGAGGACCAACTTCGAGGCGACTTAGCGACCATACGCTTTTGAAAAGGTTAAAGCGGTCGCACTGGCGACGGGAGGGCGGATCGCCCGTACGTTTATGCGCTCGGAGTAACCACCGACCCATAAAAGCTGCGAATCGCTAATAATTTCTTGAAGAAATTACCTATCGATCGCACCCGTGGCTACGGCTACGAGGGGATACTGTGCCCCACGAACGCCGGAGTGGGGCATAGCGCCCCACCACGCCCGACCACAAGGGCAGAAAAATGAAGCCGTTACCAAGGGATTTACTTCCCACCGAAAGCCCGATTGAAGACAGAAGAGAGTATGGATGCCACGGTTGTATCAGTGCTGCCCCCAGTGGCCAGCGACTGTGTAGCCGATTGGTCCGCTGGGCTTCACCCGTGTAGGTGGGGGTTCCACCCGGCGCGGCCTTGATCGTTTAGTTAACTTTTGGTCACTGGGGTGGCAGTACAGTGAGGCCGTGGTAGATCCAACCAAGTGACCCGGGGCAGAGGGCATAGCCCTGACCCCCTTTCCCCGCTCAACCGTACATTGAGCGAGATGAAGACCCAACGAACGGGAGGGCATTCTTGTTCGAGCCGCCGCAAAGTACGGACCTCTCTGGGACGTCGTTACGCTACCGGTCGAATATACGAAACCTATCAGTGATTTGTGGAGTTTTATATGGAACAGAATATAAGTGACAATAAATACAAGTTGGCCAAAAAAAAAACTCCGATCCCCCATTTTTTTGTAACTTTTAATAACTAACCAATTTCTCCGAAATTGTACATATTTACCACCATAACATTTGTAAAATCTGTTTAAGACCGGATGTTTTTAGTTGAATTTGGTCTAAACAGATTTTACAGATGTTATGGTGGTAAATAGGTACAATTTCGGAGTAAAGGGAATTTCCACAAAAAAAAGTTAGAAAAAATTGGAGGGTCGGGGATTTTGATTGGCCAACTTGTATTCTCCAAGTGGGCCCCGAACACACTCATTTGGTTTGTCGGACCCTCTACCAAACACCCTATATAGCCTATATTACTCGGGGTGAATGTTGCTTTCCAATGGTGAAAGAATTTTTGAAAGCCGTCCAGTACTTTTTGAGCCAATTCGTTACAAACGTACATACAAATCTTTCCTCTTTTTCTACCGACTTCCAAAAAAAGGAGCAGGTACTCAATTCGACTGTAAGTATTGTTTTCTTTTTTATATTTGTTACCTCATAACTTTCGACGGGGTAAACCGATTCTCAAAATTGAAAGTTAGTGCTTCCTGTGTGGTCCCATTTAAATTTCATCAAATTCGGTCCAGTAGTTTTTGAGATACACTCCAATAACTGAATGAAATGGAAGTCGGTATTACATATTTCAAATTGTACTTGTTATATACTAACGTGGTTTTCACTCATTTTTAAATAGAATTACTCACGTAATATTTATCGGTTAGGTCCGACTATAGTTACGACCACATTCGGTGCTCTTTTTCAAGGAGTGTTCGGGGGGTGTTCTTGCTCGAAACCCGGGTCGACGTATTCGATCCTTAACGTGAGTGTTTTGCCGGTTAATAATAATAGTTAAATCAATCTAGTTGTCACGTTTTCAGCGCAACCAGCACCAGCACCGGCGCAGAAACAAACGAAACCAATCCAACAACAGCCACAGCCAAACAACAAGAAAGAGAAGAAAAAGGAACAACAACAACCGAAGGCGCAAGTGGTCAATATTACACCTCACACCACTATTGAGGTTGTTAACAAAAATGTAAGTGTCTATTAATTAACATAAGAATTAACTTTAGAAACGGTATATTTACCATGTATTGTATTTATTGTGAGCTCTCGATATATCGGCACAGTTGCATGCGCCATGTTCACGAGTAAACTGAAGTATCTGCGGGTAGGTGTTGTTGTGAGCAGACGAAACCGTCTACCCTCTTCCGCACACGTTTCTTGAGTTCCGTTTTATTACCATTGACAAAAGTCACTTGGAACTCGATCTGGGTCTCGACACATTTTACACTACACATTTTAACTGAATTAAAGTTAAATCAGTTTTTTAAATTTTAGACAAGGAAATTAATAGTACTTTAAAATACTGAAAAAATGAAAATGTACGGGCATAGTAAACAATGTGATGATTACATGAAAACAAAATCACTAAAATCGGACAATGTTAAGAGGTAGAAAAGAGTTTTTTTCTTTTACAATACAATAGGGAACAGTCCACAGGAACTAGCAGTAACATCTTTAATAGCCCTAATGAATCTGCGCAGCACCACAATAACCACTCAAATACTACATTAACACATATAAGTATTCAAGACACTGATAACTCACAGCACATGCAACATTCTCAAGAACAAAACATAGGCCCTACATACAACACTGAAACCGAACTAAACAACAAAATAAAAACAGTTTTCCGAAACACGTTATTAAAATATAAAAACACTTGTCCAACCACGAGGCCCTTCATCCCACGACAAAACACTTCAAAAAAGCTCTCATACATAGGAAACATCCTAAACACAGAAATTCTTCCCGATCACTTTGAACGTAGCACTAACTTTTTGACTACTCAAACTATCATCTATTCCGCAGCCTATACAGCAGCAATTTGTAACGGAACTAAAATAACTGAAACATTGAATACTACACAAACAAATAAAGAAAATATCCCTTGTTGGGAACGGCGACTTAGGTACAAAATTGAGGGTCTTCGAAGAAGTATAGGCAGGCTCACACAATATATATTAGGGGTAAGGACTAGGAATCTCATAAACCACATAAATTATATCAAATCCAAATACAAGACACACTCAAGGTACGACGAACCAAATTTAACTAATGAACAGTTTCTTGACAGCCTGAAGCAACGACTCAATGCCGCTAGTAGTAGGCTAAAACGATACACTAACTGCACTCTAAGAAAAAAACAAAACTGTCTATTTTATAAAAATGAAAAAAGGTTTTACAGGAACATTAACACACAAGCCACGTCAAACACTAGAAACAAATCTATAGCATCACCCGATGTCATGCACACTTTTTGGTCAGGTATATGGAACAATGAGACACATCACAACACAGACGCTGAATGGCTTAAAACTCACTTACTAGAGGACGACGACAGTAACGACATGCAGTTCCAACACGTCCCTGTTGACGTGTTTAAGAATGTCATCAGCAATACACACAACTGGAAATCTCCCGGCACAGACTACATACATAACTACTGGTATAAGAAATTTACTTCCTCTCACCCTCTATTACACAAACACATTAACGAATTTATAGAATCACCTGCCACGAAGCCTTCTTACATAACAGAAGGAATAACATACATGTTACCTAAAGACCAGAACACTCTCAATCCAGCCAATTACCGACCTATAACATGTCTGCAAACCATTTATAAAATAATCACCTCTTGCATATCACACCTTATTAATAAACACATAGAAAACAATAACATTCTTGCAGAGGAACAGAAAGGATGTAGAAAATATAGTCAAGGATGCAAAGAACAATTAATAATCGATGCAGTCGCGATGAAGCATGCTCTAAAAAACAAGAAAGACCTAGCGACTATGTACATTGACTATCGAAAAGCATTTGATTCTGTTCCTCATAGTTGGCTTATATACGTCATGCATTACTATAAGATAAGCCCCATTCTAATATCTTTCTTAGAAAACGCAATGAAACAGTGGACAACTAAACTAACGATTAAAAACGGGTGCCACTCTATTGAAACCGATTTCATCAAAATTAGGCGAGGCATCTTCCAAGGAGACGCCCTCAGCCCTCTGTGGTTCTGCCTCGCATTAAACCCTTTATCAAAACTGTTAAACGACTCCCATGATGGGCTTTGCATTAATCATAACGATAACAGCCAATTATTATCACACCTTATGTACATGGATGACATTAAACTCTACAGCAGTAGTATCGAATCCTTACACCGCCTTGCAGACATAACACAAACTTTTTCAAACGACATAAAGATGCAGTTCGGAATAGATAAATGTAAAACCTTCACCATCCAACAAGGTTCCATCATGGCACAGCCCTTCGCCCTTAACACGATCCAAACTATTGATCCCATAGATCAAAACAACTTTTACAAATATTTAGGATTACAACAAAATTATCAAATCCCTCAAAATAAAACTAAAGCAGAAACTAAAAGAAAATTTCAACATAGAATAAACTCCATACTTAAATCTCAGTTGAATGGGCGTAACCTTGTGAAAGCTATCAACACTTATGCTATCCCTGTTCTCACATACACTTTCGGAATCATTAATTGGTCACAAACAGATCTTACAAAAACCCAACGCATCATCAACAAATCTATGACCACACACCGCAAACACCACCCGCGTTCTTGTGTACAAAGACTTACACTACCGAGAGAACAAGGAGGCAGGGGAATTATAGATATCACCAATTTACACAATAAACAGATCCAAACATTGAGAAAATTCTTCTTTGAACGAGCTCAACACTCACCTTTACATAAAGCCATCAAACTTGCAGACAAACGTATCACCCCTCTTAATCTATCTTGTGCCAACAAACAGACCAACGAACGACTTATTGACCCTAAAGATAAAATAGCAGCATGGCAGCGTAAATCTTTACACGGAAGACACAACCACGATTTGCAACAACCACATGTCGACAAGACAGCGTCGAACGCGTGGCTGCGGAGTGGGGAACTCTTCCCGGAGACAGAAGCCTTCATGTTAGCGATTCAGGATCAAGTCATTGACACCCGGAACTATCAGAAACATATTATCAAGACATCTAACATAACTGACACCTGTAGGAGATGCTGTAGTTGTTCAGAAACCATACAACACATAACCGGAGCTTGTAAAGCTATTGTACAGACAGATTATAAACACCGTCATGATCAGGTAGCCGCAATAATTCATCAACTTCTTGCATTCAAATACAATCTCATAACCGATAAGACACCGTACTATAAATACAAACCAGAACCAATTCTTGAAAACAGTAACTACAGACTATATTGGGACCGGACTATTATAACTGACAAAACGATTCATTACAATAGACCCGACATAACCATTTTAGACAAATTAGATAAATCTGCATTCCTTATTGATATAGCTGTATGCAATGCACACAATCTTCAAACTACATACACAGAAAAAATTGCCAAATACACAGATTTATCAATAGAAATAAAAACACAGTGGCAAATAACCAACACAAGAACTTATCAACTACAGGTGTTATACCAAAAACGTTAATTACCAGCCTTGAAACACTTAGTATTGAAACATCAGCACTTAAGTTACTTCAAAAAGCAGTAGTTCTTAATACCTGCAGAATAGTAAGAAAATTTTTGACTATGTCTTAACACTTGGCCCCGGCCCGTGTAATGTAATTCACCTTCAATATGGAGAGAAAACAAAAGTTTAAAAAATATAATAATAATAGGTAGTAGCGCTCTAGTGAAACCGCAGCACACCTCTCGACACCCTTTAGCCATCCACACCAACGTTGCCCCTTTTGTCACCACTCATGGTGGCCTTTATGGGGGGCCCGTTTAGTGGATGGCAAGTCACCACCTGCCTAAATATTTTAACATGAGACTAAAAATTGGCAGGTGCCGTAGTCTCTTCCATAGCCCACTATCTTCCTTACCACTAATAAGTTCATATCAATAGCCTGGCCATTTTACCCATTTTTGTAATAGTTATAAGTACCATGTTACTCTTCATCCAACATTCTTTCTGTTTTTGATACTCTGCATTTTTATACCAAACAGGCCTCTAAGTGTTGGCTATAGGCCCACTTATGCCTTTGTAAAGGACCGGATGAAATCCGTGAAACTTTTTGAATAAATAATAATAATAAAAAATTTAAAATGAGACTGAATTTGGCAGGTGCCGTAGTCTCTTCCATAGCCCACTATCTTTTTATCACTAATAAAATCATTTCAATAGCCTGGCCATTTTACCCATTTTTGTAATAGTTATAAGTACCATGTTACTCTTCATCCAACATTCTTTCTGTTTTTGATACTCTGCATTTTTATACCAAACAGGCCTCTAAGTGTTGGCTACAGCCCCACTTATGCCTTTGTAAAGGAACGGATGAAATCCGTGATTTATTTTGAATAAATAATAATAATATTAATAATAATAATGTAATGCTTGTTGACGTCACCATTCCGCATGACGAGAACCTCGTGAAAGCCGAGAAGGACAAACTCGGCAAGCACCTTGACTTGGCTCACGAGATTACCGCCATGTGGGATGTGGACTCAACGATCATAGTTCCGATAGTGGTTTCAGCAAACGGCCTTATAGCAAAAAGCCTCGACCAACATCTTAAGAGGCTCTCGCTAGACGGTTGGATCAAGGGACAGATACAGAAGGCAGTACTCCTTGAAACGGTACGCATCGTCAGTGGGTTCCTCACTCTGCAGCCCTGACCACCGGTAGCTTGGGCCCTGTCCCGCTACTGGCGGAAAGCTAGGTTTAGGTTTTTATAATAATTTTATATTGTTTTATTCAAATATTATAAAAATGTAAATTTAAGAGAAGAAAATAAATAAAGAAATAATAATAATGATTCTCCGTGGGGCTTAATTGGACCCCTGACCCCTAGCCTGCCTTAATTGGCCGTCTGGGGGTGGAGACGCAAGAGCAAGTAACAAAAAGCTCCAAGGGTGGAAGTGTTAATGGGCATAACGCATGTAGTAGCGCTCTAGTGAAACCGCAGCACACCTATCGACACACTTCAGCCATCCACACCAACGTTGCCCCTTTTGTCACCATCGATGGTGGCTCTTATGGGCCGTTTAGTGGGTGGCAAGTCACCAACTGTCCAAAAATGTATAATGAGACTGAAATTGGCAGGTGCCGTAGTCTCGTCCATAGCCCACTATCTTCTTATCACTAATAAGATCATATCAATAGCCTTGCCATTTTACCCATTTTTATAATAGATATACCATGTCCCATCCATCCAAAAGTTTCTGTTTTTTATACTACATTGAATTTGTATACCAAACAGGCCTCTAAGTGTTGGCTACAGCCCCACTTATGCCTATGTTAAACCCGTGATATAATTGAAATACGAGGGCTGCACTAAAAGTATCGGGAATGGAATATTTCCACTGTTCCTGGCACATTAAAATATTTTTAATTGAAAACTCGGTTTTAAAAATCGAATACCATTTATTTATTTAAAAAAAGATTCTCGATCTTGTCACAAGGTTTTGTCAAACTAGTTTAGTCGTTGAGAAAATGGAATTGAATCGAGAAAATTCAAGAGCGATGATTTATTATGACTTTCGAAGTGGTTTAACACAAAAACAGTGTGTTGACCGGATGATTTCTGCATTTGGTGATGAAGCCCCATCCAAAACCACAATTTATCGCTGGTTTGCTGAATTTCAACGTGGACGTGTCAAGCTCAGTGATGATCCCCGCCAAGGTCGTCCAAAAACTGCAGTCACCCAAGAAAATCAACGTTACGCTGTGCGTAAGCTGATTGAGGAAGATCGACATGTGACATACCGCGAAATTCAGTCAACTTTAGACATTGGCATGAGTCAAATACAAATAATCTTGCATGAACAATTAGGTGTAAAAAAGTTGTTTTCCCGATGGATACCGCATTCGCTCTGTGAAGAGCAAAAAGCGGCTCGCGTTACTTGGTGCGTCAGAACTCTCGAAAGATCCACGCAGGAACCTCAAATGCTGTATACAATATCGTATCAGGTGACGAATCCTGGATATACGCGTACGAACCCGAAACAAAAAACCAGTCACGAGTTTGGGTGTTCGAAAATGAGTTAAAGCCAACAAAAATTGTTCGTTCCCGGAGTGTTGCAAAAAAAATGGTGGCCACGTTTGTCTCCAAAACCGGCCATGTTACGACTATTCCTCTTGAGGGACAAAGAAAGACAAAAGAGTTTTTAGAGCAAGAAAACATAGAATTATTAGACCATCCGCCGCACAGCCCCGACCTAAGCCCTAATGATTTCTATACTTTCCCTAAAATAAAGAATAAATTGCGTGGACAGAGATTTTCATCACCTGAAGAAGTTGTGGACGCCTACAAAACGGCCATTTTGGAGACCCCAACTTCCGAATGGATTGGTTGCTTCAATGATTGGTTCCATCGTATGGAAAAATGTGTCAAATTTCGCGGAGAATACTTCGAAAAGCAATAAATACATTTTTAAATATTAATGTTGTGTCACTTCCTTGATTCCCGAAATTTTCAGTGCCGCCCTCGTAAAAGAGCCGGAAAGCTGCAAACCATTTTTTATTAGTTACAAAATTTTGAATATATATATATATATTAGAAGTAGCCACCTTTGTTAGAAAATAACCACAATTCTTTATTAAACAAACTGAACTACCTCGGCGGTATCCAACAAGATCTTAATATAAGTTGTGTCAATAAAGATATTCAATAAAATACCAAAACGATTTAAAAGCTGAAGAAAGGGATTATATTTTTACAAAGCGTTTAAAAGATCCACTACTAACAAAATGCTACTATAACTAGAAAGAATTCATGAATGATACATGCATTTAATGTTTTTTGTTTTAATAATTATTATTTTGACTAACTTGAATGAATTGGCCCGCTCATAAATCATATTGCTACACCCAAATATCCCATAGGTTTCCTATCATAACTGTAATATCTAATACAATGTACATATGATTGCAGTAAATAAAAAACAAATGACTGAATTTAAAATTAAAATAACAATCCTTTAGAAAAAAATTTGATGTTGAATTGCGCGCCAACCCACAGATAATTAAATCTGTAAATGCTGGTTATAGAATATCCAATTATGTAGGTAAAGACCACAGATATATATATATATATATATCGGCCTCCTTGACGTGTCCGTCAACGGCGAACCTGACTAGCGCCGGTTATGAGCGCGTATATGGCTGGCAAAACCAAACTTAGTTTTAAAGATCCTGTTGCAAGGCGCACAGTGCAACTGACCATCAGCATTGTATGTGTAGGTGTAGGAAGGCTATATATAATATTGCGATATATATGTACAATATATAACGCAAGTATCACGATTTGTGTTGAAACCAAGCGTGTCGACTTTTTAATGAATTGAATTACGTGAATTTACGCACAATACAATTTTAAAATACTGTACCTGTAATAGGAAATATGTTAGGGGCTTGAAGTTTTTGTGCTATTGCAGTTAATTATCACGCAATTTAGTTTTTGCGTGTGTCCGGTTGCAACAATAGACTCGCGCGGACTGTAAGTAGCGGCGGCCAACCTTGACGCTCGGTCGGGGTTCTGACACGGGAAGTACACGCATTTGCGTTATCTATTGTACATATATATCTGTGACTATAACTATTAATTTCGTGTTCCAATACATACTAAAACATACTTGTTATTTCCAGAATCAAGTCCCTAATGAAGCAGACAAGCCGGCATCTTGCAGTATTATGGAGCAGCTTAGTTGCGGTGTTCAGGTAGTCTGTTCTATCAAATAAATTAAAATCTTTTACGAGCTTTGACGTGTAGTAGTGGTGGATTATTAACCGTTTAGTTTTCATAAGCGCTCGCAGCGGTATCTGACCAACATGCCTAGACAAAATTCAAACAGGCGTGTTTCCGCACACGCTACAGACAAAAATGTGTCTACGAACTTAGCGCGAGGTCACGTGACTTTTGCACAGGTAATTTCAACGCCATACATTTTGGAGTTGTCGTTTAGCGTTAACGATAACAGAAACATCTTTTGTCTAGGCCTGCAGGGGTCGAAAATGGCCAGTAAAGTCAGTAGAAGTCAGTTTTTACGAGAAATGGTCAGTATTTCAAGGCTTCGCTTCCATAAAAGCGGCGTTTTTTTGTAGATTGATGTTGTTAAAGTTGTATTGTGTGTCTGAAGAATATAAAGTGCCCCGGAGACGGTCATTCGCAATTGTAAATTTTTACGTCATTGATGTACCAAATGATCGTCTATGGGTACGTTCTGGAAAGCGCCGTCAACGCTCACAACTGTCGCGCCCCGGTTTAGCGTTCCGCTATGGATCAATGCTGAACGGTATGCTGCAATGATGAAAATGAATGGTTATATATGCGATCGCGAAATGCGCGCTAAATTTTCTGTCTAAAATTGATAGGATCCCATACATTTAATATTTGACTGTGACAGCTCGCTACGACCGCGAAAACCCACCTACGATCTGCGAGCGTTTTTGGTGACGTCATCGATGACGTATCGAGGTCGCTCACGATGATCGTGGACTTGTAAGGGAATGAGCTTGCGAACGCCACGAGTGATTTCGGTGCTTACCGGAACGTAGCCTTAATAGGCAATTGAAGCCATTGTTATTCGCGACTACGTGATTGAAGACGAATGATGGAAGTTTTGATTAAAGCCCATTGACAATCGCGAATAATCAATTGAACTTCTCGTTGTGCGATTGACAGATTTCGGTCATTCGCTCGCAAGTCTAGAAAAATTGCGGATGTGAATTCGCCATCATCGTTCGAGCTGGTAACATACGGCTCTTGTACCATACCTATAGCGAGTTAAGGGATGAAATTTTTGCCAGAGATAGTTGAATAAACAAGAAATCTGACCCTTATATTCGCAGATGGGACGCGCGTCCCATCGTTTACCGCCACCTCACGGCTCGCGTATGGGACGCGCGTCCTGTATTAAAGTGACCTCTGTTTAATTCGTTCTATATTAATTTTGCCTATGACTTTCATCAATATGTCAATTGTAGCGTAACCGTAACTCTAGATGGCGTTAAATTAAATAATCGGACAATAAATTGCCAAGTAAACTTTGGAAAAAAAAAATTATTTATACGCCCGCGAAAATTTTTGAGCGACTGAATTTCAGTTTTCAGAATTGTTTTGTTGGAGTGTTTTTTTTGTGAAAGAAGGCGAAAATGGTAAGTCATTTATGTGTAATAAACTGTTTTCTATCAATTTTACGTTTGTTTTAGTTGTATTGAGCAATGTAGCCATATATTTTCACATAATATTACATCGAGTCGAGAAGTTTTGTACTGTAATGGCGGGTTTTCCCGTATATTACTCTTTCAATTCGTGAAGAACGTAATGTAAGATAGGTAATATCTGTTCTAAAATCATTATTATACATAAAAATAATGTATTTTATGTGTAATTTTCTACAATATTGACGTATTTTCCATATTTCTAATGTTAGACAGATTGCATAGATTGAGTATCCTACATTTTGAAAAGTGGGCGGGGCTTATTTTTGATTTTTTTTGGTCGTATGCTGTGCATTGTCGATAAAAATTATCGATGTTCATATCGATGCCTGTTCGATATTATGATCAACTCATCGGATAGGGAAATATTATATTTAGCGCTTATTACGTGTTACGCGTACTGTTCAACCTCTAGTGCAGTGCCGTAACATATTTTGTGCCCGTTACATCGTTTTTTGTCGTTGGAATTTAGGGTTACGTGATATTTTCAACAGACTCCTAAGAGTTCTTATAGTATCCAATAAATAATTTTAAAATGTAGTTATTATATATATTTAGTTTATTTTTTCTACCGACTTCCAAAAAAGGAGGAGGTACTCAATTCGATTGTGTTTTTTTAAGTTTGTTACCTCATAACTTTCGACTGGGTGAACCGATTCTCAAAATTATTTTTTTGTATGAAAGCTGGCAAATTCGGTCTAGTAGTTTTTGAGATACACTCCAATAAATGAATAGATATGAAGACGGTATTAAATTTTTCAAATAGTACTTGTTCATGTATAGGAAAATAGACGTTCGTCGTATTGTTCATACGTTATCGGACTTGAAAGAGGGTTAATTATTTCTAGAACCATAAAAGCTGGAACCCCGACCGAGATGTGGAACCCCCGGCGGAGTTCTTTCGATTGCTCACAGAGGAGCTTTCGGATGAAGATGATTCCGGGAGTGAGTGTGGTGAAATGGAAGAGTCAGGTCCCCAACCACTCCCGGAAGAAGAAGATATATGGGTGAACAATATTTGTTGTAATTAGATATTATATTCATCTAAATCAACTTTAATTCTAGGTTTTTCCAGCTATAAAATTATTTGGAACACATTGTTTGTTACTAATATATGAAATAGTGGTAAAAGGCTGAAACATTATACTACAGAATTTTTGATAAGATTAACATTACTTTCTGGAAAGACACTTTTTTATTTGATTTACAGATGGAAGTGGATGAGGTGACGGGAGAGCTGCACCCTGCGTAAGTATTTTCTTTCTTACTTCAGTGTATACTTGGATATTGTGCCAAAAATGTATCAAGTTTTATAACATAATTTTTACAATTATGGTTACGTAAATGATAATGAACCTGATTATATACTTCCTCGTACTAGATAAGAATACAATACTCTTAGACCGTGTTCAGATGACCCCGCGCCGAGCACGCACACGATTTGAGCCCGTCTTAGACCCGCGCAAAATCAGCGTAGTGCATCGCGCACGCCAAGCACCCGCTTGTACTACTACTACAACACTACAACACTAAGCGAAGCGCGGGCGCAACGCGGGTGCAGCGCATGCGCGGGGCGCGCGCGTAGTTGGCGCGAGGCGGGCGCGGAGCGGGTGCCAGGCGGGCACGTGGCGTGTGCGGATGGACTTTGATTAATGCAATTTGAGATCTATAGATGTAATAATAGTGCTTAAATTATATTCAAAAAAAAACAAAGCGTGTTAGACGCGGTTGCTGACGAGCGTGGCGTGCGCTTAGCGTGCGCGTTTCGTCTGAACGCAGCCTAACCCTACAGTACGAGTACGTAACCATGAAAGTTAACTTTTTTAATTGTTTTTTTTAATTCATCCACATTTCCGCTAATGTAAACGATGAACACTCCTACTATATGAGACATTAAACCATTAAAATGGGTAAGGTAATTATTTTCATGCTTAATAACCGAGTACATCAGATAATTCAAATTAAATGTTTTTAGGTATTTAGTACTAGTGCTGCTGCGGAACCGGACTATGAGAGTCCTAGTCGTGACAGGTAGACATTTACGCTGCTCATTTAACAACAAAATCTTGAAAGAGATACACAATAAATGCGCGGTAATCGTCGACTACAACTCCAAAATGGGCGCGGTTGACATAAAGGACCAAATGTTAGAGCCTTATCTAATTGAGCGGAAGAAGTGCCAGAAATGGTATAAAAAAATGTTTAAGAGACTGCTAAATGCCTCTATATTAAACAGTCGCATTATCGTTCATAAGTCATCCGAGGATGAGGCCAAACAACTTGCCTTTAGGTTAGACCTTGTCGACAAAATAATTAAGAGGCATTTAAACCTAGTTCCGGTGCGTAGACAGAGGGAAGTCTCAAACAGAAACCATGACCTGCCTGAAACTCGTTTCGTCGGATCGCACTATATTGTACGAAATGGCGAAGAAACCGAGCGGTTTTATCTGTCCCTACCCTAGTCCTTTGACCCTGTAGTAGTAGTGTGTGTTCGTGTTGTATCAAATGTATGTAAGTTTATGTATTCTAGGGCTATGTTAGGGTAACTCTTTCAATTTGTATATACATATTTGTTGTTTTTTAATATTGTTTATTCGCATTATTTCGTGTCTGATACATGTCTGATTTTAAGTTCATTAAAAAGATAGTGAACTTGTTTACTTAGTAAAAATAAATAATTTGTACCATCCATTATAACAACATAGTTTAACGCGTTTAATTAACTATTGTATTCGATGAGTGCAAATATTTACAATTTTATATTTACTTAATGTGACTTATATACATACTTGAGCATACAATGAGCTTGATCAAGTTCAACTGTAATTTGACATAGCAAAAAATTCACTCAAATAGATTCAAATTTACCAAATCATCATTATCAATAAATGTTAATTTATTGTACAAATGCGAAATTTCGTGATCAATTGTTTACCTAGTTCTAATTATGATTATGGTGTTTAAATATTTTTTTATCTAAAAGGGTTGTTTCCTCCACCCGCCCCATTTTGCCACAACAACGGACACGCCGTTATACTCTCTATATATATATACTCGTATACTATAGAAGCATAATAATACCCCTCGTTATCGCTCGATTTTCAACGTTGTTTCTATGTAACCGAAGCGTACTTTCGACTGGATCTTGTTTATCACAATTTGGACAAGGCGCATTGTTTTAAGACTCTTAAAATCGTAGTTCTAAGAAAATATTTGTGATTGTGTTTGACAGTAATTATTTCATTGTTTTTATGACCGATATATGCAACTATAATAGTGTTACATTAGGGTTTTTTACACAATATCGAAAATAGTTTTAATAATTGTTTGCATTGTGCGTAAATTGCACATTTGTATATAGAAATAACATTATGAATAACGTATCAGTCGTTGTTCATGATCGTGAATCGTAATGATATTATAAACATTATTATAATAACGTTTTACGCCATTCAAAAATAATGTTTCAAAAACCTTACGCATCCGTCGCCGTTAGTATTAATTCATAAATCTTTTGTTCCAAGCGTAAACTGGATGCCGAGTCATTAATTTTACGCGCAAAAGTATGTAGATAAAGCGCGAGCACTGATGTTCGGATGAAAAAACAAGATAAATTAGTAGGCAATATCATAATCATAATCAGCCCATTTTGTTCCCACTGCTGGGACTCGAGCCTTTCTCTCCTCAAGAGAGAAGTTGGGACATAATCCACCACGCGGGCCCAGTGCGGCTCGATGGATAGGTTAGTGGCCAACCCACGCCGAAGTTTTAAGGCCGCTCGAAGGCCTTCGACATAGCCTAACGACTGTTGTCCTAAGACTCAACAACACAACAACCGGGACAGACCACTTAACGTGCCCTCCGAAGCACGAAAGCGCTCAGTTGAATAATGCCGCTGGCACACACCCATCCAAGTCCTGACCGCAGCAAGTATTGTAACTTGTTGATCGCCAAGCTATTAGGAATTATAAATACATAATAATATGTATTGGTTTATAAAATGTAAAATATGTATCAAAGCAAAAATATGAAATTGGTCTTTTGAAATATGTGGAAAAAATATGAACAATTTTTTTCTCTTCGAAACAACGAGCCGTAAATAGGTACTAAAACATAGAATAAAACAATGATTATTAATATTATTATTTATTATTATACGGTTACTTTAATGAAATAATTAATAGCAAATAATAAAATCTTATATAAATAATTAAAAAGTAATCACTTGATGTCAAAATATAATAACATAAAAACGTAATGTCAGAATTATCAATTTATTCAAAAATAACAAATCAAGATATTAATAATAGATCTTATAGAATAGATTACTACAAATGTCAACAGCAGGGATCCCACTGGCCTTCGAGCCTGTTACAGTATTTAAACAATACACATACAATAACCATTTGTCAAACAGTAAGCCATTTCTGCGGTAGCAACAAAAAGCGCTTTGAAGTGGCGTCGGCGTCGAATCAAAGCAGACCTGAAGCCCGCCACTTTGGCTACTTTAGCACGTGTCCAGTGTTTTTCATTGAGTAGATGTTTGTGGCTCGCGTTATCTAAGAATGACACTTAAGAGGTTGTTTTTAAATGTTATTGTACTAACAGATGTTTCGGATAGTGTAAAGCTTGTTTATATTTAACGGTGTCATATTTTAAACTACCGAAACCTAGCTAAGAGTGTTACGTATTCTTTTTTTATTTATATACTTAGTAAAGCCTTACGACCAATAATAATAAACTTTGTTTACCTACGTAAATGGGAAACTTATAAAATATCACTGTTTCCACCAAAATCACATACATGCGTGTGTTTTGCGTAAACATATCCCAATACTATTGTAAAATATAACAATACATATACCAACATATTAATTAAAAATATTTATTTATTTAGGTATAAATACGAAATGTCCAAGCATAGATTAAATAAGCAACTCATTCCCGATTTATGTCAATGATTCATAAGAGTTTCTATAGGTTCAGTTAACGAGAACTAGATAAATGTATTTTTTTAAAACATTAATTAGGACAAAAAAAAGATAGCAGTGATGTAGTTCTCTTTATTACATTCTTGTCAAATAGCATAATTTGACGTGTATGTTGTAATGCCTTTTATAAAAGATTTCTAATAACAATAATAAAAAAATTGTACTAATACATTTTTGGAGGGAAGTACATGACATACGTTTCAATAATTGGAATCAAAATAGAAAACATCCTTTGCTTATTTTCTACCATAGTTTTCTTCTCAAATGTCATTTACTACACAACTACGTACTCAGTTACGATACTATACACGTATCATTCTAAGAAACTATTATTTATCATATTGCAAGAATGTTCCATTTTTTCTTCAAAAACATTTATAATATAATTTTAGATAAGACTTGGTACTAATTACAAACAAAACTGTATTTGATATTCGACTATTATTAAAATGTGTATTTTTATGTATATATAATATACTTAGTTACGTACTTTAGTAATCGTAATTTGTGTCAATGCATAACATGATGATTTTAATTATTATTATTATTTGTTATTAGATTTTGAATAAAAAGTTGTGTTTATAAATAAATGAATAACAGGAGAAAAATAATAGAAAACTGCCTTTTTATTTGCCTTCATACCTTTTCCAAAACAACCACTAGACCAATTATGCTCATATTCGATTTTCCTCTTTATAGTTAGGTATCTAATGTGTGTACCAAAATTTATCAAAATCAGTCAGTAAAATTGGCTGCAATAACCTTCCCTCTTTTTGAGGAAAAGTGCCCCCCTACTTAAAAATCGCCAACGACGAAAAATATACATTGAATAGTAGAACATCCATATCAAATTTCATCAAAATTAGTTAAAAAATGCGACCTGTAGTAGAAGACCAACATACAACGTAACAAACATACGGACAGATGATGACATATTTGTCCACATGTTTGTTTGAAGATAGGTATTTAATGTGTTTTGCAAAATTTATAAAAATCGGTCAGTAAATAGCGCCGCAGCAAACTTCCCCTCTTTTTAGGAAAAGTAGCCCTATTAAAAAACGCCGACGCCAAAAATTTATATTGATTAGTAGAAAATGCATACCTACCAAGTTTCGTCAGGATTGGTTAAAAATGCTACCTGTACAGGAAGACCAACATACAACCTAGCAAACACGGACGGTCAAGAAATTATGTTACTCAGGGATAATGTAGCATTCTAAACGTAAAACATTTTTTGAAATCGATCTAGTAGTTTTGAGTTTATTGTACTCATACATATTTTTTTTGACATGTTTTTTTACCCAATCCATAATATTCCTATTATTTTTATAAGAAATAATTTATCTTTACCATTATCGATTATGATCTAGTCATGAATTTCCCGTAAAAGTTCCAAAAACTCTAACTACAATCTATCGTTCAAATCCAATAGTAACTACAATATAATCTGTATTCCATTCAAATTATCGAACGCGTTTGTCGATTATGAGTACATCACTAGTTGTTTACCTAATTCAGTAGAGGAATGTGGCGGATTTGGACGGAGTGTTTTCGTATTGTCGGCGGGATGTAATAATAATAGTGAGAAGATATTAGTTTACAACAGTGTTTGAGTATATGACATGTGTAACCTTGAAGTGTCTTTAGATTGACCTGAATCTGTTTCGTTTTTGTGTGACGAGTGTTCAAAGTGGATGTGTTTTGGAAGGTTATGTTTTGGTTACCCATTGACAAACAGCAAGATTTCATGTGAGTATTCCTTAGAATATAATATAGGCTTTATTGTTTCGTATCAATACTAACCAATTCGCGCTTCAATACTATGTACAAGTGCGCGCGAAAAAAATGTCAACACACATTTTATAACCTTGAATTAGTTCGATGTTTTGATCGTGATTAGTGTTTCTCCGCGTACGAAGCAACAAAACAATGATAATATATTGATAGTGTATGAACTAATATGCATATAAATACAAGAATTGTCTCCTAGAAGTCGACAATTTTACAGAAAACTAAATAAACATATTGGATTGGCGAATTATTTGTCTATTGGTCAGTTTTGTAAGATAATGGCGCCGTTTCTCTGCATTTGGTAGTGTGATGCGATATTGTTTTAGAAAGATAGATTCATTTCAGTTAGTGTTCATGGACATTCAATTGTTTTTCTCTTGTTGATTTTTACTACCATGTCAAAATACGTGAAGGTGTCATCGCCGCCATTTTTTTATGTTGACACCTCGCGAGCCATAGAATGTCATGAAGTTTGACAAGCGCGACTATATCGGATCTAAACATTTGTGTTAACTGTACTAGTAAAGTATTATGCCACACGAGGACGAACTTGACCGAGCCGAAATAATCGTAATTGAAATACAAAAATAATTTTTATTTCAACATTTAAAACGTTAACTTATAGGTTTTTAGCTTTAATGAAATAGCAAAAAACACGTATCTAACTAATTACGTTCAAATATTTTAATCTATGGAAGAAATAATATTGGAAAAATATTTTGCAATCAGAGTAGTAAAATTAGGATTTCACGAAAAACAAAAATAACGCTCAACAAGTCAGAACTACGAATTGATATTTATCAATATTTTGAATGTCTAAAACAAAAATATGATCTTTACCTAGAAGCCTTAGCTTAGGTTATGTTATATTTATAAGAAAATAAAGAGATACACTGTTTTAGACTTTCGCGGTTGTTAACTACATTATAATTAGTACTCACGGAATGTACACCACGATTAAGTGGGTTTGGTTTAGTCTTATCCACGGAACGTCACTATGTACCTAGGTTGGTGAAGGAAGCCATCGAAATCATGAAATGTCCAAATTTCAATCGTGGTGATGGGTTCGAATTTGCCAGTGCGTGGAATCCAGTGGTAGGCTGTCTAAAAAGGATTAACAATCGTCCAAAATGTGATCAAACCAACATTCGCAGTGATACAGTTAGTGTGTATTGTCGAGACTTACAATCGAGTTCGAGGGCCAGTGGTATCCGCAGTAAAAGAGTGAGAAAGAGGGTAGACCGTTTTGTCTGCTCTTAAAACTTCGAACTTTTTTCACATCCACCCGCATCTTCAGTCTACCCGTGAACATGGTGCATGTAACTGTATAATAAAGAGGTACTTTAAAAATTCAGACTAGAATGATTTATTTTCAACTTTGAGAGCCTATTTTTTAGGATTAGACATAGTGACTTTGGCTGGTCAGCAATATACTAATATTGATATAAAACATCGATGTTTACGGTTCTTATGAATGTGTTTTTGTTTCAGGTGGCGGATTTGCGCTTACCTCCCGGGATCACGCTCACTAGGGTACAGCCGAACGAGAAGAAAGAACCGCCCACCATCAAGTCTGTGGTAAGCACATGTTTTAATTTTTTTTAAGCGAGGCCGTCTTTGGGAACTGCTGATAGAATTGGAAACTAAGTAACTTGTGAATAATAAACACAGTATACATATAGCTCATGGGAAGCCTGCGGTGACGATGACGCGAGTTTCATGGTTTTTGTTCACCCAAAAAGTGCTCAACGCGCCTAAAGAAGTTTTCACTTCAAAACAATTTCATTTATTCTGATCACCAAACTAAACTAGCGAATTACTTCCGAGGTTACAAATAGACATGTTCGGTGATTGGTTTAAATTCAGAAGGAAAGAAGGGATTGGTCCACGCGCGTGCTGCAACGTCTACTATGTAAGACAGCTGAGTCATAGCGGCGTGGACGATGTATTGCAATTGCAACAAGTAGGCTGGACCACCTCAATAATAAATCAATGTTTTGAATCTCTATGTCGCGCGAAATATGATTATTTTATGTAGTTTTTGTCTAGAAGATATAAGAAGAGACTCTTTCTTCGCAATGTAGTAAAGAAAGATTATGAAAAATTTACGCTTATATAACAAAAAAAAAGTCTATAGTTGTTTGGTGGATGTTTTTTAGTGATCGCAGAATACCTTAATTATCAATTATTTTAGAAAAGCATTGTCTTGATATTATTGACAGATTAATGAGCAACTCAGCTAATCAACTTCAAAATTTGCAAAAGGTGATATTTTATTAGCTTGAAAAATTAAACGTGCTATAATTTGACCCAATAATGAACTGTTTTTATTGCTATAGTTACATACACTACATACCAACTGTAGGTAATCGTTTATTATTGTTTATTATTCATTGTCTGTAGTATCTCTTAAAGATGTTGATGTTTCTTCGGGACGAATCTTCAGCATAAAAAGATAAATTTGAGATTTCATATAATAACATTATAAATAAAAAACAGTAGGTATTTACTGTACAAATTGGTAGGTACTGCAGTTTTATGTAACATGATCCATATTTTTTTATTAAATCTGTAATTGTTTCGTCAAAATTAACGAAGTATTTTTCACAGGTTTTTTAGAAAAATAAGAGTATGATTAATCTTCTAGCTTAAGTGCAGCTTGGCACTTATTTTGCCGCATGGACAAGGAAACGAGAACAAAATAATAAGCAAAGCACTACTGTTTGCTGTTGAAATATTTCGTTCTGAAGATAACAATACATCCTAAATTAAATCAAAAATAGACTGACTTTATCTTGCATAGTATTGACCATCTCGATCTGTTAACGTATTTGAACATGTTTGAATTATTATAATTTGGCTACTATTACTATTGTACTAAAAGTGATCCCTGGACATTTTAATCGTGTATTGTTCCTGCACCACTTGACAACGAATGCTGGCGTGACGACTCACAACTGTAGTTCACAATGATAAAAATGAAAATGTACGCGAAGATTTGATGTGTGCTCGCTTGCAGAAAAACGTCCGACTGATGACGTACTGAACACGACTTTTAAGCCCCGCCTACTTGAGCACGACTTTCATTTTTTGAACACAGTTACTGTTCCTGACTTATTATTTCTTCGTAGGTCCAGATAAAATAATACACTATTTAATTAAAATGCGTTTCATCACTAATTAATACCTATAATAGAAACATTGTAAAAATGTATATAAAAAGAATGGCCACGAGTTTCTTGCCGCTTTTTCTCGGTAGGCTCTATATTTTGGAACGCGGCGGTAGACTCTTTAAAGTACATTTGATGTCTAAATTGAATAAATGACTTTTGAGGGTAACATATTATCTTTTTTAATTTTAATACAAGACAGCTTGACTCTATTAGGAAGCCAATGTCATTCATTTTTCTGTGGCTTCTTATCTTTCTTTAATTTCATTAAAATGCAATGTTGTTTTTCTAGCCATTGTGGAAATGCAACCAGCTACCGGCGACGCCAACGCCCGTAGCGCGGCCGGCGCCCGTCATCAACGCAGACCCTTCGATGATGATGTTCACCACAGCACAGCCTGGTACGTATCCAATACCCACATATACTGATACTGTAACAAGACTACACAATTATTGTTGTCATACCTCATATAATACGTTCTGTAGGGCTATTATGTATCTCAGTTGCTAACAAATGTTGATTGAAATCGAAAAAAATGGCCGCTCTATTCCACTTTTGTCAGCTCCAGTCCTCAACTTACTAACATTGTTGCTTACTGGAGTTGTCCAAACTGACATAGAGCCGCCATTTTTCAAGATTTCAATCAACATTTGTTAGCAACCGAGATACATAATAACCCTGCAGGTCACATTCCATCGAAGAAGTTTGGATATTTAATGAGGAAGGAAACATCGCCTAATTGCGAGTCATGTGGAGTGGTATATGACATATATCATGTTCTTATGGAGCGTGTCGTGTTTTTCGATTTGTGATTTTTTGGAGATGCGCATAGGATACTTTCATCATCAACATCATCATCCATAACCACGCGGGGAAAACGAGGGGCGCAAGGCTGGACCAACTTTTGTGATGTTTGTGTTTTTTGATTTGTTTTATCTCGGGGAAGGGCTTAAGATATTTTTCATCATCAACATCATCATCCATCACCACGCGGGGAAAACGAGGGTTGCTGGACTGAACCAATTTTTATGATATTAGTTTTTTCCGATTTGCCATATTTCGGGGACATGCTTAGGATACTTTCATCATTAACATCATCATCCATCACCACGCGGGGGGAAAACGAGGGGCGCAGGGCTGGACCAACTTTTGTGATGTTTGTGTTTTTTGATTTGTTTTATCTCGGAGAAGGGCTTAAGATATTTTTCATCATCAACATCATCATCCATCACCACGCGGGGAAAACGAGGGGTGCTGGACTGAACCAATTTTTATGATATTAGTTTTTTCCGATTTGCCATATTTCGGGGACATGCTTAGGATACTTTCATCATTAACATCATCATCCATCACCACGCGGGGGAAAACGAGGGGCGCAGGGCTGGACCAACTTTTGTGATGTTTGTGTTTTTTGATTTGTTTTACCTCGGGGAAGGGCTTAAGATATTTTTCATCATCAACATCATCATCCATCACCACGCGGGGAAAACGAGGGTTGCTGGACTGAACCAATTTTTATGATATTAGTTTTTTCCGATTCGCCATATTTCGGGGACATGCTTAGGATACTTTCATCATTAACATCATCATCCATCACCACGCGGGGGAAAACGAGGGGCGCAGGGCTGGACCAACTTTTGTGATGTTTGTGTTTTTTGATTTGTTTTATCTCGGGGAAGGGCTTAAGATATTTTTCATCATCAACATCATCATCCATCACCACGCGGGGAAAACAAGGGGTGCTGGACTGAACCAATTTTTATGATATTAGTTTTTTCCGGTTTGCCATATTTCGGGGACATGCTTAGGATACTTTCATCATTAACATCATCATCCATCACCACGCGGGGGAAAACGAGGTACACGGGTACAATGTTGATACAGCCCACCAGCTTTTTTTGTTGACCTTTTTAAGGTGTACCTACAATACTGTAGTACAAAATTGTGATCTACCTCGAGGGATCAGCCAAGAGTAAAAAATGTGTTTATTTACATCACAAGAAACCGCTTAAATGATCAGTGTTTCTCTACTATATTATGCGTGTATTAAACAAATAAACCTTCCTCTTGAATCATTTTATCTTAATCTTTTAAAAAACCCGCATAAAATCGCGTTGTGTCGTTTTCTAGTTTTGTAGATCTAAAGCCCGATTTACACTTCAATAAGTACAGTAGCGAGTTAAGTAACCGGTCAGTTAAGTAGCTAGTAGAAAGTTGTAAGTAGCGTCCAAACGTAGGCGAGTTAGTAGTCATAAGTTACAGTTTCGAGAAGAAGACTAGTCGCGTCGGTTGTTTTGTTTACTACTTACTACAAACTACTACTACACTACTTTGTCTAATCTATGGACTGTACTAAACTTGCCCGTCTAGTTAAGTTGGCGGGGTGCGGGAGACGCGAGAGAGGCGATCTATTCAACCCAACTTAATGAACAACTTACTACTTAGAGTTTGAAAACTAGTGTATAACCCATTATACTAATATAAAGATACCGGCTTCACTCACTTGGTATTATGTCGGTTTAAGTCCGACGACGTTTCGGGCACTGAGTGCGCGACGCGATCTCCGCGCGTGAACACTACCTGAAGAAGAACTTCTTACACGTTCGAAACGTCGTCGGACTTAAACCGACATAATACCAAGTGAGTGAAGCCGGTATCTTTATATTAGTATAACTTACTACTTAACTCGCGTTTGCCGTTCAAACGACAATAACAACTTAACTCACCGAAGTCACAAGTTAACTCGCTACTGTACTTATTAAAGTGTAAATTGCGCTTAAGCATACATATGTACAGCGGTAAGCGACTTTGTTTTATACTATGCTATGTTTGCCTTGGCTTTCTTTGTACGTCAATCAATTTGTCCCTCTTCACAAAATAAGTTAAGCATAAATTTTCCTTACTTACAACCATGTTGATTTTTTAATAGAATTGCATACACACACCTCTTCTCTTTGGGAGAAAGGAATCTATGACAGGCCGGTTGGCGCAGTTGGTAGCACCCCTGCCTTCTGAGCCGCTGGTCCCGGGTTCGATCCCCGGACTGGTCAAACATTTGTGTGCATGAACATGTCTGTTTGATCTGTGTATGGGTGTGTATATGTATTTAAGTATGTATATGAGTCATCAGGTTACCATAGTACAGGCTCTGCCTAATTTGGGACCTGAAGACCTTTGTGTGGATGTTGTCCCATATTATTATAAAAGGCTCGAGCCGCAGTAGTGGAAGCATAATAGGCTGATGATGTTATGTGCGAAAGAAACAAAAAACGCGTAATTACAATACTTAGCAAAAGTCTAAAGATATTAGAACTCGATAATACAAGTGATCCTTGTCTGACCTAATTCAGTCTCATTTAGGAATTGTATCAAAATTTTCCTTTTTCTTCCAGAACAACCCAAACAAGTAGTAATCCCTGAGCCCCCACCGCCTCCACAGCCAGTGGGCAAGTCCAAAAAGGCCAAGAAGAAGGCAAAGAAAGCAGCTGCGAGCACCGAGCCACTGCCGGAAGGCAAACCTGATGGGACCAAGATGGTCACCCTGCGGAACCCTATGTTCCATCCCAATCTACCGCCAGTGCAGGTCATTATATTACTGTTTATTCTTTTAACATTTCAGGACGGGATCTTTATGAATTTAAACATAAAAGTAGTTCGTATCATTAGAATATAATATAAGTTCTTATAAGAGGAAATTGATGTAGGGAGTTGGGGTTGTATCTTAACATAGCAGACTATATTTGCGAACCATACTTTCCAGTTTAATCGAATTAAAACGGTGTTTGTGCCTCTTGCGTTACTTTGTCTTCAAAAAAAGACCATCATTTTCAAAGATGATTTTCTATTAGCTCTAACTAGGATTCTCAATGACAGTATAATTTTGCAACCTCAGTAGTTTTTTGAAAATAGATAGAAGCAACCATCTATAAGCCCCAATTAGGAACATATTTTTCCAAAAACATGTTCAATTACTCGGAACCTATCTCATTTTTCCAGCTATCATCAACACCCGTCCAAAAGAAACCTGAACAGATCCGAGTACCGGATCCAATCCCGATGCCACCGAACGCTTGCCAAGCAACAATCACCCCTACATCCAACGGAATGTACACCATACGTAACCCATTGATGTCTATGATGCATCAACAAACGCTGATGGGTCTGCAAACTCCAACACCTCAGATGCCGATGTTCAATCAACCACCATATAACTATGTCAACCCGAACGTGTACAATCCGAACCCGACTCAATACGTTCCAGAAACTCAGCCCGTACCGGTGAAGAGCAATGAATATCAGAGTCGGATAATGAATTTGGAATCGTTTACCCAAAAGAATGATGATGGTTACTCACTGTTCAAAACCAACGATGATAATCAACAGAGAAACTTTCTGTCACCGGAGTATTTCATTGAAAACTCGAGCCCCAAGCCCGTTGTGTCACCAAATCCAATAGGTACTCGTCCGGTTAATGATTTGACGAGTAGACCGTTTGAGTCGGATAACTCATCATTGTTCTCAAAACCTATACAAAGGCCGGAGCCTATCGGGACTCCTTTGAAGAGGGAAGACAATGAATTCACTGGACTTTATACACCGTTTGGACAGGAAGACAGGTATGTAGGTGTATAAAACTTACTAAAACAATGTTTCGCATAAGTATGTCCCATTTATTTTTTATTTTCGCCATAGGACACTTGGTTAAGTCAAGTAAAACAACATTTGACTACTATCTACATACTACTAATAGTATTGTTTATATAATAATAGTAGACTTCAACGATTTTGTATTGAAATTCTCGTGAGTTTGACACATATTTAACTATTATTATTAACCGGCAAAACACTCACGATATGGATTGAATACGTCGACCCGGGTTTCGAACGTGCTCTCTGCGAGCTCGCAGATGCCACTGCGCACTCGCCCTGAAGATGAGCATCGGACGCGCTCGAAACCCGGCGAGACGTATTCGATCCCTAACGTGAGTGTTTTGCCGGTTAATAATAATAGTTAAATACGACTTCAACAAGTTATTTCATACTTTTTTGTGTTAATGTTGGTTCCTTTTTGGTAAAAAAAAGTGAGAAGGGCGGTGCTTACCAAGTCTGAAACCAGGAGATTCGGAGAAAAAGCGTCGTCTTCGCGTCGGTCTCCTCATTACTAAGGGTCGTGATTCCCCATCTGAATAAATTTAGCTCTGACTAAGCTTAGCCATCTGTTTCTATTATTTGCGTCGTGAAGCGCCCTATGAAGATTTGTGTCCAGAGCAGAGCAGATCCGGTCGGACCACCTTAAAGGGATGCGTCCTCTTGATCGTTTTCCTTCGACGTTGCCCGTCACTATTACTTTTTCTAGGTTGTGACCCTCTTTCATGGCAAAAAAGCGTAATGGCCTCGATTTATGAGAAAATAATAACGGCATATTTAGAATGTATGCAAAAATACCTGTTCATTATTGAAAGATATCGCTCCGTACCCATACGACGATTAAAAAAACGTTAAAGTTAAGTATAGTACATTCAATATGTTCGGTTGGGTACCTCGGTGGTTAGCGATCATGGTATCTGCCACGGATAGTCAAAAAGCGCGGGTTCAAAGTCACAGTCAAAGTTAATTTTCTCCAACAAAAAGTCTGTAAAGTCGGTTTACGGACGATAATTTTACGTGTTAACGTCATATAACAAGCCGAACGCTTAGGCCGATTCTGCCTCCCATAGCTTGTTCCGCGCTCTTGCACTCTCGAATCAGGCGTAACGTGACAATGAGTGTTGCTTTTCCGTGCGTGCAGCCGGAGTTCATCGATGTATAAGACGTTATCACGTCAAAATGGCATAAATGAGATTATTATTTAATATGAATATGTACCCCCACCCATCCCCATACGACGGTTAGAACCAGATAGAGAGTTTCGGTGGCCTAGTGGTCATGGCGTCTGACAGAGATTGTCGGAAGACGCGGGTTCAAATCCCGTCCGAGGAATGGAATTTTTCTCACAAAAAATTGCAATGTTTGGTCTATCTAAGCAGGCGTTAGTGCTTTAAAAATCATATTATAAAAATTAATATGTAGTTGTGATATTTCCAGAAACGTGTTCCGAAGCGCTCTGTTCAACGAGAAGACGGACGTTGGGCCAAACGTTGGCAAATACGGCGAGATTGGCGGACGGACAACGTTTGCGCGCTGGCTCCAAACTCAACAGCGAAGTCTCCATACATCACGTCACAGACTCCAAGTATTATAGACAGGTTAGTGATATATGACAACCCTATTAGGTTTTTTCTACCGACTTCCAAAAAAGGAGGAGGTACTCAATTCAAATGTATGTTTTCTTTTTCTTTTTTTTGTTACCAACTTTCGACTGGGGGAACTGATTCTCAAAATTATTTTTTGTTAGGAAATTGGTGCTTCCAGTGAAACTTAAATGGGACCACCCATTTAAGTTTCATCAAATTCGGTTCAGTACTTTTTGAGTTACACTCCAATAACTGAATCGAATGGAAGTCGGTATTAAAGTTTTCAAATTGTACTTGTATCTGTTTAGAGAGCACGGAGTTAATTTCAGAACTGTCATTCGCAAGCGTATTACGAGTATGGACTTTAGCCTGTACAGATTAGGAACTGACATCATTTTCTAAAAATGGATGAATTATCACAGTTGGCTAGTTTAGATTGGTGTTCGCTAGTTTAGTGACTGTCCGCGACTTACTACCTATTGTCAGGAGCAGGTTGCTCCCGACAATAATTAACACAACAAAAAATAATTAGCGAGGTTGTTCCATTTGTTCGCAAGTTATAGCGTGACCAGGAGAAATAGGCGTTTAGTTTTTTTATATAGAGACTTACCACTACTCAGTTCGCGTAGCAGGCTCGGCCTTCGGTCTCGCCATAACCTCCTATCTTTTATTAATTTTTTTATGTAAGAACCTTCTACGAAGTATTTGAAAAAAAATAAAAAAAATGTTTTAGAAATCGGTAAAGCCGTTCTCAAGTTATAGCGTGACCAAGAGAAATAGGGATTCATATTTATATATACAAAATAATTATATTATAATTTCAGGAGCCTGGCCAACCACCGATGGACATGGGCCACACAGAAGCCCACGCTGACTCCCTATTCTCGCGCCCACTGGCCCAGGCGTGGGCCGAGCCGCTGTTCAACTCTACGCAGCCGGCGCACGCAAACAACACCAGTCAACTGACCAACAAGCAAAGTGAGTCCATAGTCTAATAATATATTTAGACTATGGTGAGTCTCCATTATCTGTGAAGTACGTAGTGGTATTGTCTGTATGCATTTGAATGATCCAAATCAATAGTAAATAGTCTATAGCAATATATTCATTACTAGCGCGCTCTCCGCGGTTTCACCCGCGCGGTGATGGATGATGATGATGAATCTTATATAGCCTATGTTACTCAGGGTGAATGTAGCTTTCCAATAGAGAAAGAATTTTTGAAATCGGTCCAGTACTTTTTGAGCCAATTCGTTACAAACATATTATGTTAATGAGACAGGGTTGTGGTCGCTTTTATGGCTCATTGAATTTGTTTATATCTTCACCGAAACAAAACCATTTCTTATATTTGATGGCCATTTATTACCATAACCTTGGATTCATCGCGTCCTGTGAGCAACATATTTTTTATTATGCTTTCTTCATAGTTCAAACAGTTTCCGATGGGCCTTCGTTGATGCTTTTTGTAGAATAACTTATCATATTAATTCTTTTTTAAAGTTGGATGGCCTTTCTCTTGAAAATGTAACCACTCACTTATGTGAGTGTGACATATGTGCATGCTTGCACAATATCTGAGTGAAGAGTGGATGCGGCATACCTCTGGGATATTCTCAATGCGATTATTAGTTTGCAATATATTTTCTACCTCATTTTGTTTATGCGTTTAAGAAATAGCATAATGTTGACAAACTAGCGAAATATGAAATAGATTGTTTCAATTTTTATTCTGTAATAGAAAATTTTTATTTCATCATTTTGTGTTCTATGTTGCCTTGCAAAATAGCATAAAACTGCTACCAAAAATTGTAAAACATTACAATAAAATCAAGTATATTTTATTTTTGTAAGCTATGTTTTATTAAATATAATACACATTGTACAGTTAGAACTTCTATATAATAGTTTTACACCTGCTGGAGATTTTAAAACTACTAAGATTCCAATAATATACATTGTAATCCTGGTAGTCCAGAATTGTTCGCCCACTCTCTTTTACAAATAGCTATGTCCTGTTTACTCTAAAAAAGCCCAATCACACACAATGTAAAGTTTCGTGCATCTACGGTATTCTTGATTCGATGTTTTTGTTTTGTTTTCTTTCTGCTGATACAGACAAAAAAGTCTAGTACTGCCATTCAAATAGTTGCCAGCGGAACCATGACAACATTTACGAACCATTTCGCTTTCAGTTTAAAATTTTTACTATCCAATGAAACAAATAAACATTTTATCTAAACAAAATAAAATAAATAAAACAATAAAATGCGCAAATACTAAATACTGGTTTACTATTTCGTTCATTCATTCATTGTTTGTTGCGTGTAGCCATAATATCGTATAATATGAATCTGCTGATGAATTGAATTGTGTATGATTCACTCGAAACTTTGGCCATTTTACGAAAAATAGAGGGATTGCTAAGGAATTGCCGGGAGTTCAGGAAATTAATCGCTTGGAGAAGAATTGCTTAATGTGGCCTTTTTAGGCCTGCTGATGTCCGTCCGCCTGTCACAAGGCTGTATCTCAAGAACCGTGATAGTTAAAATTATCACAGATGATGTATTAATAAAATAAATATTTTTATTATTTTCTACCGACTTCCAAAAAAAGGAGGAGGTACTCAATTTGACAGTTTTTTTTTTGTTTTATGTTTGTTACCTCATAACTTCTTCTTCAACTGGGTGAACCGATTCTCAAAATTTTGTTTTGTTTGAAAGCTTCCCGTGTGGTCCTATTTAAATTTCATCAAATTCGGTCCAGTAGTTTTTGAGATACACTCCAATAACTGAATAGAATGGAAGTCGGTATTTAATTTTTCAAATTGAACCTGTTATATATGTATGTTTATTTATTTCATACTGTATGTACAATGATTTTTTTGCTCGTTCTTCTACTCGTAGATAATTTTGGGTATCGCTAAGCATGCGTTAGTGCTTTACAGATCATATTATAAAAACTCCTGTATATTGTTGTTAGGTTTGCCGTCGTGCCGCAGTTCGCCGACCGGTTCGTCCGTGTGCTCGAGCGGATCGAACGGCGCGCATGGACCCGTCGGGACCAGACTGCATAACGAAACTGGTAAACATCATGGATAGACAAAACAAATTCTTTCTTGCTGTAGGTTTTATTTTGTCGTCCCAGCAGTGCAAGTACCGATCTTACCGATCGATAAATTTGAGTCTTGAATTCGTCATACTTCTAAAACCTGGCTATATCGATCTTGTGTCGATCATTGCAAGCAAGTAACAAAATTAAGCGATCTGTAGACACATTCGATAAACTTTTACGATTATAACGATAACCCTAGCATGGAATTGTTAAATTACGTTTGAGAACGTCTATTTAATCGATTTTAACGATTGTTTTGTCAGCTTTGAAAATTACCTCGATACAGCTTGTCGACAGGCGACGAGAATGGGGATATTGTTTAGTTGCGTTTGATCTAATATTATAAACTCGAAAATTTGTATTTATGGATGAATGGATGTTTGTTATTCTGTTACGCTCAGACGGCTGGCCCAATTTTGATAAAATTTGGAATGGAAGTAGATCGGCGCTGAATTAACACATATGATAATTTTCATCAACATCGTCATCATCCATCACCATGCGGGTGTAACCGCGGGGCGCAGCTTCAATAAAAAAATAGAATTCGGCCTTCTTTTAATCGTAGAAGAGCGAAATGCTTCAAATGACAGAAGGACGCATTGTGGAATGCAGACAACTCGTAATAATCGATATACTGACCGCAAATTGACAATCGTATAAGGCGACAATAGGACTTCCATACTTGCTAGGGGCGATACGATTTTTATCGATCTTAGCGACTCGACAAATTTAACGACTATTACGGTACTTGCACTGCAGCATTTATATTGTGTTTTGCTCTCTTACAACAGTTTTATTCCATTTATATATTATTAGCTGCTCTCCGCGGTTTCACCCGCGCGGTGATGCATGATGATGATGATGATGAATCTTATATAACCTATGTTATTCAGTGTGAATGTAGCTTTCCAATGGTGAAAGAATTTTTGAAATCGGTCCAGTACTTTTAAAGCTAATTTGTTACAAATATACATACAAATCTTTCCTCTTTATAATATTACTAGTATAGAGTAGCTACGCTCCGCGGTTTTACCCTCGTGTTGGATTATGGTTTAAGGAAAAGTCCTTACCCGGGATATAATGTACCTCCTTGCCAAATGTCTTAGAGATCCGAGCAGCTGTTTACGCGTGAAAGCGTAACATAACGATACTGGAGTGCAATAGTACCGTAATAGTCGTTAAATTTGTCGAGTCGCTAAGATCGATAAATTTAAAGAATCGTGTCGGGCCTAGCAAGTTTGAAAGTGATATCGACGACTTATACGATCGTGAAATTGTCTACAGTATAAGTTTTTATACTGACATCGTCACTAAAGCAAGAATTAACGTTAGAAACGTGATATTCACCATGTATTGTATTTATAGTGAGCTCTCGATATTTCGGCACAGTTGCATGCGCCATGTTCACGAGTAAACTGAAGTAACTGTGGGTAGGTGTTGTTGTGAGCAGACGAAACGGATCATCCCGTCCAGCGGCCTTATTGTCTAACTTGAATGAGAATGAAATGTCACTTCATTCTAATTCCCATTGATGGTTCCAGCCAATACGCTTGCAGGGTTTCGTCCAGAATGGGGTTTAAATGTCAAAATGAAGCCCATTCCCATTCCCCGTAAAGATAGACGGCAGCCGGTCTGCGTAGGCCTTATGAAGTACAAAACCATAGAGAAGGCTACTCCCGCCGTCTATTCACCGTGATATACTATCCTCTGGTGGTATCCGTGCTCGCAAGGCATATAAAAATGACATGGTGGAAAGGATTTTTGTCCTGCACGGGGAGATATAGTCTACTGCCCGTGCTAGCCGTGCAGGTGGTGAATATTTTGCAATAATGCAGCTATTGTTATCATTGTAAAACTAACCATTATGTTCTATCTCTTTCCAGAACCGAATCCGTTCGTGGCCGACTCCACACTGACGAACCTGTCATCGTTGGAAGCGTGCGAGAGAGAGATAGAATCGTTCAAACGCTTCGAATGGTACTTCTCGGCGCCTCAGCACAAGCGCTTGCATCCACTCGCACACACGCACAAGTAACTCACACTAATAACTGTGTATGGCTTTCCGAGTGTTCTCAACACTGATTTTGGCGATATCGCATTTTCCCATTCCGATTCAAATATCGCGCGTTTGCAGGCCTAGACAAAAGATGTTTCTGTTAACGTTAACGCCAAACGACAACTTCAAAATGTATGGCGTTGAAATTACCTGTGGAAAAGTCACGTGACCTCGCGCTAAGTTCGTAGACACATTTTTGTCTGTGGCGTGTGCGGAAACACGCCTGTTTGAATTTTGTCTAGGCCTGCAGTTAGCCATTCGGAATGGGTTGAAATCACGCTCACTTTGCTCACGGCATGGAATAAACGAGACATATGCTAGCTAACGCATCGCACACACATCAAAGATTTGACAGAAGTGCTCACCGTGATTTCAGTTCGTAGCGTGGTCGTCGAAATCGCAAAATGGCGTTCTTGTTGACGTTGTCCATGATATCACATGTGTCTACGTTGTCACGCTTTCGTTGATTTGGAATGACGATCACAGCGGCAAAATCAATTTTGACTCCACTCGGAAAACAAGGTATTTGTGTGTATGTACACAATGTATGGTACGATTTATATCAACATGTAATTCTCTTATAATATATAATCTTATATCTACAGTCCCGAGTTTAAACCTTGGCTGAACGTAATATCCAACGTGAAAATGTCTTAACATATGGTTTAAATTTTGGCTATTTCTTTAGTCTATGTTTTATTATAATGCGGTTCATGTTATGTTCGTTTGTGAGTTTGTATGTAGTTGGTAATATCCGGGACTACTGGTCCAATTTTGAAAGTACTTTAATTAATATAATGCTATGTTGTACGTACATTTTACTTAATTTTAACTAACTTCTGCTTTCGGCTACGTTTGTATTATGTTTGGTACCACTCAACTCCCGGTTGATAAAGTTTTGGACAAAATTGTTCAATTGGACAAAACTGAATGACCAAATTTGATCAAATTTAAATGAGACCACCTCGGAAGTTTACTCTTTCAAATATAAAGGAAACATCAAAATCGGTTCATAAACGACGATGTTATCTGCGAACACATATAAAATATATATATACGGTCCAATTGTGAAATATAATCCTTTTTTGAAGTCGGTTAATAAACTCAATATAGCATTTATTATATTATTAAGGAGAAGTGACAGGATGGGCAAGTAATCGAGCTGATGGTAAGCTTCACACCTAGCCGTGACAGGTGCAAGTTGTTAGCCGGCTACAAGTAGGAGCGAAGACGACACGTCGTCGCTTCATGTCGCTGCAGTCATGATTTCGAACCCGACTGCAGACGGCAACTGCACATGGCATCAACCATTTGAAAAGCGATACGAAAGGTTTATTTTAAAAGCTTTTCAGTTGTTTTACTACGTAGATTGGTACCCGCGAGCCGCACTACTGATCTGCGGTCGGGCGACAGTGTCGCTTAGCTTCATGTCTCTAACTATTTCTAACTCTAAGGTATTCCATACAAATACATAGAAACCAGTAGTGTCGCGACGACACGTCGTCTGCGGCTGCGACGTGTAGCCGGCTGCTTAATTTGCAACTTTACAGAGTAAAATGTATCGTTATACGGGATACGAACTCGCGAATTCTGACTATCCGTGTCAAACGCCATGACCACTGGGCCATCCATCCGAAATTATCTCTCAAGTTGGTTTTAATCATCTTATGTATAAAATGTAATATTTCTAATTTGCAAAATTTCTTTTAGCAGAACAAGCATGTTGCTTTTTTCTTTATTTTTCATCAGTCTGCTTTAAAAAACTTCACACTAATATAAAAGGCGAAAGTTTGTGAGTATGTTTGTATGTTTGTTACTTCTTCACGCTATAACGGCTAGACCAAGTTTGAGGATATTAGGTACGGAGGTAGATTAGACGCTGGTTTAACACAGCATACTTTCATCATCATCTATTACTACGAGGGTAACCGTGGGGCGCAACTAGTATAGTATAAAAACAGTAATGCTTACTCACTATATGCCTATTCAGACCTAGGCGTTATTCGCTACCGCGAGCGATAGAGAAATCCGAAAGGTTAAACGTTAATTTCGCTGTTCCCACCAGAGCGGATATCGCTACCGCGCGCGGTAGAGAATAAAAGTATTTTGTATAGTATTGTATGCTTTTGTAAAGCCAACTACATTTTCCATAATTTAAGCCCAGCCATTTCGGGTCTGTTCTATGCTTCATTAAACTTTAGGAGCTACACTAACTCACAAATTTGAATATTTTATATTTTGAGTGCCATAAGTATCATACATTGTGTACAATTAATTTAAATTTAAGACAAATAGGGCCATCTCTCACTAAATAAAATTCCGTTAAACTCGTTTACAACTATGTTCTGTCCCTATCGGTTAATAACGAAAGACAGATACACCACGATATTCTAAATTCTTTAAAACTTAGTTCTGTCTCTATCGGTTTTAAAACGAAAGACGGAGACACCGTTAAATTCTAAATCCTTTAAACTTAGTTCTGTCTATCGGTTTAAGAACGAAAGACAGAGCCACCGTTATATTCTAAATACTTTAAAACTTAGTTCTGTCTATTGGTTTAAGAACGAAAGACAGAGCCACCGTTATATTCTAAATACTTTAAAACTTAGTTCTGTCTATCGGTTTAAGAACGAAAGACAGAGCCACCGTTATATTCTAAATACTTTAAAACTTAGTTCTGTCTCTATCGGCTTAATAACGAAAGACAGATACACCACAATATTCTAAATTCTTTAAAACTTAGTTCTGTCTCTATCGGTTTTAAAACGAAAGACGGAGACACCGTTAAATTCTAAATCCTTTAAACTTAGTTCTGTCTATCGGTTTAAGAACGAAAGACAGAGCCACCGTTATATTCTAAATACTTTAAAACTTAGTTCTGTCTATTGGTTTAAGAACGAAAGACAGAGCCACCGTTATATTCTAAATACTTTAAAACTTAGTTCTGTCTCTATCGGTTTAAGAACGAAAGACAGAGCCACCGTTATATTCTAAATACTTTAAAACTTAGTTCTGTCTATTGGTTTAAGAACGAAAGACAGAGCCACCGTTATATTCTAAATACTTTAAAACTTAGTTCTGTCTCTATCGGTTTTAAAACGAAAGACGGAGACACCGTTATATTCTAAATCCTTTAAACTTAGTTCTGTCTATCGGTTTAAGAACGAAAGACAGAGCCACCGTTATATTCTAAATCCTTTAAAACTTAGTTCTGTCTATCGGTTTAAGAACGAAAGACAGAGCCACCGTTATATTCTAAATACTTTAAAACTTAGTTCTGTATATCGGTTTAAGAACGAAAGACAGAGCCACCGTTATATTCTAAATACTTTAAAACTTAGTTCTGTCTATTGGTTTAAGAACGAAAGGCAGAGCCACCGTTATATTCTAAATACTTTAAAACTTAGTTCTGTATATCGGTTTAAGAACGAAAGACAGAGCCACCGTTATATTCTAAATACTTTAAAACTTAGTTCTGTCTCTATCGGTTTTAAAACGAAAGACGGAGACACCGTTATATTCTAAATACTTTAAAACTTAGTTCTGTATATCGGTTTAAGAACGAAAGACAGAGCCACCGTTATATTCTAAATACTTTAAAACTTAGTTCTGTCTCTATCGGTTTTAAAACGAAAGACGGAGACACCGTTATATTCTAAATACTTTAAAACTTAGTTCTGTCTATCGGTTTAAGAACGAAAGACAGAGCCACCGTTATATTCTAAATACTTTAAAACTTAGTTCTGTCTATCGGTTTAAGAACGAAAGACAGAGCCACCGTTATATTCTAAATACTTTCAAACTTAGTTCTGTCTATTGGTTTAAGAACGAAAGACAGAGCCACCGTTATATTCTAAATCCTTTAAAACTTAGTTCTGTCTATCGGTTTAAGAACGAAAGACAGAGCCACCGTTATATTCTAAATACTTTAAAACTTAGTTCTGTCTATTGGTTTAAGAACGAAAGACGGAGACACCGTTATATTCTAAATCCTTTAAAACTTAGTTCTGTCTATCGGTTTAAGAACGAAAGACAGAGCCACCGTTATATTCTAAATACTTTAAAACTTAGTTCTGTCTATTGGTTTAAGAACGAAAGGCAGAGCCACCGTTATATTCTAAATACTTTAAAACTTAGTTCTGTATATCGGTTTAAGAACGAAAGACAGAGCCACCGTTATATTCTAAATACTTTAAAACTTAGTTCTGTCTCTATCGGTTTTAAAACGAAAGACGGAGACACCGTTATATTCTAAATACTTTAAAACTTAGTTCTGTCTATCGGTTTAAGAACGAAAGACAGAGCCACCGTTATATTCTAAATACTTTCAAACTTAGTTCTGTCTATTGGTTTAAGAACGAAAGACAGAGCCACCGTTATATTCTAAATCCTTTAAAACTTAGTTCTGTCTATCGGTTTAAGAACGAAAGACAGAGCCACCGTTATATTCTAAATACTTTAAAACTTAGTTCTGTCTATCGGTTTAAGAACGAAAGACAGAGCCACCGTTATATTCTAAATACTTTCAAACTTAGTTCTGTCTATTGGTTTAAGAACGAAAGACAGAGCCACCGTTATATTCTAAATCCTTTAAAACTTAGTTCTGTCTCTATCGGTTTAAAACGTGTTCAATCCATATTGAACATTATAAATATTTATAATATTATTTTTATATTATATTTGTATAATCATAATAATAATCATAATTTGTATAATAATACTATAGAAGTACCTACCTAAAGTATGGCCTTTTATAATATTTCAGATGCTTACAAGCCCAGTTCTGGACATATCTGGATCAAGCTCTATACTTGAACCTATAGCAACTACATCCGGGATGTCACAGCCTCTATTAGAAAATGTGGGTCTCCTTAATATAAACCAGCCAAAAGAAAGGATATTTACTGAAGTGCCGGTACCACTACAAGGTGGTTTACTAAAGGACTGTGAAATTGTTCCTCCAATAAATATTGAGAATCAATTGGAACCTTCTGCCATGCAAAAATCTACCAAGCAATTTGACTTAAGCAGGAAAAATAAGTACCTATTTGAAAAGTGCAGAAAACACATGAAAAAAGTTTATAGACTGCAAAGAAATTGAACAACAAATCATTTATCAACAAGATTTTTAAAAGTAATTCAGTAAACTCTCTCATGAAAAGTCAGATATCACCAACTTTTGCATTATTATATCAAGGGGAAATGAGAAACTTTAAGAAAGCAGGTAAAGGCCGCAGATGGGATACAAATTTCAAAAATTGTAGCACTGAGACTCTTCAAAAGGTCTAAACATGTTATAAATTATTAAGAAGAATGGTATGCCTGCCAGCTCCAAGCACATTAAAATGTCTGTTGAACAAATTTCAACTCACTGTTGGAATAAATGAGCTGATCTTCAAAGTTTTGAAGAAAAAAGTAAAAGAAAATAAGAAAATGAGGAGCAGTCTGAAAATGAGCATGTATTATGTTTGACGAAATGTCAATAAAAAAACACTTGTATTACAATGAAAAACAAGACTTAATTGAAGGTTTCCAAGACCATGCAGCTCAGGGTAGAACACCACAATACTGCGGTCCCAATTGGCCATAATCGATATTAGCGCGATAAAAGTCGGTCCCTTTCACCGTGAGCGTGATTACGATGGCCCACGCTACGTCATCGATGACGTCTTAACTGCCGCCATATTGACGATTACGTGAACCATGCTCTACACCATAATCGTCGTGAGCGTTCTGTCAAAAGTGACAGGTGTTTGTTTATTTCTACAATGTATTTACTGGTGTCCCTTCTTTTTGATGTAAAAGTTGTAAAAGTCGGTCCATCCATTCCATTATTTCTTTTTAATCCACACACTACATAGTTAACCTTCACACTATGCACGATATTTTTATGAATTTGTTTTTCGCGCGCAAATGGTTCGTTATTGCTACACTCTGGTCCGAATTAACAACACGCTTACAGTGCCACGAGCTGTCAAAATCGCGATATTTGTCTCGGACCAGCTTTGGTAGACGATAGCACTGTGAGCAAAATTATCGCAAAACGGACCACGGCACAAGTAGCATCATATGCTCTTGCCTTTATGGTTGCTGGCATTAGAAAGAGAGTAAAACAACCACTTGCATTTTACTTCTCTGGTGGATCTGTGACTGCTGATAGACTGGCAGTTATAGTAAAGGAGGTGAGCAAAGTTCTTAGTCTTTCTCAATCAATGTTTACCCGACTATGGCGAAGCAAAGGCAAGGTTATGTTTTCACCAGTATGTGTGTATGTATTATCATCTCATCAACTTAGAAGCGTCTTGTGTGTCTGCTGGTTACAGGCTAAATTACATTACATTAAATTGAATATGGTGGCCTCTAGGAATAACAAAAATATTTTTTAATTCCCCATTATGTGTGGTATCATTAAACAGGAGATGTTAAAATAAAGGTAGGGTTATCTTTTGTTTTTTAAACAGGGTATTATTCTTTAAGAATATGCCACCCTTGTAACGAAAGTATATCACATAAAATATAACCTGCTTACATCATATTTTTAGTACAAAAACTGTGGTATGCTACTTTGCAGAATTTATTGTTTTGTTACAGTAGGTAGCATGCAATCACGGTTATCCTCTTATAACCATATGGCATCGTCTGATGACGATATGGTATGCTCTGATAATGATATGGTACTGTGTCGCAATGTAGTGCTCTCACCATACTCAGTTCTGCAAGATCGAATAAGAAATGAACAAATCCATAGGTGAAAAATTGATGACAGTGGATTAGTAAGTTTGAAGCACAAGCTGCGTAAGTTGGCCCGAAGGAAGCACTGGATCCAGATTACTTCCATTGGTCATTATAGATTTGTCAATTTCAGACCCGTACCAGTTATTTTGTATTTTAGATTGTCCAAAGTAATTTTATATTAATTTCAGGTTTTGCATCACTGTTTCAACGCTGGGTTGAAGATCTCTGCCACAGTCTGTGATTTAGATGGAGTAAACAAAAAGGCATTTAGTATATTAGGTGCATCTGTGGACCGACCATACATAGATATTGAAAAGCAAGAACTAGTATCACTTTTTGACACTCCACATTTGTTAAAATGCTTCAGGAATTTATTCTTGAAGTATGATATAGAATGTCCAATGTCTATTGGAAGCGGATGTGGAACTGGTAAGATAATATATTTCACATTTTTATGATATTCTTTATGTCTAACTGCTTGTTAAATAAGCACTTGGTGCAATCATAACTTACTTTCTGCTTGGTACAACAATCTACTATTGATGAACTGATTAAATATTAAATATAAATAATCTAAGCACATGTCACTTTTTACAGGTATAGCAAAATGGAGCCACATTAAAAAGTTCTATGAGCTTGACAATAGTAATCCTAATTTTGTATTTGCCCTAAGCTTAAAACAAGAACATAATAAGCTAAGTACAAAACAGAAGATGAAGGTAAAACTTGCTGCTCAAGTTTTGAGCCACTCTGTTGCTGCAGGGATGTATGCAAAAATATCACAAGGTTATTAATGATTATTCTTTGGTATCATTTGGAATAAAATAAATTTAATTTCACTAAAATCAATGACACTGTTTCTAAGAAAAGATCTTTGTATGTCCTGTAGTTTCAGACATTCCAATATAGACACATGGAAAGGGCCCTGTATACATTAAGTAATTATGATAAAGATTTTCAATTTACCCAGATGAATTAAATATTTTTCTATTTAGTAATGGATATCCTATTTTCAGTGATTGTGATGTTAAGTATTAATGTTTTTTACTTAATTAAAATAAATTTGCTGGTCACTCTCTCCCTCACACACACTTATAAACAAACACACACACATACATTCTTAATAATCGTACCCTTTTCTCATAATTCCAGACTAAGTATATTTTTAGCTTCTTAGGTATATACATATACATATATATTATAATATTCACATTAGTTAAAACAACCGAAAACCTTTCGCCTACGCAAATGTTGTAATTATGTCACCGCACCACCCCTTGTCATAACTATCGGTAAAGCGAAACACGCGGGTGCCTGCTATACAAGTTTCCATACTTAGTGCAGGGCTCGCAAGTGCACTATTCAACCTAACTAGTTTTGTACTCGTAAAATATCTCATAGATTGTATATTAGTTTTAAGGTTCAATGTAATCTATTAGTAAATAAACCATTATTATTATTATTATTATTATTAATGGTTTTTGAAACGAAATTCGTTAATTCCCGAATAACTATTTATTTGTTAATAATATGTAGATATTTGGCCTAGTTGATACTGTGTCAGTAGTTTGCCTCTTGTTAAACATCTCGTCTGCCTATGACAGTTGCAGGGCTACCCAGATAATAATTCTCATTGTTCATAATTATGCGCTGGCCTGCACTCCAGTGTTCGTCACCCCAAGATGTTTACACAGACTACAGCTCTGAGGCGTAATATCTATAACTGCAGTGGTACCGGACGGTAGACGGACACTAACCTTAGATTCTAGAGCCAGAAGTATAGAGTCTAGAATACTAGATGAAATAGGTTGTAGAGATTTGTATAAAAATCACCTGATACGGTCACTGGGTGTATCGCTTTTTTTGAATTTTTAAAAATTATATGTAAACTTTGTAAGCAGTTAGTTAAAGCATTTTCTATTTTGTAAATTTTAAGATATAAGATTATATTTTATTGTGAGAAAAAATAAATATTATATTATTTTCAGGAGAGTTATCAACAGAAGCAACAACAACTGCAAATGTCATTGCAAAAATAGACAAACTGTTTGACAGTGTGAATGCCTACACTCCAGATCTGAGAAGAGGGAAACCGCTCGCCACCAACATGCAGAATAATAGTATGCACATAGAATACTATAAAGAAATGAAAGATTTTTTCAAAAAAATTAAATTCCTTGGATGCAGAAGAACACCCCCATCTCAGGAAGGATGGGTTTGGACATTGAACGGGCTGGAACGGGTTTGAAGAAACTTACATAATAAGTATAAGGACATTAAAAGTTTAGCAACTAGAAGATTTCAACTAGAAAATTTATTCGGGTGCATTAGAGGCAACTGTGGAGCCAACGCAAACCCAACTGCTGGACAGTTTGTTGCAGGGCTTAAAACTGCAATCTTAAGCAACTTGTCCCACATTGTTGTAGGAAACTGCGAAAAGGATGAAAATGATGTTTACATATCAAACTATAAAACATTGTTGACACCAACCACAGACATATGCAATAAAAATGCCATTGAGGCAGAACCTGCTATAGACTGTAACATTCACTACACGTTTGAAGAGGTAATTAAAGAAAATAGTGGTGAAACGCAGGCATGTGCATATGTATGTGGCTTTATTATTAAAAACAACCCAAATAATAAGTGCCAACAATGTAAAAAAAATATTTGTGTCTGAGACGCAATTGGATGAACACATTTTTATTGACTTTAAAGAGTATGACGATATAAAAAAGTCGCTAATGTATTCCTCTAAGCAATTGATTGCGTGTGTAGAAAATGGTGCAACAATCATGAATACATATTTAGAAAACGACGCATATAAAAAATATAAAGAAAAATGTTAAATACATCCTAACAGAATCAATAGATTTCAGTTTCCTCAGCAATTGTGCAGACCACTATGAGTGTAATATAAATTATATGATAAACAGTATATTTTTTATCTGTATTAAAAGGTTTTGCATCTTGAGAAATCGGCATTTCACAGAAGAGTCTACTAAATCTGCTCTCAGAAGAAAAATAGATATTCTTCAACACAAATAAATGTTGTCAAGGTACACATTACCATGTAGTAACAGCTAGTACTATATTCTATAGCAATGCATTTCGGCTAAGGTGATAAATACAAACATTGTTAGCTTACATAATACTTTTATTTTTATATTTTTTCTTATTTCGCAATTTTAATGAAAATATTGTAGCTTTATTAAGACTGTTAAAGTTGTTTAAACATCTTAAGTTAAAGAATAAAAAGAAAGCTTTTGTATGGAATTCAGTACAATCATTGGGAGATGGATTTCATTTCTCATATTGGTTCCTAAACTAGTTTTCATATTTCCAACGGCTTAGGAACCAATACAAGTAATGGGGTCTACCTATATATTATATAAGAATCAAAAGTCCTGAATGATTGACTGACAGACAACACGTAACCATGCACTAAATTATTTTGTGCAACATTCGAACACATCTACGTTTATGAATAAGTTTAAGAATTTCTATATTAATTAATTGTTTTATAATAAAAACAAACCCAGACTTTAACCACGTGTTAAAATAAGCACCTATTTACGTACCTAGAATAAAAAGATTTAATTCAATTTCATAACTGATTCGTTTGTAATAAACAATGTTTACAAGATTGTTTCCGAGAGCATATTCATCAATAAAGTCTTCTTAGTACCATACTTGCTTTTCATTTAATGTACCTACCAGCTTTCACTTATATAAAGCTTATAAAATATAATATTAGAGCCTAAATTAAAAGTAGAAACGGATTTCAATATATATATATAATATATGGGATGAATCTGGTAGGTGCAATCCCTATTTTTGTAACGTAACGCACTGTTTCTATTCTAGGTGTGCATTGTTAATTTAATTTTACCACTGTTTTAAGTATGAGATACTATATCTGATCTGATGAGGTATCGTGTCTTGTATCATAGAGCGACTGCCTTTACATCGTAGGACTATGCAGTGCTTTAGACACGTAAAGAGCTATGGAAAATAAGAACTCGCTTCGAATAGCTAAAATATTAACGCTACCCGCGATAGTTATCTTTAAAGTGGCTGTATATGTACGTACTAATATGGAGACTTGTTTACGTTAGTGAACGTCACAGCTACTAAACACCACGAAAAGGAAAGTTAGGTGCCATATTTATATCGATCGCAAGTTAGTGGATTGACTCGCGGCATGGGTCTGGAGGCTTCCTGAGGACGTTGTTTTGTTATAGCTGACGCCTTTCATATATTTATGGGCCAGTGTGATGGAACCAACCTTGAATAGGTATTCCGCACATTCACAAATAAATCCGTACGGCTAAATATGAGAATAATTATTAAAGGAATCTTGTAAATTATTGTAAAATAGAAACGAAGTAGAGAAAATTCCATACAAAATGAATCAACTGTCAACCATTTTTAAGTTTTTCCGCCATACGTTATATTTGCGCCTCGAAATGAAGGAAAGCTTCAAAGTAAAGGTATCGAATCTATTAGTTATACCCACTATATGTAATAATAAATTACGTTACACAATAATATAAGATTTTGCCCACAATATTCGGATAATGGGGTATTCTAGATTTTGAGAGAAGTAGGATAATGTCGGTAGGAGGAAACGATAGATTTACGTATTATTAGGCGTCAACTATCTATACATGCGTTTAGATATCTAGTTATGTAAAGCTAAGAAAACATAACAAGTTGCTTAGATGTACAACAAATATTTAAATTAGACAGAGGACGGGTCGGTTGGCGAGTCGGGACCGATTTTTGTACGAGTATGAGAATTCCGCTCATTCACGCATTAATATATACAAGAAACTTTATAAGTATCATAATAAAGAATTTAAATAAAAACCAAACATAATATCTAACCTATTTAACCATTAGTAACAGAAACTTGTCGTTTTAGGGGATGAATCTCCATATTCACCTTAACATCACCCTAAAGTCATACAGTATAGTATTTAGTTACAATATCGATTTGTAAAACGAACTAATAAATTAAGCGGAATAAATAATTGAAGTAATTGGAACTCTTAAATAAACAACAAGGAAAGTTTCTTTCGAACAAACTAAATAATAAATTAATTCGTTATGCCTAGTCTAGATTCTTCACAAAAACGAACAAAAAAAAGTAAATAGGGATACCAGCGGTCAAAGAAAGAAATGCATGATGGAAATTCGGGGTGAAATGAGACTTTTAATACAGTTTTATAGCAGTGGCAACATTTAGAGCAGGAAGGAAACCGCGGCAGAGCGAGACCGCGTCGAAAAAGTTCATTGTTAAAAACGGCACCGTACTCGGTGACATTAAAAATTACACTATTAGGTATTTACCCCGTACCCCGCTCACAGCCTGGCTATTTCGATAGTCGTGATGGGTGCTTAGGTACACAATTAGCACTAGGTACACGGGAGGTTGCTCCTCCACTAATTATGAGCTTAGCTGTTAGACAGGGAGCTACCTGTGGAAACTCTCTGTGCTCTCAATATTGTCTTTGCTAAGAGAAGATTTGCCTTACACACCACACGCTTAAAAGTAAATGTGGGGAAGACGCGGGCCCCTAGTTTGGAAATACCTAGGAGATATTAGGGACTAGGTAGAAGGTACACTCTTTAAAAAGATAAATTAGGCGCGAAGAAAGACTAAACGGGAATTAAAACCATACATAAATACCTACTTACTAGGGAAAAACTAAATTTTAGCCGGGGGCTTGGCGCAAGCCTTGCCCCCGGAAAGGTGGTCCGCCGCCTTACCCGCTGCAGCACAGAGGGTGCAGCGGGGAGCAGCAGAGCACTCATTGGCCTTATGGCCTTTTTGACCGCAGCGATAACACTCATCACTGCGGTCAACGTCGGACTTGCACTGGGCCACAACGTGGCCAAGTGCAAGGCAACGGTAGCAGCGGCGGGGTCGAGCTTCTAGAACCCGGACCTGTGCCGCCACCCAACCAATCAGAAGCCGGCCTCCAATGTCCCGTATCTTTGCGGCTACTGTTATGGGGCACCGCACAAATGCGGCTTCCATTCCACCGGCGCCTCTCCTGATCCCTCCGGCTTTTACAGCCGATGGAGCGCAGCCGCCAGTACTGGCTATCACATCCACCAGCTCATCAGGGGTGATTGAATCGTCGAGACCACTCACACGCAGATCTGCAGTGGCTACTGGTCTCGATACTCTCACCTCAGACCCCTGGAACACCTCTTGAAGCTTTTCAGCCAGGGAGTCCGCCTTTACGCCCATGTCCACACCCGGAACCTCAAGGATGCGGGCGCCGGTGGCCGCAGTCCTGATTCTCAGGGGTGGCACACCTAGGACCCCAAGGTTGATGCGGCTTTTTGCCTCCGCCAACACCTTAGCGTAGGTGACGCCTTTCTCCGCCGCCCCTGGTGGCAAGGTGGGAACCACAGCTGCAGTACGTGGAGGCCGGAGTTTGGGTGCCTTCGCTTTTGCGGGCTTTGGCGCCAATTTTTGCAGCCTCGCTCGCACCAAAGAAGTGGGCCTCGACTCCTGATTTCGTGCCACCTTCTCACGCTGTCTCCTGCTGGAGCCCTTCTTTACTACCGTCGTCCATTCCGGCTCTATAACAGGAGGAGGAGGCTCTGCATTACCAGCAGTCGCCTTCGGTGTGGCTGCCACTTTCCCTCTGGGATTAGGCGTGGGCGCTGTGCTTGCTGCCACAGCACTTGCCTTCAGCGCGATGGACCTTTTCCCTCGGGGCTTTGGCGTGGGCGCATTTCTTGCTGTCACAGCACTTAGCGCCTCCTTTCGCCTGTCAGCGGCCAGGGGAGGTCTTACTGGTTTCTCGGGGAGGAGCCTCTCCTCCAGGTTCTCAAGGCGGGCGGTCACTATGGTGCCGACCTGCTCCATGATTACCCGCGTCAACTCCTCTGTGCTGGGCCCCTGTCTGGCCACTGGCTCCGTTCTGGCAGCTCGTAGCTGCTCCATTTCACGACGGAGGACTTTGACCTCCGTCACGAGCCTCTCATTGGCTTTCACTAGGAGCGCCACTTCCTCGGGCATCGAACGGACCCTTGTTTCCTGGAAGGACGCCTTTATCGTTGCCGCGGCGTCCTTCAGAGCCTTAACGTTTGTGCCCTTGAGGTTTTTGGATGTAGTGGCCACTGTCACGATCGTGTCCACTGAGGCCAACACTAGTGCCTCCAGCTGAGTTGTATCCTTCTCACCAAGCGATACAGATTTAGTCTCAGGTGGACGCACCTTCCTAAATTGGGCGGCTGTTGTTGCCAACCCCTTCTGGCCCTCGCAAACCTTCTGTGAGGCTGCCTTTCCCTCGGCGCTGTTTGTGGTCGCACGCCCTCCACGCCGAGCAGGGAGCTTGGGTGACGGTAAGGAGTCCCCCACGTCTTCCTCCTCCACGTTTCTTCGACGCTTTCGCAATGAGCGGGCCGGGGAAGATCCAGAGCCGCGGGATGACATTGACACGCAACTCATATCGGAGTCAGACTCCGACAGGTTGGAATGAAGGTCGCCACGCTCATCTACAAGAGTCAGTGGAGACGCATTCACACCCAAAAAAGTTGCAGGAGCACATCCAGAAGCTTCTCCTTTTTCTGTGGAGTCCTTCGAGCATACCTCAATTGCACCAAGTGCAATGTCCGGGGTACGCTCCAAAAGAACTCTCACCTCCTTTATACCGCGCAAAGATGCGCGTGTTGCCAAATCGCTTGCATTATCACAGTCCGTTTTGAAATTGCCTTGGTTGTTAGTACGTGGGCCGGAGCCCACGAGGCGGATGTTGCCCCCCCCCCCCCCCCAGATACATTGGGGCAGCCTCCTTCTGGAGGGAAGGATTTACCCACCTGGGGAATATTGTCATTCGCCTTATTTTCCATGGTGTATATCCTTTTATAAGGGGTGTGGTCCCCTTGTTGTGGTGCCCTAGCGGCCGGGTTCCCCCCGACCATGCATCCCATAGGCGGGCACCAAACCGTGGGATTCGGAGACGCCAGGAGCCCGACAGGGTGGCCGAGTTGACCCTCCCTGCCGCGCCGCGGGCCTTGAAGGCTCGCCATCCCACGACACGAAGGTCCGCTGCAACTGCAGTTAATCAGCTGCTCTTCCTTTTTTTGCCCGACAGGGTGGCCGAGTTGACCCTCCCTGCCGCGCCGCCGGCCTTGAAGACCGGCCATCCTACGACCCGAAGGTCCACTGCAACTGCGATAAAGCAGCTGCTCCCCCAAGTTTGCCCGACAGGGTGGCCGAGTTGACCCTCCCTGCCGCGCCCACCGTCAAAAGCGACGAAGCTCCTCCTCATGCACAACAGGGGAAACCTGTCGTGCCGCCAGCCTTGCAGGCCGGCCATCCTACGACCCTACGGGTCCGCTGTCCCTTCTCGGGACCCCACCTCCGCGGATGAACCGCCTGCTCATCCACTGTGCCCTATGCTAGGTTCATAGGGACACGCGGAGATCACCTACGTGTCAAAATTTTAGCCAGCAGCCAACAAGAACCCATATAGAGAAGTTATTGACTGCTGCCCAGGGTGCACCGGCCCAAACGCTTCTGTACTCCCCGGATAAAATCCACCTGTATAAATCTATATTATACCTGTACAAATATTATGTAACAACACCGCGCGAACGCAACTGTAGAGCGTAGCTAGTATTAGGTAATTTGGATTCTAAGTATAATTTTGTTGCATATTCCCTATAGTTCTATTAGCCAACTACTATGAATTTCTTTTTCATGTTTTATTCTTCTTACCTGCCAATTTTAACTCTGCTTATTTACACTATAATATCATTAGTAGGGAAGATTTATTTGTTTGTTTCTTTGTATTAAACAGACCCCAAAACTACTGGACCGATCAGAGTTTTTTTTTTCGCCATTCGGATCCTACTTGTTTCCCTATGACCATAGGCTATATAATATTAGCAAAAAGGTTAGAATTCCGTAAAAAAACTTCGATAACGTAACCTGAAGTGTGGAAAAGAATAACAATTAGTCCATATATCGCGTATGCTGCGGAACGGAATCTATTGACCATATTATATACAACGAATATAAGTCTACGCTATTTGGCATTAGAGCATAGTGAAAAGGGCACAATTCCACTAACTTAATTTGTTGCTACTAGATTCGAACCGTAGCCGATTTACACACATTCTTAAGCTGCTATAAGAAAACAGTCACAACTACAGTTTCGCTTCTATTGACGCCAGCGATCGAATAGTATTTTATATTACGATTACTCAATAGACCAGGTACACCACGCTCACTCCTATTAGTGTTTACTATTTATCTATTAAATTATGCCGTAGCGTTTACGATACAATTACGTGACGTCACGTCCCAATGTCCGCAGGAATAGTAGGGTGGCATTTCGGGTAATTATCGAACTACAACCGGAGTCGAACCGCAGTTGCAGCGGAGTGGATTGTTGAACTTGTGAAATAGTTGAATCGCCCCCCAGTTCCATAGAGAGGACGTCAACATAACTATTACTACTCTGATAGTAAAAGGAAAGATAGATATATGAGGGTTTATTTCATTTTAGATTATGGGTACACGTGAATCTTCTTTTCCGATTTAAACAATCATTTCACGAGTATAATAATATGTAAAGCTACATTATGTCTCAGTAACATACCTACGCTATATTTGATCCATTCTCAATAACATACATCACCACGCGGGTGAAACCGCGAACCGCAGCTAGTAATTTATGTTCTCGACAAAAATATTTCAATGTTAATACACTTATCCTACTTTATTTTTTCAATCCCACCTCAATTGCCATCGTCTAATAAATCTTAATCCAGTATACTTAATACATTTATTGATTTATTCCCGTCAGCACACTAAGTCCTCTGGAAGCAATTTATTTTAGTGCTAACCCCCGCCTATACAGACCTTGCACCTACTTGTTTTAATTGCTAGATTTTACCTTCTCATATTAATTTTGTGTAGGTACCAATAACGCGTTTTCTATGTATTTAACTAAACAACCCCTTAAATCTCATATCCGTTTATTTCATTGATACCTATCAAGCAATTGACATAAACCAGAATTATGCGTTTTACAATAACTTATGACTTCTTAAATGACTAATCCCTAGGAGCGTGAGCCTCGGTTGGGCGCGTGGTAGGCGCTGCAGGTGGCGCGGGTGCAGTGCTCATGAACTCTGTTTTCGGGTGTTTGTCACGCATTTTCGGACTGAACCGTACTGCGTTTCAACCTCAAAAATGCGTTTGATACTTTATAATTAAAAAAAACATTAGATAAGAGATACTTTTATTCTTCATAAATTACAAATTATTGACTCCAAAAAAAGTTGATAATTTCACCCAGCCGCCATCTTCGATTTCAGTTTTGTTAGCACTATCATATCATAAAAATCATAAAAATTACACCCAGTACGATATAGTTCACAATAATATAATAATCTATTGCAGCCGCCATCTGAGATTTGTATTTTGTGTTATGTTTTGCGAATTTATTAAGTTTTATGATCGATCATACAAAAACACTATTACAATTTTAAAACACATAGCAGTCAGTCAAGTGTGACATTTCATATTCAGTCAAGTGTGACATTTCATATTTTAGATCATATAAAAAAGGTTATGATGTAAAAATAGTTTGTAACACTCACTACTGACTGCACCGCGAGAACCGCTTAGGGGTCTCGTCGATGCGCATGTTTATGTCACTGGGCCGTTTCAGACGATTGACGAAGTACATAGTGGTGTAGTGCATCACCTGTGAACAATTATATGGATCCGAATACATCAGCGTCTTTACTTTTACACACTCATAATTGATTTATTTATTTCAGTGACTGCATGTTTGCATTAATGTCAATGCGGCACCTAACCATACGTTTTATGCGAAACAACGTGTTTACTAAATACATTACTCGTATCTTAAAACATCCATCCTCGTCTATACCAATATTATAAACAGGAAAGATTTGTTTGTTTGAATTGAATAAACTCCGGAACTACTAGACCGGATTGAAATATAATGTCACCTTTACAATCCTACATTAACCCTGATCATCAGCGGGTGGAACCGCGGAGGGCAGCTAGTCGCAACAACAGTTTTATCTCGAATAAAACCGCCGTTACGTTTGCGCCAAAACGCACGTAAAAGTATGACGTTCCGCCCGAGCCGAGCGTGCAAGCGAGAGCGCGGAACAAGCAATAGAGAGGCACGATCAGCCTAAGCATTCGGCTTGTCTTATGACGTTATCACGTACCGAATTTATAGACAACCATATTTTTTGTATATTTGTACGAATACCAAGATATATTGTCGTCTGTGTTCGCACAGACTAACAATTTGTACAAAGACCACATTTTGCATTGTATGCTTTTTATGTACAAAACAAGAGCCGTGTTATGCCAAGCATTTTCTATGAGAACCATTGAAAAAGGAAAGTACTAACAGTACATACAATAGATATAATTTTTATTCATAATTCAATGTGTTCCAATCGGCGGATTCTTCCATACAGGCCGCTTAGAACGCATCTTTATGCAAGTTTATTAATTATTGGAAGTATTTAGTTTATTAATTATTGGAAGAAAACAAAATACACAAATAAAGTAATTAAACAGTGACTCAAAAATAAAAAAAATATGGGAACGCGTTGATGTCTTTTGCCATCCCGTACTGTTCTTTGCAGTTGTAGATAACGCCGTCTCTTTTATTCGCTGGCACGTGTAAATAGTGCGGTACTCCAATATTAACTGGCAATTTATCGATTGTATATATCGACTGTGCGGAAAATAATTCTTCTATACAATATATTCATTATATTAAGAGTGCATAAAAATACAAATAAATATTCGGTGTTTTATTTATATTTATTTATACCTTCACGTTATCATCAATTATGTAGTAACATTTATATATCTTTATAGTATTAATTTTATAAGCACTAACGACTGCTTTATCGATCTCAAACATTGAAATTTTAACAACAACAATTACAAGGGCTACGATGTCAATACGAAAGTTTAAGTATTTCTAAATAATGCTTCTTTCGGTTGGATGGTACTGTTAAACTGTCCAATGGATGTTGCTCCGTCCCCGCAAGACGGTTAGTCAAATAGAGAGTTAAAATTCTATGCTCGAACCAGAACCTCGGTGGCCTAGTTGGTCAATGATGTCTGACACGGAGAGTCAGAAAACGCGGGTTCGAATCCCGTCCAAGGATGGAATTTTTCTCTGTATAAATTTCAATATTTATATATCTTTTCTAATAATAATGTAAATAAACACGCGAAAAAAACCCGAGTGTAATATAAAACATAATAATAATGGTCTTAAAATGAAGTACTATGGATATATAATTAATATATTTTTAAATATAATCACTATACCTAGCACCTACTCTGTTTGTGCCTCTTTAAGTGACTATTTAGTTTGACTAATTGGATAATTCTACTACTTCTTCTCTGCCCAGCTGGCATCTTTTTATATGATTTAGATATATACACTAGTTATTTTTAACAATAACATGGAACCGGCTTCTAAAAGTAAAAAGTGCGAGTCGGTCAAAAATATATATAATTTGTAGGTCTCGTCCTTACATTGACCAATTTTAAGTACAAAAGTACAAATCCAGTATTGTATAGAATGAGGTGTTGTATCCTTGTATCCTAATGACTGTATAATATACAGTGTCGAAAAAGTATATAAATATAATCTAATTGTTTGTTTAAAATCATTACTTAATCACATTTTGTGTAAAGGCTTTGGATACTTTGTACAATTAAAACTATTTTAAAATTATAACGATGTTGTTTTACTGTGGTAAAAAATATATAATTATTTGATGGTGGTATTAAGTAAGTACTTACATACTGAATAATCAGTAAGAATACGATAAACAGACAGTGATAACTATTTTTAAAACGCAAAATATACATACTCAGATCAATGTGTTCTGTTTCACCGTGAAACATCGAAAGTAATTATTAAGATAATTTCATTAATAGAAGTTTTTTTTACATAACCTTATTTGCTTAATACTTACATACATATTTCAGATCTTTGTACAGTTAAGGTAAACGATAATTTGTAGTGAACTTTATCACGGGTCTCGTCTCGCTCAAGTGCGGTTGAGCGGGGAAAGAGTACCAGGGCACATTGCCCTCTTCTCTGGCACGTCTTAGTCCATAACTATGGACCAGTCATTGGGTTGGGATTACCACGGCCTCACGATACTGCCACCCCAGTGACCAATAGGTAACTGGGCGATCAAGGCCGCGCCAGGTGGAACCCCCGCCTACACGGGTGAAGCCCAGCGGACCGATCAGCTACACAGTCGCTGGCCACTGGGGGCAGCACTGATATAGCCGTGGCATCCGAACTTTCCTCTTCTTTGTCTTCTCCGGTGTCTATGGGAATCAAGTCCCGTGGTAATGGTTTCGTCTTTCGTCTTCCTTTCTCGTCCGGTGGTCTTGCGTGCAGGGGCGCGATTCCTGGTTTCTGGGGAGGGTTTCATGGTTTGATGCGTCTGCTCGTTCAAACATTTTTGCGGCGAGTGTCTTCACGAACTCTTCAATGGTGTTCATGTTGAGGTCCCGGTGGATGGTAGTGTTTCTTACATATCTGGGCGCATTCACTATGGCCCTGAGGCATTTATTTTGAGTGGTCTGCAGTCTCGTTCGATTCGTTTTGGATGCGTAGGCGTACCACGCCGGAGCCGCGTAGGTAAGTCGAGGCCTGATATACGTTTTGTATATCAGAACCTTGGTCCGGAGTGGTAGCTTTGAATTTAAAACTGGCATCAATTTGATCCTAGCCGCTGTCGCCTTCCCGACGGTGCGCTGTACGTGTTGGTGGAAGCTGAGGTTCCTGTCAATGGTAACTCCGAGGTATAAAACTTCTGTCCTCCACTCAAGGTTTTCACCCATGAGTTTCAGCTGAGTGGGCAGGTTGGTTCTGCCTGTGATCATTGCCTGGGTCTTGGCGACATTCACCGTCAGCCTCCACTTTCGTAACCATTCTCGTAGAGCGTCCAGAGTAGGTTGAAGGCGGTTTACTGCGTTTTCAGTCTTGAACGAGGTTGCGTAGTAGGCTGCATCGTCCGCGTATAGTGCCAGCTTTGCGTGCCCAATGACCGGTATGTCATTGGTATACCACGAGTAGCACACTGGCGAGATGCAGCTTCCTTGGGGGACCCCCGCCCTCACGGGTTTTTCTGTAGAAATCGCGTCTTCTACGGATACTACAATTTTCCTGTCTTGTAGGAAGGACGCGATGACTTCAACCACTCTTTTGGGTGCTGTGGACGTCGACAGTTTGTAGATGAGGCCCTCATGCCACACTCTGTCGAACGCTTTTTCCATGTCCAGCATAACTGCTGCGACATACTCCTTCTTGTTTGCGCAGGTGGCCATTTCACCGACCATCTTGGTGACTTGCAGAGTCGTCGAGTGTTCCGCCCTAAACCCGTACTGTTCTGCTCTGGGAATGATGTGCGGCTTCAGGTTGACCAATAACAATCTTTCGAAGAGTTTCGAGATGGTGCTTAAGAGAGTTATTGGTCTATAGCTTGCTGGCTTCTTAGGGTCTTTTCCGGGCTTAGGGAGGACGACTACCTTTCCCATTTTCCAACTGCTAGGGAAATGGCCACTGCGCATAATGCCATTAAAAATCCTTGTGAGGGCCGCCACGGATTTTATGGGCAGGTGCTTGAGGGCTTCATTGGTGATTCCATCGAGTCCTGGGGCCTTCTTGTTGGGCAAGCGCTTGATCATCCTTGCCACTCTTCCCGGCGAGTAGACGATTTGTTCTTCGTCGGGTGGTAGAGGTTGTGTCAAGTAGCTTCTGACGTGTTGCAGTATCGTCTCTGCGTGTTGCTGGTCGCTGATTGGGTTTGGCTGAAATTGTTTTTCCAGGTGCTCGGCGTGTGCCTCCGCCCGGTCTGTAGATACAAATTTCAGCTGACCATCGCGCCCAATCAGGGGTCGCACTGGTTCCTTCGTAGAGGTGAGCTGACGACAGAGACGATACAAGGACGGCATGTCTTCGCCAATGTCCTCCACGTGCTTATCCCAAGTCTCAGTCGCGTGTGTGGTTAGAGCGTCTTGTACCCTTTCGACGAGGTTGTTCAGTCGGGTCTTGAGTCGTGGGCATCGCGTCGATTGCCATAGCTTTCTCGTGTCCCTCTTTTCGCTAATTAAGTCCCGTATCCACGTCGGGAGCGGATCGGGCCGTTTCGCCGACGCGGAGGTATGCGATGCTGCTTGGAGGGATTCACGGATGGCCGTTGTCATGGCGTTGGTGGCTTCGTCAACCTCTTCCGGTGTTTCGATTGGCCTCGTAATTGTCCGGTCTTGAGCTTCCTTTTCAAAGGATTCCCAGCAGATCTTCCGTCTCCTCGCGGGGGCGGCAACTCTGCTTGGGAGATCCTTGTAGGTAAGTAAGACCGGTCTGTGGTCCGACGGCAAGTCCGGCATAACTGTTTGGGTTGGAGGCGTTCGTATGCCTTTAATGATGGTGAGGTCGATGATTGTTGTCATTCCACTGTCATCATAGTGGGTAGGCTCGGTCGGGCCTATGATATCATATCCGCGGTCTAGAGCTTCTTCGTATAGCTTCTTTCCTGGCGTGTCTATGTGGTTGGAGTGCCAATGGGTGTGCTTGGCATTTAAGTCTCCACCGACTATTGTTGGGTCACTTGTATTCATCAGTTTTGTTACTTCAGCGGCATCTAAGTGGCAAAGAGGTGGTCTGTAGATGGCGAATATTCTATGGTTGACTCCTTTTATGCTCACCAGCACACCCATGGCTTGGAAAGAGCTATATTCCACTATGGGCAGCAGTTGGTGGATGATATTTCTGCGTACCAGGATGAGTAGTCCACGGTATGCTGATCCGGCGGGGCTTATTTCGTCCTTCCTGTACGAATGGTAATTTGGAATCTTGAAGTCGGTGCTTGCTCTGAGATGTGTCTCACTGACCAGCATTATGTCAATTTTATGCTCGCGGAGGAAGATGGTCAGCAGTTGTGTTGTTTCTTCCCCGCGAGCGTTCTGGCATTCCAGTGGACAATTCTAAGTTCGTGCCCCATTATTAGAACTTAGAATTCTCATTAGGCCTTCCAAAGTGGCCGTTTCTGGGTCAGTGCCTTTTTGCACCGCCTCCAAGATTTCCTTTAGCACCCCGATCGTTTGCCCCAGGGAATCGAGGCGGGGGGGGTCTTGCTTTTGTTGTTGTTGCTGCTGTTGCTGCAGTTGCGGTTTCTTTTTAGGCCTTCTTTTGGCGGGCTTTGGTCCGGCGGCTTTAGGTAAGTTCGCCGGTGCCATTAATGTGGCTTCCGCCGTCTCGCCGACGGTTGCGGGGACTACCGGGGCAACGCCTCTCCGGGTAGTTTGCGTAGCCGCTACTGTTCCCGCCTTCTTGTTCCGGATCTCCTTTTTGAATACCGGGCAGGACTTAAAATTGGCGGGATGCAAGCCCTGGCAGTTTGCGCATGTGGCTGGCTCTTCTCGGGGGTGCCCCCGGCATTCTTTTGCCGAGTGTTCTTCGCCACAGCGTACGCAGGCCTGCACTCGGTGGCAGTTATGCGAACTGTGGCGGAATTTTTGGCATCTGTGGCACTGAGCGGGGCCCCTCTTGCCGCGCCATGCCTCAATGATGACGCCGGGCATCATGAGCAGCTCGTCCACTTCATATATGGCGGGCACTGTCTGCGCATTTTTCCTAAGTTGCACATAAAATATGCTGCCAGGGCGCCCTTGCCTGGCCTGTATATTCTTAATATACTCAGGTTCGAAACCTTTTTCTTCGAGGGCCTCTTTAATCTCGTTCGTGTCTGTGTCTGCTGGTAGCCCTCGAAGTGCTACCTTCAGGCTGCGTTCGGCCGGCAAGGAGTAGCTGAACCAGCTAATATTTTCGTCCTTTTCCAGCTGGGTGAGGTAGGCCTGGATGACCCGGTATTCGTTTTCCTCCGTCGGTAGGAACCGGATGCCCTGCCCGAAGGGTCTGCCATTTGGTGCTCTTCCCAATTTAGCGGCGATCTGTTTGAAGTGGTGGGTCCAATTTCCGATCCTTTCCACTATTAGAGGAGGATAGCGAGCTCCTCTCTCTCTCTCTTTCCCATCTACAGGGGTTGGGGGGGGGGCTGCGTACCCTTCACCTCTTTCTGTCCTGCTCTTATGGTGAGAGGTTGCAGGGGTGCGGTGCGGGGGGCATCTTTCGTGCCGCTTTGCGTTCCAATCTGTGCGACGCGTGCGAACGAAGGTCTCTGTATGTCGACATTGTCGGTCGCCTTACGTTTCTGCCTCTGTGGCAAAGGGTCCGTACTTGTACTGGCCGATGTTTCCATTGCCGATGTGGATGGGTGTGCGGCTTCTTTCGAAGGTGGGCGGGCGGCCGCTTGGGCGGGCGGACGTTCTACCGCTTGGGCGGATGGGCGGGGTGCTTCCTTCCTAGTCTGCACTAACGCCGGGTGCGTGTCTTGCTGTCCCTTTCTAGCTTTCCTTGGGGCGGCATCAGTCCGTCCCTCTCTCGCCTTGACCGGCGGATTCGCGGAATGCGATCTTGGTCGCTTGGGGTCGTCGTCCGTGAGTTTCAGCGGGCTAGTGATTTTGCGCCTCCGTGTAAACGCTAGTGGTTTGGTAGGCGGCAGGGTAATCAGCGAGCGCGACGCAAGTGCCAGCACTTTGCGGTCCTCAGCTGACATTTCACGCCCTTCTAGTTCGGCCTCTTCGATGCGCACGTATATGCCCATCCAATTCAGCATGCCCTCCGAAAGGGCCTCGGCTTCGATAAGCCGAGCGAGTGTGAGGATATCACGCTCGTGTCGTCCCTTCGGCGATAATGCTGAATCCGGTGCGCGTTCCGTGCGCTTGATGCTCTCGTCCGATACGTGAGGGTTACCGCCCTCGTTATCGGAAGAGTCACTATCGCTACTGATGCAGGTAGCGGTTGCGGTTACGTGGCCCTTAAAAGGGCCTTTTTGCGTCGGGGGAGTGGTCAGTTCCCCTGTCGGCGGTGGGTGGCCCTTAGAAGGGCCTTTTTTCGGGTTGCCGCAGTCCATGGCGGCGGCTGAGTGGGTGTACCTTGCGCGAGTACTGGAGCGAGTATTACGCAAGCATAATACTCACTCCGGCGTTCGTGGGGCAAAATATCCCCTCCGCAGCCGTGGCCACGGGTGCGATCAACAAGTAATTTCTAAAGAAATTGTTGGTGATTCGCAGTATTATGGTCGGTGGTTACTCCGAGCGCATAAGAGTACAGGCAATCCAGTGAACTTTATCGGCAACTAAGATGATTACATAATGCTGTACCACAACACTATTTAGGTACTATGAGTAGAGCTACATTCAAAGCCGGCCAATCAAAATCATTTTTTGTACGAAGCCCCCCGACCCGCAGTGGTGACTTGTGTTCTTAGAAGAAATTGAACTACACGCAGTCAAGTGGTTATATGGTCTGTGCACACTTAAGACACTACTAATGATCTTAAACTAGCTGCGCCCCGCGGTTTCACCTGGGTGGTGTGGTGATGGATGACGTTGAAGATGTTTTAAGGGTTCCGTACCCAACGGGTAAAACGGGACCCTATTACTAAGACTCCGTTGCCCGTCCGTCGTCTGTCTGTCTGTCCGTCTGTCAGCAGACTGTATCTCATGAACCGTGATAGTTAGACAGTTGAAATTTTCACAGAGCGTGTATTTCTGTTGCTGCTATAACAACAAATAAGTATCTACTAAAGAACAGAATGAAATAAATATACAACAAACAAACGTGACTTTTTTGCTCGTTTTAGCTTTATATAGAGAACGGCAACACGTAGAAGCTTGAAATATTTACAGAATATTAAGTTATATGCCAGTTCACTTTAAAAAATATATTTAGGGGGCTCACAAACAAAAAACGTGATTTGTTTGCCGGTTTTATATATAACGTTTTAATAAGAACCCTTCGTGCGCGAGCGCGAACCCTTGGCCGGTTTTTATTTTTATTTTTAAACTATCTCTGTATCACACCGACCTTAACAAAAAAATCAAATCGGTTAAGTCCTTCGGAAGTAATGCGTGTACATAACATTCCGGAGATTAATTTTTATTAGGGTTCCGTACCCAAAGGGTATAACGAGACCATTGGTATTACTAAAACACCATTGTCCGTCCGTCTGGCTGTCTGTATACCCATCTGTCACGAGGCTGTATCTCATTACCCTTGGCAAATGAAATTTTCACAGACTGACAGACAAACAGACAGACGTACGGACAATGATGTTTAGTAATAAGGTTTCGTTTTACCCTTTGGGTACATAACTGCATGACGTCATTACGTGTATATGTACTGTAACTGTCTACTCTGTTCAATCCATCTGTTGCCAACGTTCATACCACGTTGAAAACACCGGTTCTCGTCCGATCACCGAAGTTAAGCAACGTCGGGCGTGGTCAGTACTTGGATGGGTGACCGCCTGGGAACACCACGTAATGTTGGCTTTTTGTCTTACAAAACAAATTTTTGTAAATATGTTAAAAATGTTGGTGATAGTACATACCAATTAATAATGGTCCTTGTACATACTAGTCATATGCAAAAAATATTTAATTTTAATTTTATAAAAAAATATTATATTATTATTATTTGCAATCGACACGTAAGTTTTTATTTTAATTTTCTCATTCGAGAGATGGGCAAGTCGTGCGTCCGATGTTAAGCAAATGTTTGCTTTCTGCCCAATGAAACAAATTTTTATAACATTCGTTTAAGTGAATCGGGATTTGTTTTATGAATCCTGTTTTTCGTGCTTCTTTTCTAACCAATATGCATCGATATTATGATACCACGATGTCAAGATCAAAAACCAACATCTGATTAATGAAAAATGGCGCTCTAAAAAGTACTTTAAAAGAAAATATAACTCATTACTAAACTATTCGACCAATATTTATAAAACAACTTACATGTAATAATTACCTAATTAAATGGTAATGTTTAGGCCGTAGTCATTTATCAAATAATGTTATGTTAGAAGTTTTATGGGAACAGATCAATACACATACATACATAACGACCAAAGTTATTATTATAACCCTCCTATTCGTAGTCGGATAAATTACCCCAAAATAATAGGTACTGTGCTCAAAATATAGCAATGTGTGTTAGCGACATCTATCAACTTCATTTGGAACTTTTTGCGTTCAGAGAACAAGTAAACAAGTTCAATGAATTTCCTTGGTCCGCATAGTTTGTGGTAACATGCACAGATGTCACGGACAGGCAATAAAAAATATAAAACATCATCAAAGGAATCAATCAAGTGCAATTTCAGTCAATCCAGCCACGAATATAATTGGGATGGTATTTAAAAGTACTTCAATTTATTCCCATTTCATTTACCTAATTTTGCCTGTGTTCCACCAAATATACTGAATATGCACCAAAATATGTTCATTAAAATATGTCATAACGAGCATCTATTTAACAACTGTTGCAAATTTGTAAAAATAGTAATACACATATTTTTAAAAACAAGCATTTATTTTTTTACTTTTACTTCAGATAATGCACTGCAAAATGTACTTGAATCAAACACCAATTAATGTCCAATGTAGCTTTATTAATAAAAAATGCTAACCTAACCTATTGTGTGTAACATTCAGGAATATTTGGTGCACGATCAGTATTTTTTGGGGAAGAATAAAATAGTTATTGTTACAATAGAATATTTGCAGCGCACTACAATAAAAAAGTGTTATATCTTGGTGTTAATTTGGAATTTGTTTGATGTAACATATTTTGTTGGCCGAGTAGTTTAATTATAGTAAAACAATTAAACGGGTTTAAGATCAATATTTTAGAAATGCATACATAGATGTACCTTTAGATTTTTGGTGAACACAAAAATATTATCCATATAATTGTGGCGTCTGAACGCACACTTCTTTTCAATACATGCAACATCTGTTGTTTTGTTCGTGGCATATATTTTATCTGTGGCCAATAATCGGAAGTAATACTACTTCCGTTCCGGTCCGGCATTCATAGCGCTTGGGTGACTGTTTGTAATGTAATATATTTGTAATTAAAATTGTCTTACACCGTAATTAACCATGTAAGTACCTAATATGTAAATCTTTATGTGTTAACTAATAGTGAACGCAGTAACAGCAAGTTTGAGAAGTTTCATTTGTCAGCACCTATCAGCACATTTGTCATCTCGGTATCAACATACCCGTCGAGCAACCAAAGGAAACAACGCAATAGCTGGGTATATACCACAATATAGCTAAAAAATCATTGGACCCGCTTTAGTATCCAGATTGATTCTTCAGTCTTCTGCGATCACCAAAATGATGCGCCGTCATTATTTACCCAGCAGCGAACAAACCGACAGTTGCAGACCACACTTCCAAAGACTTAGATACTCACCCTGCCAAGTATCTACATATTGGAAGTGTGCAAGTTTGTAAGAAGATATCCGCATTTCTTCACAAAGCGCCAGGATATGCATGGATCCACGAGCCGCTCGGTAAGGCACGGAAACCGGTTGTTGCTACCTGCTTCCCGCCACATGTTATGTTCATCAAACGCGTTAGTGATGAGTATAAAGATATTTAATAGACTACCGGAACAATTAAAAACACAAAGTAACGACATTATATAATAAAAAAATTGAAAGAATTATTAATTAATAAAAGTTATTACAACATTCATGATTATTTAAATGATAAATTAATGTAATGAAAATAATAGAATATACATAATAAACATTTTACCTACTTAAAATAAAGTCTTTCTCTCTCCTAATTGCTGTGTCCTTCGATCAGCAATACCAAGCAATTCCTAAACCCATGTCTACCAGACCCTCATAACGCTTACCCGTCCATATTGTTTGTCTTCTTGTTGCCATCTCATCGGCAACAAGAGCGCATAAAACTTTTTTCTGACTTTCTTTTGCCTTTGCTTCTAACCTGTTTAAAGTTTCGGTACAAAATCCGGGTTCCACATCGACACTCCGATACCACTCGTATAACGTATGAGGTTGTGGTAAGCTTGTGTTAAACATTTTACGCACGTACTTATAAGCAGCGGGAGAGTAGAAATGGAGCGTTAATGCAAATTTTCTTGCACCAGGTGGATATTTTGAAAATGGTTTTTTACGTTGTTTTTTATTCTTTACGTACATTCCACTAAATACTTCAGCAATGTCAACATTTCTTGATAAGTCAATCAAAATGGTCTCGTCTACAGTTTTTATTTTCCAACAAATTAACTATAGTTTTTAATGAACTATTTTTTTTTACCAGCCTCTTGTTCACTTTTTGCAACGTTTGAATCTTTTTTGATTTATTATCAATGATTTTGCGAGCATTGAGTAACTTTTTATTTAGAAACTTCTTCCTGGGTGTTTCACAAACTGATATTAAATCTGATAATGATGCAACAGGAGAGGTCATAACAGAAATATGCTCTGCTTGTTCTTGCTTGTAGGTGACTTTTGGTGTGATGTCTAATCCAGAACTTGAACATAGAGGCTGAAACAGAAAACATTATTTCCTCAGTTAATTACATGCAGAGGCGCGAATATAGTAGTAAAGGAGCGAATAAATTACTCAAATCATTACAAGTCTCAACAAAAAAATTCACTTGGAAAAATATTGTAAACAAACAAAAACACAAGTCGAGTTTACTGAAATAATATTGCGTAAATTAAAATGGAATTCTGAAAAAATATAATTATAATGCATAACTTGAATAAAATAATTATATATCACTTCACACACTTCGACGATACCTACTGCTAAATAAAAAATGGCTCACCTGCACATCAATATCAGATACGGGGAGTTTAGTATCGGTTGCTGCCAATTGTGGGTCATTCGACGGGGGTTGAACCTGTGTTTTTAAAAATACTCTTTATTAATAAGTAAATATTAATTCCAACACAACTTCAGTTAACAAAAAACAACCGATAAAAGAGTACATTTCGATTGTATATAATTAATTAATGTACCTGTAATTTAGGCACTGCTGTTTTAACCAATCGACGTCGGTTAGTATTTCCGGATATATCCAATTTATCAAAGTGATCTGAACATATGACCGAATTCTTAGCTGGCTTATAAAAGTTATCTCCTCTTTCTCTGGCGACAATCGAAACCCATTCTGCACACGTAAACGGATTGCTAGGAAAGCTAAAATAAAAAAAAGAAATAAGTAACTATCAAATAAGAGTCCAAAAAACAGACACAAAAGTAGTATTAACCTATTTGAAAGGTCTAGTAACAAATTATTTTAAATTATTACCTACAACATAAATCTACTCCATGCGTCTACTGTTCTGTTACACCAAAGTTTGGGCACGTATTGGCCGACCTTGGCCAAACCGTGGCCAAACGTTTGTAGCGGTTGTTTAATACGGTAATTTTCTTCAAAATTAGATATTATTTGCTAGTTTAAAAGTTATAATATAACTTAATTTACATGTACTTACCGAAAGTAAGACACTCCGGCCGATAAATTGCTTTTTCGGGCATTATTTTTGCAACTCTTGAATACACATTGCGGCATTGTGAAACGTGTTTACATTGGCCGTGTTACAAGCGAACTAAACAAAATAAGAGCTCACGTTTCAAGTGCGCTGTTATTTATCCAGACGTATTCTTTGCGCCGACCCGATATCTAGTTGGTATTGCTGATCGAAGGCTGTGTCCGACAGGTTTCACAATCACCTTATCTATTAAGACCTGTGATACAACGATTGTGAAATGCAATAAAATTTAATTTGGATTTTGAATTTAAGATTCTTAAAATCATCATCCTTGATATAAGACAGGTACAATACGACCCTGAGTGCATGCAGAAGGTTAATCATAATACCTATACTTATTCCGTGCTAATAATAAACTCGATATAAATATGTATACTTACTATTGCGTTTGAATATACAATTTTAATACTAATAAATGCAGAATAAGTCGAAGTCGGGATAGTGTCGACTTAAATTAACTGTCAAACGCTATATCAACCCCGACCCTAGTAAGCTCGCTATAAGCACAAAATAAGTAATAGTTAGTATTGGCCAAATTTATGTTTTTCTCTAATTAGCAATACTTTGAACTACTTTTAAATACGACATCAACTGTAATTTTGACAGCTGTCACATGGAAGGAGTATATCCATATTATTCTGTAGTCAAATTAATTCTATGGAAAAAAATGCAGCTTGGTAGTGCAGCGGGTAGTGACTGGTCAAAACTTTTTTTTTTCTTTTTAGAACGGACTAATGCTGTTTGCCTCTACCGGCATTTACAGCGTCACCGGACGGTTGGCGAGCGCAGATGGCACTCAGCCAGATGCGGGCGCAGAGGGCGCACCGCCTAAGGCGAGCGTTGAAGACGCTTCGCCGCAAGGAGAGGAGTACGCGACTTGCTCAAGGGCACCACTAGGGTACGGACCTCGGCTTGGGCCGTCGCCAGGAGAGAGGGGAGTAGGAGAGAATCGCCCGGGTACATAAGTGTACCGTTGAAAGTGGGCCCTATGAATTTTAACTCTACGACTATTTGGAGAGAATCTAACCAAGACATAACTTTTGCCTCGAGCTCGCCGGCGAGCTCGGTGTTTGACTGTGTTTACCACTAAATCATAGCCGAAGTGCCAGAAGCGAACCGCCTTAATAGATTAGGTGTGAAACAAAAAATAGGTAAAAAATACTGATATAGCCGAAAGTGAGGTTAAGTACTAAAAAAATTATTACTCAAAAACTAAAGGCCTCCGGCGGGGGGGGGATGCAGGGGGGGCTTCACCTCAACCACGCAATCGCGATCGGAACTGCCAGATTGCAAGTTGCGGCAATCTTGCAGATTCAATCGTAAGCTCGCTGAGGATGAGTGTTGCGAAACCTATAGATGGATAACGTCACCTAATCCATCATCATCACCATCATTTCCGCGACATGGGTCCACACCGCGACCAGGATCGTCGCGTTGTGCACTCATGACTGTACTTTGGGAGGGGCTACAATAAGAAACTTGAGTACCTCGCCCACAGTCGTTACCTGGGCCGGAGTCTACATCGAGGCCGGGGCCGCGGTCTAGACTCCTGCCCGTACCGTGTCTGGGACTACTTAGAAAACCAGTGTTACCTCGTCCGCAGCCATTTGCTGGGCCGGAGGATACATCGCGACAGGGGCCGCGGTGTATACTCCCACCCGCACCGTGGCTGGGACTACAATCGTGTGTGTGTGGATTACCTCGACTGCGACTGGGGCTGCGAAGAAGATCTCGGCCGGAGCCTAGAATGCGATCGGGATCACAGCCCTGGTCGGGTCTACAACCATTACCGGGGTTCCCTTGGGACGACGCTAAAGCTGCCGAAGTAACGGCTGCGATGGGGTCGTCCGGGTCACCCAAAATATGCCTTGGACGGCGACGGGGGGGAAGGAAGTGAGGATCGGTTATGTCAGTGGAGTAGTTCGCCGCTTCGACCACGAGGGGATTCGAGTGGTGGGGAGCTTTGTCGAAGTGGCGGCGGGAGCAGTCTTTCATATACTGCGTAATAGAGGGGAGGGTGAAATCGCAGTGCAGTTCGGCGTTCCGCAAGTACCACGGAGCACCCACTGCCCTGCGCATAAAGCGATTCTGAATCACTTGAAGTTTGTGGAGGTCGTGTTTCTGAGCATGGGCGAACGCTACAGATGCGTAAGTCATGATTGAGCGGATGCAAAGTTTGTAAAGAGTCGTCTTATTTCTAAGAGACATTTTACTGTTTTTGCCTATGAGGGGATTAAGACGACCCATAATGAAGGCCGCCCTATTGCGAACAATCTGGATGTGCTTCGCGAAAGTGAGTTGGCGATCAAGGGTGACGCCCAGGTATTTGGCAGATTTAGCCCAAGGGATGGGTTCGCCGAATAGGACTATGGGTGACGGCATGAGATTCCGCCGGGTCTCAGTGAAGTACACTGCTGCACTTTTGCTAGGATTTACTGCAATCCGCCATTTACGAAACCATGCACCGATTACGGTGATGGCTCGTTGGATGGCGCATCTCTGCCTGACCTTGAACCAGCCAGTAGAGTAGATTGCAGTATCATCCGCAAACTAAGCGATCTGAACATTAGGTTCAGATCGTGGGATGTCGCTGGTGTACAGCGAGAAGAGAATGGGTGAGAGTACAGAGCCCTGAGGGACACCTGCGTGAATGGGATGCGGGGAGGAGAGCGTTCCCTCGGTGCGATAGCTAAACGTTCGATCCCTGAGAAAGTCTTGTAAGATGAGTACAAGACGGTCTGGCACACCCAGTTGGTACAGCTTGAATATCAAGCCGTTGTGCCAGACTTTGTCGAACGCTTTCGCTACGTCGAGAAAGACAGCTATGGTCCCTTGGGGCTTTGGTTTCTTATTGAAACCGCCTAGGATGTGCTCCGTTACGCGGTGCACTTGTTGGACGCAAGAGTGTTTGGCTCTAAAACCAAATTTCTCATCGGGAAGGAGGTTATTGGACCTAACGTGGGACCAGAGTCGGTTCACAATGAGCCGCTCGTAAATCTTGCCCAGAGAGCTGAGGAGACTTATGGGACGGTAGCTAGAGGGCTCGGCTGCTGGTTTGCCTGGTTTGTGAATACCAATGACAATGGCATGCTTCCAAGTGTCTGGGAAGGAGCAGTTGCTCATAGCCGCATTGAAGATGCTAACGAAGAGATGGACTAGTGGGACTGAGAAGTGTTTAATCACCTTGTTGCTGATACCATCAGCACCAGGGGATTTACGGGTCTTGAGGCTCTTGATCAGAGACACTACCTCGGATGATTTTACCGGTGGGAGGAGTGGGAGGTCAGAGATGGACATAGAGCTTTTACGTTCGACTTCAGATTCCACCGAATCGAGGTGTTTCTGGTCGACGTGATCTACATTTAGAGTACACTGAGCCTCAAGGCTATCAGCTAAACACTCGGCTTTGTCTTCGTCAAGGAACGCTATGGAGAGGGGAGGTGGCCTAATGAGTGGAGGCATTGTCTGTTGTCCGTCAGATTTCAGAGCTCGAGCCAACTGCCAGTATGCCTGGTGAGTTAGCTCAATCTCTGACAGTTTGTCGTCCCACCTTTGATCACGCAGCTCACTCATGCGTTTCCTTACAGCACGCTGTAAGTAGCGCATGGTGGCTTTGTTCTCTGGGATTGGCATCGAGTCATACGCCCTAGTGGCGGCGTTCTTAGCTGTCAGTAACCTCCTCGCACCCTCGGGCAGTTCGAAGCGGCGACCATCCGCCACTTGGACCTGCTTTGAGGATTCACCTACTGCGGTGCGGAGGTGGTCACTGAGAGCCTCGATCGCAATTGACACGTCTTCTACTGTCTGTATGTCATCGGGGATTCTATCGAGAGCGGGTGAACTGATAGCTTGGAGGGATTCCCCCAGTTGCTTCCAGTTCACTACCGTTCTAGTGATAGGGGTTATGTCCGTCGGGTCGGGGCCTAATTTCAACAATACAGGGCGGTGGTCTGAAGTCAGTTCGTGTAACACTTCTATAGAGCGCAACCGGAGGGTTACGTTCTTGAGAAGTGCTATGTCAAGTATCTGGTCTGGTCGTTGGTTGTCAACATAGGGATATCTTGTGGGCTCCAGAGGGGAGAGAATATCAAAGTTTTAGTGGCTGACCAAGCCTTCAAGGATTTTACCATTACTATTGTTACTAGTACAGTTCCATATGACATGTTTACTGTTGAAGTCACCGATCAGAAGGACGGAGCTTCCTAGAGAGAAGAGGGCTTCCAAGTCTGTCTGTAATAGTTCTTTACCAGAGGGGAGGTAACATGAGGCTATGATGACAGGTTGATGACCTGACATCGCTAGAAAGCAAACAGAGGCTTCTAGTATTCAAGTGGTGGAGTAACAATTGGGATACAGTGCAGAGCTCTTTTGTAATAGATGAGAGTGCCACCTTTTGGGGTGGCCACTCTATCATTACGAACCAAACGGTAATTTGCAAACCTAGGGTTCGCTGTACCTGGTTTCAGAAAGGTCTCCTGCACGCATAGGATATCGACCTGATGGGTCTTACAAAATTCGTGAACTTCGTCCTTTTGACTAGAGAGGCCGTCAGCGTTGAAAGTCGCTACGGTGACTGAGTGGGGCTTAATGCGTTTCGGTGTACTATCCATATTGGATGATACCTAAGAAACGCTGGGGAGGGCGTAGCGCCTCACTGCGCTGATTAAACCCGCGTGTGTGAGCGTGGCTCGCAAGCGGTCTTGGTCGTTTGTGGCAGTACGAAGTTTGTCCGCGAATGCACGTACTTCGTCCACGTCTATGACCATCGCGTAGTCCATGACAAGGGCTATGTCGGCCGCCAGGTCAGATTGACCTGGGGCGCTGGACAAAACTGTCATGGGAATCTGCTAGTAATTAAAGTTGAGCCTTTGAGATATATATCCAC